>OY728148.1:1424618099-1425218099 GCA_963277665.1 Viscum album | reverse complement strand
GGTACACTATGATATATTTGAATAAGGACACCACAAAAAACTTATCAATACTGTCACCTCACAACATGGGGATACCGTAACCCAATTTTAAACCCTTGTATCCCAATAATGCACATGTATCAGCAACACCTAGCCACCAAAACTTATGTTGGATCAAAACCAAAACTCTTTACAGCTTCATGGATCTCTGGCCAGCAGTCGTGAAACAATATTTTTTGTGGGACTACTTCTGCCATACCACCATGTTCATTTAGGATAACCCAGAATACTAATAATTGAAGCAATATAATCCATTGAATTACCCACAATTAACACATTGATATCATAGAAGACAATATGAACTTATCATGAGGAACCTGTTCACATGTACCAAATGAAATAATTCTTATCTATAATGTTCTCACATTTGTACCTCTTCATAACTCGTGAGGCTAGATACATTATTATGACCAATCATTGAACCCGACACTAGATCTCACAAATAGTAATTCAATAGAGCTAGTCCCAAACACCCACATTCATAGATAACCATGCATCTGAGTCCCTCAGCCTCATCAAACAAGAGTTATTATCAATTTTTCCTTCCAATAACCCAGGCATTCACACAAAAAATCATATCCATATGATCACTCATCACCCCATAGTTCACTTTCAAGATATAGATCCCATCCATGCTTTGGTTACCCTTTTCGTTTCATCCCGAATCCAACAATAAGTATTTTATTATTCATCATAAAATATATAGGTTGGGAACTCAAATGTTCTTTCCTCTTCCAAAATAAACCTTATAACAAACCACAACACATAATTTGATTCATAGAGAATTAAATCATGGCACTAACATGAATATTTACTGAAATTCGATGGAAACTACCGTGAATAATGTTTTCCTCTAAATCACCATCTCGTGATTAAAATCCCACGGAACCTGCAATGCTGGTAACCTCACTAGATGTTACCATAAATTTCTTAAAATAAACTGATACATGGCCAAAACTGACGTCACATCTCTAAAACCCTTGAATTTCTAAATTTCCTCATTTCCCCAAACCCTAGTTAGGTAACACTCCATGAGAACCATTGTCAACATCAGAAACTACAACTTATTTCTTAATCACCCAAAATAACCAATGAACCAGATGACCCCACTCATAGGTCACCCCTTCATGATTAAATGACATAAACCCCCCAAAAAATAGTCCTCTCATGAAATTTCCACAAAACATATAAATATAATTTGTATGCATCAAACCACGAAAAAAGATGATTCCAATGGGAATCACTCCTACCAATGTTCTAAAACAATATGAATCCAATTCACCCAATTAAGCATTTAGTTTAGGTTCCATGTCAGAAATACTCACACACATCCATTGAAACTATGATAAAAATAGCCACTATTGGTTCCAATAAAAAACTCACAATGTCTCAACACACATGGATCATAGAATTAATAAAAAATGACAACATTTTAAAACATAAATGTAATAACACTACCTAAATTAGAACAAGTGTGTCCCTTTTACTACACCTCAAAAACCCAACAAATCCCCATGTACCACAACCAAGGATTGAACTAGTTTCATTCAAAAAACATGGGAAAATAGGTCTATGTGTCCCCAAAGGTTCCATAATTACACATTCTAAATTAATTAACATAACAAGTTTAAAACAAAATAATACACATTTTAGAATATCTCAACTTAGAAATATAAGGATATATACTTTAAAATCTTTTTTAATAACTAAAAATTTCAAAAATATTATCTTTATTCAAATTGATATATCAAAACATTTCATTAAAATCAACTAAAAATAAATATAAACTAGGACAAACAATTTCTAGTAATGTGACCAATTAGAATATGAATCCTAATGAACAATAAATCATATGAATCATATAGATGTACTATATATATTATGTCCCTAGAATGATAGAAAAATCCCCACACCCTATATTTCCATAATGATAGTGGGAGAAAACATTAAAACCCAATAAAATAACATAAAAATTCTCCACTCGAGGTGGAAATACAAATCAACTATAAATGTTAAAAATGGAATTCCAATTCACTCTATTGGAAACATGGGATTTCCCTCATACATGGGAATTGGGAACTGATGCACATCCTCATTACCAATACCTAACAAGATCCTAGAGTTCTATATACCATTCCATAATTGGAAGATAGAAGACACCATATCTCATACCACATTGTAAAATCCCCATCCTAAAAGGCAGTATAACGGATTCCTTGAGATGGGTCACCACACGAACTTAGGCGCAGCTCCCCGTATGCCAAAGGATATTGACAAACATCATGGGTCTAATGAAAAACATTAGGAGAATATAACCACTTATAAGTGTAAGAAACAATAGAGGTAATATAAAAAATTGAGGAAAATAGCTGAATAATACTTGGGTAGAATATAGAAAGAGATAACAAGTGGGAAAGGAACACAAGCTATAAAAATATGATAGTTACACTACATGTGAGACAATTCAATTGTAAAACCCTAAATACCGAAACTAGAAAAAATAACCCAACATAGTCATACATCTCTCCATAGACCAAAAATCTCATAATCTAACCCAACATACCATGCACATCTAAACACTATGTCCATATCCTGAGCCTATACCAAAAAAGTAGCATATCCTGTAGTACCCAATTTCCTTGTCTTCTTGAAGAATATGTCAGTACAACTAGTATCCCACCCCAATAGTTCTAAAATTAATAACCAGTATTTATAGTAGTGTATACAGATATTAAAGGTGTAATAAATAAAAACAATATATATTAAGTATGTTTCACACATAAAAATTTATTATTAACCATTTTTTAATTTAGTTTCCATAGTTTCAACCAACCAACAAACTTTATATGATTATTTTGGGAGACTAAACCATTGAATAAGGGTTTGTATACATTTAGTAAAAAATTAGAATAAATTAATCAATTCAATATTATCATTAATTTTAGAGAATCATTTCATGTAACCATATGATTTCCATACTTTGGGGGTATAGAGACTCAGTACTCCATCCCAAACTATACCATATTTAATAGAATATATTAAGAGTCTGAAAACCTAAACCATGAAAGGAAGATGTGGCTCCAAGAGAATCAGTTTTTTCCAACCCAAGCATAATGAGCTTCTATCTATAAGTTGTAAAGATAAAACCCTACTATAACATTATAACATGTAAATGACATTGGAAGGTCCTATAACATTATTCCTACCTAAACTGTTTGAGTAGAGTCTCTAAATAATTCCCCACTAATACCTTTTAGAACATGAAAATGATTATATAACTATTTATAACAATTAAAAATATATCATTTCAATTTATAATCTACTGAATTGCCCTTAAATATAACTGATGATATAAATCACTAAATAAAATACCCATTTAAAATAATCATGAACCTAACATTTTAAAAATGGGACTTTTTATTTGAAAAACTAAAACATTTCCCAAGGATTTTATTTACACATCCAACCATTCAATGGATATATAAATTTATTATCACAAATAGGGAACCACACACTCATTAAAAATTATCATTTCAAAACTATTAGAAAAAACCCATTTTTTAAATCACTTGTAGAAAACATCACCCTTTAAAACATTACCCCTATCAAAACATCATATTTCACCATGGAAAACACAACCAGATGAAAATCCAAAACACACCATTTAAACCATTTTGAATTCTTTCAAGTCAATTCACAACTATTATCATATGAAAAAATCATTTTCCTTTAACTCTTCCATGTAGAAAATTATTAATACCAACCCATTCACTATCATCTTATTCTTATTTTAACTTTTACTAATTCAATTCACCATTTTAAAGGGTCTAGAGTACCCCATGGGATTCCGTAGGTTTGTTCATACATCATCAATCAACCTAATGAGGTTCATGGAGGGTCTCACACCTCAATATATGGCCTAAATTACTATCCATAGGGGAATACATTAGAATATAGAACATAAGTACAAAGGAAAAACCACATACACATATACATCATCAAGACCTTAGGAAAAATCTTTTGGACCACCTACCTCATGATCTTAGAAAACCACCCATCCATCCATTTTTCTTAATCATTCCCAAAGAAATTATAGAACACAATCATATTAGATTCTTGAAAAATAGGATTTTATTTCTTATGAAGAAGAGAGGACATTCAACCATTCATCTAACAAAAAATTTAAGGGAATGGATTCAAATTCTTACATGAAGCGTTGATTCTCAGCAAACGACACTGAAAATTCCCTCGAATCAAAGGAGAAACACCCATGGAGTTGGAGGAGGAAATAGTTTCATCTCCCAAGATAGATGGATTACAATGGTGGAGAGATTTTGGGAAGAAACATTTATGTTTAATAGGGGAAATGGGAATTGAACACTTTTTAATATGTGCTTGGTTTGGCCCCATGGATTTCCAAAAATTGAGTCAACCCTTATCCAAGGTGGTGTGTTGGCCACACGAATTACTGCTCCACCATGAAATGTTTCCCCAACCATGAACTTCCACTTCTGTAGGCCACACAGTTATTGTGGATGGTGACTTTTAATTATGCTCCAATTGTCTTATCAACCTAGTTTGGCACCTTCTCCATCATTTTTATGTCCCAAATTTCCAAGACATCCCAGATAATTTTCATACTTCTTGGAGACACTTCCAATTCCAAAAATCCATGTAATGATAAAACTTCTCATTTTTAGGATATTTCAAAAATCATTAATAATATATATATTTAACATTGGTCATATTGTTTTTCGTAATAGAGTACTCAAGAGGGGGTGAATTGAGTAACTTTAAAAATTTATGTTTGAAAATTATTATTAAAAAGGATCCCCAATAAATTTAAATACAGCCTAGTTAATAAATGTAATATAGTTATGAAAGATTTATTGTCAAAATAACTTCTCATAAGATTGATTAATTCCCAAAAGACATAATAATAGTATTTAATATTAATTTTGATTCTATTCAAACAAGGAAAATAAATTATAACTTCTTCACAAGATTAACTATCAATGAATGGTTAGTGGTTTCTGAATGATATAATAAAAATGAGAAAACTTAATCAAACAGCACAACAGTCTCAAGCTGAGACATAATCCACTCCACTTGGTGATCAAGTTACACCAAGAAGTTTATATAAATAAAATTGATCCACAACTGGGATCGGGGTAAACAATAGAACAATATATTTTCTGAGTCCCATGAACTCTTCAACAATTCTTCATGGGTATGAACTAATAGGTCATGTAGGGACCTCTTCCACAACTATTTGTGGGAATAAACAAGGGTAAAAAGATGTGACATGAATGATATCTTGTATCATCTAGTTAAATGAAGGAGACAATGCGTGTTTTTATACAGACACACACGCACTGATCAAAAGATGAAAATAATACACAAAAAAGAAAAATTGATGAGATAAGGTTAAAAGTTCTCTGAGTGTAAGTCTATGCAGCTCTGGAATTCAAGGATGAAGAAGATGCAGAAATTGAGTCCTTTTGCGGAAAACAGAGTATTAGAAGTCAAGTAGATCTAGATCATGATCTTTGTTGAGTATGTTTTGATAATATGTTCTTGACTATGATCTATGGTATCATAGTGAATGATTTGGGTGTTCTTCGTGATGTTTCATGTGTTCGTCTTCTTCAAGAATTATTTCTCTTAGTCATTATCACACACACTGGTTTTTGTATCATCTCTTTTTGTTTGAGGACACGCTGTCCTTTTTATTCGTAGAGTTCATGTGTTGGAGCCGGCAAGATGCATGCATTATACACCTCGTACCTCATAATGTCAGGTGACATGTCTATAGAAACACAATAATTATTTCCGTGCATTTAAAAGATTCAAATATGACCCTTATAAAATAAATTGAAAAATGAAAAAAAAAATTACGAAATGGTGTCAGAGTCTATCTGGAAAAGGTGTCTCCATGAAATGATGTCTCCTTGTATGCATTTGAGTGGTGAGATAGTTGTGATGGCTTAGTTGTATAGAGATCTGAAACTAGTATTACAAATGCGGTTTTACAATCACATTGTATTTTCGTTTTCCAAACATTAAACGGTGTCTCAATACGGAACCAGTGTCACATATTTCAATATATCTGAAGTAGATTTTGATGTATAGTCAAATTGTTTGGTCATAGTGTTTGGTTACGGTGTCTGGGTCAAGGTGTTTGGGTCATGGTGTCTGGGTCTCGGTGTCTGGTCATAGTGTCTGGTTATGGTGTCTGGTCTAAGTGTCTGGTCCTTTTCCAGAAAAACATAACTGGTGACAGACTCACGGTTTCTCAAACTTATCCAAATATCTATATACAGACTTAAATAGTGATATTCGTAGAATTTTTTAGACTCAATCATATATCAAGGAAATTTACTATAACACGATTTAAAAATAGGTTAGGATAATTAAACATAGCACTTAAGATCTTGGATAGTTCTATTTAAGGCATAAAGAAACTAATCATTTATTCAATGATTTGAGACAGATTACATAGGATTAACAAGTGTTATATAATGTATATGATTTTTCATCATTATAACCTGACTAACACATGATGAGTCAAACAATATCCCCCTTTATAATGATAAAAAATCATTTGAGTGAGAGATATATTCTAAGGTAATGTGGCTCTTCTGAAGTGTGAATTTGGAGTACATATTTCTCCCCATTATGGGATTATCATAAAGTGTACAACAGTAAATAATAAAACATATAAGAAGATTGCAGAATACATTAGATGGATAAAAAGTGTAATTACAAATAGTATAGAAAAATTACAAAAATCGTCCCTATGAAAAGAGAGGAGTAACTTTTCTTCAGCACCGTCTTGTATTCAGTTTTCCCTTGGCAGCAATAACTGAAGATTAATATATAGGAGTAGAGGATGAAGTGGAAGAGGGAAGTGAGCCAATTGAAAGAGAAGGTTAAGGGAGGCCATCAAAGACCGAAGGTGCCAACGTAGGTGCAGTGGAAGACCGAGGCAACTATTGATCAAGGATAACATGCATGATATGAGTCAGAGCCTGAGAGACAGACATGTATGTAAAGGTAAGGGAAGAGGAGGAGAAGGTAGGAAAACTAGAACATAGGGGTGTAGCTATAGCAACCACAATAGTAGTAATTTTTACATGTATATATGGCCCCAAAAGCATGATGACGTCAGCAATGATCTCACCCCCATACTGAATGGATTTCTCAACGTCATTCCAGTTCTTCATAAACATATCTAACAAATCGGTGAAATATTTGACCTATTGTACTTGAGTTTTTAAAGCATGTGCGATTGGGGGAATCTCATATTCTCTACAAGTTACTTAAAGTGGTTGGTCATGTCATGGTATGAGAAGATCCTATTGAAGTAGAATTCCACCTTTATAGTAATCTCTTTTTAAGAATCATTTTCTATTTAAAAATGAATTCTCACCAAATCATGAACTCTGTCACTCTTCTAGACAACTTCAGATAAAGATTCTTTGTCAAATCCATTGAGCATAGCCTACAGTTCATCATGGACAACTGTTCTAAGTAGATCACTATCCACAGAGGGCTGAGATGACTTTCCTAAAGTAAGAGAAGTAGTAATAGCCGAAGTAAGGGACTTTAGTTGATTTAGAACTTTTCAGAGACATCCCTTATACTCATAAATCAACTTTTTAATATCAGTAACATGATCACACATCTCTTAAACAATATTCTTGTTTCTTTTAGCTACTTTTTCATCTAAAGAGGTTAGATTAGGTCAAATCAGGGAAGCAACTTCTTATGGAATCTGACTAAAAACATCCTCAACATAATTAGAAATATGTTCTGGTCTTGAGATATCACTCTATGTATTTCTTCAACCATACCTCTAAGAATATTTACTACATCACTTAACTATTTTTCTCTACTCAAACTTCTGGAATCTCATGAAGCATCTTGGGAAGAGTCTGCCATATGATATTTTCCAACAACATAGCAGTATGTCATTCACATAAATTGGTTATAGGATATGGTTGGGTATTCAGAGATTCTCTAACCTAGACAATAGGGTAGCTTCAAATGATTTCAAGTCATCCTTACACTCCATTTTTGACAGTTCTTGTTATGGTTTGGAAATAAGAGTTGAGACGTGCCCCGGTTCCTTTGTAGCTATAACATCATGAGTAGATACTGGTTTCAACTGAGACACTATAGAGAGGTGTATACTATTCACATAGGCTTCTATGGAGTCATTTACTTAAAAATAACATGACAATTTATTCCATGTATATACTGAGCGTGGATCAAATACATTTGGAACTTCAACACTTTCCAGAATCGGGGGATGATCCCCATAAATAGGTGTATCGTTCTCAATAATGAGAGATTTAGATCCATGATATATTTCCAAAATTTCGTCCCTGATATCCTCTCCCATTTGTTTTCTAACCAGTTGAAATGATTGATTCATTCTATCTTCAACAGATGGGATAATTTCATGAACAACTTATTCCTCCACATGTTTGTCATAAATAGCTTCTTTATTAAGATAAATATATTCTTATTTATTCTCTTCTACAACATCTTTTTCATCTACCTTAGCAACAAATTATCCTTCAACAGCAAGTTGTACTTCTAAATCTGCAACATCTTCAGGAACATGAATTTCATTCACAGTTAAGTGCTGAAGAACAATTTCACTGTCTTTCTCATCCCGAATTGTTTCCCTTATAGGTACAACAAACTCTTCTTCTTCTTCCTCACCAGAATACTTAACAATTTAATCTGGTTTGAAACAATATTAGAAATATCCTTAGGTCTTGAAGAGAGTTCCACTAGATTGAACTTTTCATAAACCTTGTCAGTATCATTTACACATGATTTTCTACATGTATTCCAACTTCTTTTCATTATCTTTCCTGTAGATTTTGAAAGAAAATACTTATAATCCTTAATAGATTCTTCATCAAGTCCATCCAACCAATTTTAAGAAGCATCATTGAAATTAATCAGGAGTAAAATAGAGTGGTTGACTTATAGGTTTTCTTGATCAACTCACACATATGGAATAAAACATATTTGAATAAGTTTATCTTATGACCATTATTCATAAGGTGTATCAAAAATAAAACCTGATACATGAGTGTAACAATGTCACCTTTTCTGGGAATAATCAGATTCTGATCAAATTTTTTACAGAAGTCTGGTTACACCATCTACCTCCACAGCTATGGCTCTTCACTTTATTTCATTTTCAGTTAAGCTTCATAATTCTTCTCCCAAAAAACTACTCACATGGAGGTGGATGACTTCTCAGGTAGTCATCAAAAATACCCTCATGAGGCATCCTAAGGCATGAAGCCCATAACCTCAATGAAAAGTTATACCCATGTCCATTTATCTTGATTTCACAACATAGGCATATTCTGTATGAAGAGATAATTGAACATAATTACAGAACTATGTAACTAGATTCGATTAAATAGGTTTATCCTTTTTTGGGAAACAATCCTTCCATCCTTGCTCTTTCAGAACATTCAATACCAAAAACATACATGACAGAAGACAATTAAGGACAATCTCTTTTTGGGTACCACTCTTTTTTCTACCAGATTCGGATTCAGAGGACCTTCAGATGCTAACTTCATCACTATTTTTATCATCTACTTTGATCATTGCATCTCAAGAGTTGACGATGATGGGATTTTCGTCCTGGCCATTCAACGAAGGTTCAAGATAGAGAAGGGTTGAAAGAGGGGTTACAGTTTGAGAGAATATAGCTTGGGTGATGAAAGAGATAAAATTCATTAGTTTTTATCATTTTGGGATACTGAGCGTTGAAAAAACAAAAGCGTGGGAAAGTAATAGAACCCAATAATTAATTACCGTGATACAGGTCATAATATGTTAATAAAACAATAAATTGTCTTTATGGTGATATAGTTACCAATTCTCACAGAGACTGGAACTGGATTTCACAGTGAGACCATAACAGGTTTTCAGAGTGAGATCGTAACATGTTTTCAGAGCTGGACCGTTACTAGATTTTACGGTGAGACCGTAACAGTGTGATTTCTAAACTATGGCATTGTATTTTTTGAGAAAGTAAGTGCCAAATAGTAATAGAGAGAGAGTGGTTTTATACTATAAACATGCAACTATATACTAATTAATTAAGACTTATCATTCATAACTCTTGTATGATGTAATCTATTCATTAATAGTTTAATATTTTGGTGAATATATCAGCAAGATGATATTCAGTTCAAAGTAATTCCAAAGTGATATCACCTTTTTGATAACGATCTCTCAAAAAGTGATGTCTTAAATCTATATGATTTGTCCAAGAGTGTGAAACAATATTTTGTTAAGATGTTAATAGCACAAGAATTGTCAAAATTTATAGGTACATTCCTGAATTGATATCCCTAATCTAGTAAGGAGAGTTTCATCCAAAAAAATTTGTGAATAACAACCACCAACATATATGTTTTCAGCTTCTATAGTAGATAATGAAATAGTGTTTTGTTTCTATCTACACCATGATACTAATGAATTTCCTAAAATGTGACATATTCTAGAGGTTCTTTTTTCAATATATCTAGACACCAAAGTTAGCATCAAAATAAATAACTAACTTAAATGAAATTCATCTGGTATAGAATAGTCATATATTCTGTGTATGATTGAGGTATTTGAAAATTCTCATAACAGAATTCCTATAGGATTATTTGGGGTTTTCTTTGAAAACAAGAACACATACACACACTAAACATAATGTTAGGTCAGCAAGTAGTTAAGTAGAGTAAGCTTCCAATCATTTGTCCAAAAGTGGTTGGATCAAAATATTTTCCATCTTCATCAAGTTCCATCTTACAAGTGGTACTCGTTAGAGTGTCGATACTTTTAATTCTATCCAACCCAAAACCTTTTATATAATCTATTGTATATCTTCATTGATTTAAAATAATACCATCATTATTTTTGAAGATTTTAAATCCAAGAAAGAATTTGAGTTCACCCATTAATCTAATTTCAAATTCATTTTTCATCATTTTATAAAATTCAATACAAAATTTTTTTAATGATCCCAAGATAATGTCATCTACATTAATTTGAACTACTATAACATCATTAGAAATTTGTTTTATAATGAGGGTAGGATCAATTACTCCTATTGTAAAACCTTTTGAAATAAGAAAAGTGCCCAGTCTATGATACCAAACTCTTAGAGATTATTTTAAACCATAAAAAGATTTGGATAATTTAAAAATATGATTTCGAAAACGAGGATTTTTAAAAGCTTATGGGTTTTTCAATAAAGACATCCTCATCGATATTCCCATTTAGGAATCCAATTTTTAACATCCATTTGATATAGTTTTAAATTCATATGTGCAGCATAAGCAAGTAATATTTTGATGTCTTCATGTCTAGATAATGGTGCAATGGTCTCCTCATAGTCAATTCCTTCTTATTGACTATATCCTTGTGCAACCAATCTTTCCTCATTTATATCTATATTACCAGCTTCATCTACCTTATTCCTAAGAACCCATTTAATGCCTTTGGTGAATGTGCCTTTAAGTCTATCAAAAAGTTTCCAAACATTGTTCCTTTCATACTAATTAACATCTTCTTGCATATCTATCACCCAAAATTCATCATTGATAACATCATTAATGTTTTTATGTTCATGTTTTGACAAGAAGACTTGATGTTCAACCTAATTTATAAGAGAAGCTCTATTTTGGGTTCCTTTATCTATGTCTCCTACAAAAACGTCTAAAGGATAGTTCTTAAGAGTTCTAATACCTCTAGAAATAAAAGGACTAGAGATTTTAGGTTATTAAACTGGTTCGAGTTCATTGTGACTTGAATCTAAAGAGTTTCCAGAACTGTAAGCATTAACAGATTCATTTAAAATATGGATAATGGATTTTGAATTAATGTTCAGATTTGATACATCATCCTCCCGGTTCTCTAGAGTGGTTTTAGGTTTATCTAGATATATTTCATCATATTTGACATGGATAGATTCTTCCAAACATTTAGTTATTTTATTAAACACTCTATAGGCCTTACAAGAGATGGACTATCCTAAAAATATTCCGTCATCACTCTTGGATGAAAATTTTCCAAGATTTTTCTTAATATTAAGGATATAGACTTCGCAACCAAATAATTTAAAGTTGCTAACTTTTGGTTTTCTATTATTCCATAACTCATATGGAGTTATTTTAAGAATAGGTCAAATCAACACTCTATTGATAATTTAACATGTTGTATTTACAGCACCAGCCCAAAAAAATAGGTAGGTCATATTCACCAAGGATGGTTCGAGAAATCTCTTACAAGGTTCTATTTTTTCTTTCTTCAACTCCATTCTGTTGAGGTGTTCTAAGGGATGATAAATTATGGCTATATCCATTTTGTGAGAAAAATGATTAAAAATCTTGATTTTCAAACTCACAGCCATGATCACTTCATAAGGATCTAATTCTAAGTCTGCTAATATTTTCAACAGTTTTGGAATATTTGGTAAAATGAGACCATGCTTCACTTTTGTGATCCAAAATTAATGTCGAAGAATATCTAGAAAAGTCATCTACAAGAATATAAACATAGTTCTTCCTATTTAATCTAGAATCTCTAGATGGTCTAAACAAATATACGTGAACAAATTATAGAGGTCGAGAAGTTGACACTTATTTCTTTGGTTTGAAAGAAATTTTGTGTTGCTTTCCATTTTTATAAGGATTACACACTTTATCATTTGGAAACATATGTTTGGGTAGGTCTTTGAATATTCTTTTTTATAGATAACTTTCTAAGAGAGTGAATATTACAGTATTCTAGTCTCCAATGACAAATCCAATACTCTATGTTGATTGCACTTAAACAAGAAGAATTTTGATATACTAAATAATCTATGTTTACTTAATATACATTTTAATTTCTTAAAGTAGAAAATACAAATTCCTTTTTCGATTTGAAAAAATTACAAGAATTATTTTATAATTTAACATGAAATTAGTCATCATATAGTTATGAAATACTATGCAAATTATATTTCAATCCCTCAGGAAAAAGTACTTTGGAAACTAAAACTGAGATAGAGTTACTGATTTGGCCAAGGCCAATGATCTTTCCTTTGTAATTGTTACCAAAGCTGACATGTCCACCATAAATAATTATTAAATTCATGAATAGTGAATATTATCTTTTCACATGCCTTGAACACCCACTATCAAAATACCATAATATTTTACAAGAGCTCTTTGAGAATATTTATTACGTAATAGTCAGGTAAAAACAGATTTTGGTACCCCTACCTATTTGGGTCTAGTAATATTAGTGACTAGTGCTTTAAGAACCCATATCATCCTTAAAAGATTACTATAAGCATTATGTAATGTACTTGAAATATAAACTCTATTTGTAATAGAAATGATAGAAATAGTAGAGAGTGTATCATTTCTTGAACTAGATGAATGTTTTCCATAACTTGAAGTAAATATATATGCCCTAGATTTTGAAACAAATTTAGTTCTTCAAAAATTCTTTTACCAGGTTAATATCTAATACCAGTAGTATATTTAAGAGAATCATGTTTACCTAGAATTTGTATCAATGTATCTTTACCATTATTAAACCTTTCATGATATTTTATTAATTTCCCATTAGATAGTTTCAGTTCATTTTTTCATTGAGTAATGGGTAATTTTTTTCCCTTTCTGCACTAAGTTAAATTTTAATAGTTGAGGTAACAACATGTCATTTTTTTCAAGGACTTGTATTTATCAACATGTTCATTTCATGTTTCTTCATGCATATTACAATATTCAAACATTTCTTCATTAGACATATTTTCAGAGTCACTCTCTTCTCTAGAATAATAGAAATTTTTTATAGTAGATTCCAATGATACCTTAGATGTGTTTTTCATAAAACACATATTGGTATTGTTAGCCTATTCATCACGTGAAGATTCTAATTTACATGAACTATCCTCAGAAGCACTCCATATTTCATTAATTACCTTTTTATACATTCAATATTTGTGCTCATATTTCTCTGTGTACATGAGCTTTGGAAATTCAGCATTTATATGTCCCTTTCATTTAAACTCATAAGAGACCATCTAATTAGAATTTTCACTTCTTTTCCAATCATTTTTTCAGATTCCTTTTTGATCATATCTTCTTTTGAAGTTATGATTTCTGAATAATTACTTCTTTTTATAAAATCTCTTTAACCTTCTGTATAATTAGGTTATCTCCTCATCAATGTCATGTGATGATTTTTCACTAATAGAAATTTCTACAGAGGCTTGCAACTACCCTTTCTCTTTGTGTTTAGATTTGGTGTTTTTAAAAGTAATAGATTTTCTTTTGGTTTCATACTCCTCTTACATGTTGACTTTCAACTCCTCTTCATACATAATTACTTTCCCAATTATTTATTTTATAGTTAGTTTTCTGATTTCACTCGATTCTCTAATAGTGATAGAGGGTCCTCTCTATCTTCAATGTAGGCATCTTAAAATCCCAAGGATCTGTTCATTGGTAATAACTTCTCTTACAAGAGAAATCATTGTGTTGGAAATTTCATTGAACCTGAGATACATGTCAAAAATAGCCTCATCAGGTTTCATTTTAAAATTATCATATTTAATAGTATTAGTATTAATTCTCATTTCATTCTCACTAGAAGTTCCTTCATGTGAAAAAGACAAGGTATCCTAAATTTCATGTGCAGTTTTTCGTGCAGTTATTCAATTAAATTCCTCATCTCTTATGAATAAATATAAAGAATTAATGGATTTGAAATTGCCATTTTAACCAGTCTTGGTAGGGTCATCCCATGTGATTCTATCAGTATCATGAATCTAATATTCATCTATAATTAAAGACCAAATTTCAAAACTCATACTATCTAAATGCATTTTCATTTTAATTTTCCATTGAGCATAAATGGCCCCATTAATGAATCATGTTTTTTTGGTTCCATCACCTTCTAGTCTATTATCTAGAATTATTAAATACTGTGAAAGAGATAGAAATTTATAATTAACATAATTTTATAGATCGTTAAAGTACAAAAAAAATGAAAGATGAATAAGGTCAAAAACCGAGTCTTAAAAACAATAATTTGATAAAAAAATGTTGGTCGGAGTAGAGTACTCAATATGTGGTGGGGTGGGGGTGAATTGAGTACTAATAAAAATTTATATTTTAAAAGTATTCGTAAAAAGCTTCCCCAATAAATTTATTTAAATCCCAGTTAATTAAAGTAACCTAGTTATGAACATTTTAATGTTTAAATAACTTCTCATATTGTTGATTAATTCTTAGTAGACTTAATATCAGTTCTTAATACTACTTTTGAAGCTATTATAATAAGGTAATGCTATTATAACTTATTTTCAATATTATCTATCAGTGAAATTTTAGTGATATCTGAATTATATAGTAAAAAAGATAAAACATAGTCAAACAAAATCGTGGATAAAAAATATGAGGTTCAGTCTATAGCTGATACCAAACCCACTCCACTTGGTGATCACCTTACACCACGATGTTTATATTAATAAACAAGATCCACAACCAGGATCGGGGTAAAAAAAGTACATTGGACTATCCATGTCACAAGACCTCTTCCACAGTTCTTCATGTGTATGAAATAACGGGTCACATAACTACCCCTTCCACACATATATGTAGGAATAAAATAGATTAAAAGGGTATGAGAGGAAGGATATATTGAATCCTACATTTTAATGTAGGATAAAATGCATATATTTATACAGACACAGAAAGCCACACTGCTAAAAATCTAAAAATAATACACAATAGAGAAAAGATGATTTCTTAAGGTTAGAAGTGCTCCGGGTGTTAGTCTATACAGTTCTGGGCTTCTAGGATGAAGTAGATGCAGAAATTGTGTCCTTTTGTGGAAAATGGTGTATCACTAGTCAGTAAGATCTACCATGTTTTTTTCATGGAATCTGTATTGTGATGATGTTCTCGACTCTAATATATGGTATCATAGTGAATTATTAATGTGTTCTTCGTGAAATTTCATATCTCTGTTTTTCTCAAGAATTCTTGTGCATCGTCGTTATCATACACACCTGTTTCTCTACCATATTTTTTTGTGTATGGCCACACTGTCCTTCTTATTCTTGGAGTGCATGTGTTGGAGATGGAAGGATTCTTGTATTCTACATAGAATACCTCGTACTGTCAGGTGACATGTCTACAAAGAAAAATTAATTATGTCAGTGAATTTAAAAGCATCAAATATGGCAGCTAGAGATTAAATTGAAAATAATTATAAAACATATTATGAAATGGTGTCAGTCTGTCTAGAACTGGTGTCTCATTGAAACATTGTCACCTTTTTTCATTTAAGTGTTGAGATAGTTATGATGGAATCGTTGTATAGAGATCAGGAACCGGTAGTACAAATCTTGTGATAGGATCAGAGTGTCT
Source organism: Viscum album (assembly GCA_963277665.1). Classification (NCBI taxonomy): domain Eukaryota; kingdom Viridiplantae; phylum Streptophyta; class Magnoliopsida; order Santalales; family Viscaceae; genus Viscum; species Viscum album. The sequence goes on along the minus strand of OY728148.1, from coordinate 1,425,201,594 downwards.
GGTCCATTACCAAACTTCAAATGGTGTCTTAGTAAAAAACTAGTGTCACCGAATTCAACAGATCTGAAGTTGGTTTTGGTGTCGAGTCACTGTTTCTGGTCACGATGTCTAGTCACGGTGCATGGGTCATGGTGTCTGGGTCACAATGTCTGGCTCACGGTGTTTGGTCATGGGGTCCGGTCACAGTGCCCGGTCACAGTGTCTGGTAACGATATCTGGTCCTTTGCTAGAAAAGCATAACCAGTGGCAGAATCATAGCCTCACATACTTAGCCAGATATTTGTATACATACATAAACAGTGATATTCATAGAATAGATTAGAATCCATAATTTTTCATGAAAATCTATTATATCACGAATTAAAAATAGTTTAGAATAATTAAACATAGAACTTATGATCTTGGATAGGTTAGTTTAGAGCATAGAAAAACCAATCATCTATACATATGATTTGAGATAGATTTAAGTGGATTTACAAGTGTTATAAAATGTATAGGATTTATGACCATTAAAACATGAATTACACATGATGATTCCAACACAAATGATTTTATAAATATGTGTTATTAATATAGTTTAAATAGACAATAGAAGTGATTTCCTAGACATATAGGATCACACACTATGAATACCATGTATCAGAGTTTTCAAGGGAGATATTATTAACGGGATTTACCTTAACCAAACCTAATCTAAGATCAATATTCTAAATCCTGGTTGAAACTTTATATTAGTTGATTTAAATCTCATCGAGATCATGACCCAAACCATATACGTCATACCACCCCAAAAAAATCTCATAATCGTGCACCTTCGCATTGGGGATTTTTCCATTGTAGTACATTGACATGTAACTAGATCCCAGTAATATTAATATTTATATTTTATTTTCAAAATTATAATTTTTTTAGTTTCTTATTCTTTTTGTTACATTATAAATTATTTTGATTTTGATTACATAAAATACAAATTATATTTTTGGCTAATATTTAATTTCAATTAAGACATTCATTTTGATGAATTAATGGATATTTTGAATATATTATATTTTAGTAAAATATTATTATTAAATAATATGTTTTATTATAGTTCATTATATAAATTTATGATCTCACAAATTTATTTTTATAAAAGATGAAAAATGATTATTGTTAAAAATGTAGAAGTTTTCAATAAAGGTGGATTCGTTATTTTAAAGTGAAAATTAAATTATTTATAAAATTATTTGAATAAAATAGATATTATTTCTAGAAAAATCATTTTCAAACTATCTAATAGTGAATTATTCATAATTTTCTAAGACAATCAGTTTTTAGGTAAAATTAAATTCAATATAAATATGTATTGTTCATTGCGACATCATAATGACAAAAAAGTGATGTTAAAAATTATATAAAGGTTATACATGAACAAATATATGTATCAAATCTAAAATAGTGTGATTTTTTAGTTTATTATATCAATTTAATAAAGCCTTTATGAATCATCCAAAACAAATATAATAATTTAGGGTTTCAAAATCATTTCTTTGTAAATAATACCAACTTCCCCATCAATAAGGGTGATATTTTTTATTTTAATCATATGGAATTATAAAATATTTTAAACAATAATATTTTTTATAAAAAAAATTCAAAAAACATGGTAAGGTTTTTAGTTTGGATTATTTTATTTTATATAGTCCAAAACGGATGTTTCAGAAATAATATTGAACTCTCACCTCTTTTTTTGTATCAACCCATACAATATACCATTCCTCCTTAATAAAGAACCCTTTAGAACATCCTTTAAATTACCTCCCTTGTCTATATCTCTCCAAAAGTACCCCAATCTCCCATGAGTCTCCTTCCGGGCTTTTAAAATCAGATTTTCAAGGTAAGGGATCATTTCCTTCAGCTCTTTGTTCAAGAATCATTTTTTTCATTATACTTATTTTATTTCTAATTAATAATGTAAGGATTTGTTTTTTTGGACACCCTTACTATCCATTTGATTTAAAAATTATTAGAGGCCTATTTTCTCACATTGTTCCATTTTATGATACTTTTTATACTTCTATTGTGCTACCAAAATTTCCCTACTATTTTCTATAACAAACCATTGTTTTCGGAATACAATTGCTATGTCCACTCAATGGTATTTTATTAAATATACCTATATTGATTTTATTGGGCTATTATATGTGTTTATTCCACATTCCATGATCATGTAATTAAATGTGATAAGATATGATCATATGTTGAATTATCAATGTGGCAGACTTATACATGTACATGTTATGAAATCGATGGGTGCACCCAAAATTATATATCCCTCCAATGAATTGGGCTATGATTGAGTATCATTAGAATGAATTAAAGGGATTAGGGTATGAAAATTATCTATCATGGGACATTTTCCACCATGTTATAATGTGTTGGAGGTTATATTTAACCCAAGTTTATGAGGTCATGTTTAAAAGTTATTTCAATATTTCCCATGTTTCTTTTATGATACTATGTTATAAAATTCCTTATTGTTAATTTTTATGATTATAACCCCTTTTGTGACCCATTTTGACACATATTGTGTGAAATGTATTAATTTTTATGTTATTATTTGTTTAACCCCTTACGGGTATTTATAGCTCACCCATTTCTTATGTATGTCTCTAGGTAATCCCATGCAGTTTTGGAGACATGATGATTTCTATGATCATGTTATGGAAGTTATTAATAATGTTGTTTTATCTCATGTTAAATATGTAATACCATGTATCTAATTCCAAAATAAAAAATTCATCATGATTATATGGGTTGTATTATTTGTATTCATATATAGAAAATCATGAATTAATATTTAATAATGATAAGGGTTGTCATAAAATCACACAAAGGGTGACAGTTTTCCTACAACTCATTTAGTATAACAAGTTGGATTCCATAAAAATAAAGAAATTAAATATTAAAAAAATGTGTATTCTTTACTGTAACAGCCCTGATTGTTTAGAATAATTTCAGTTTAATTATTTTTTTGTGTTTAAAATATTATTATTCACACAATACCATGATTAAAATAATTATTATTTATAAAAATAAATAAATAAATAAATAGTAATATTAAATAGATAATTTAAGAATATTTTTAAAAAAAATTCACATAAGGAAATACAATTAATTCTGGATAATATAATTTTTAACTAATTTGTAAAATTATGTATTTTTTAAGGAATGATATGAATTTTTTTCATATACTGATGAAATATTAAATATAATAAATTATATATATCCATGGAATATTAAATAATTGATAAAAAACTGGTGCAATAATTCTTATTTAAATTGAAATGTATTGTTAAAAAATATTAATCTATTTATATCTGTTATTTTTCAAAATATACTATCTATTTCTTAATTTTAATCCATTGGAATCATATTATTTATACATTAATAATAATTAATGATAAATAATAAAATTATTTTGCATCGGTAATAAATGAAGACAAAAATATTACAAGGTAAAAATAGATATTTTCGAAAAAAACTATTTTATTATCGAAAAACTATGTTATCATAATAAATTAAATTACTCATTATTTAAGATATATTTTAATTAGAATTGTAGATATTATATTCCATAAAATTTATTTAAATTCACATAACAGTTATTATAGGGAACTAAATGTGTAGAAAACATTTTTGTACATTAAAATTCATTTTCTCTCAAAATGGGGTTTTATATGTTTTATGTAATACCCTTATATTTTGTTATTTTATTGAATGAGTTAATAATAATTGATGTATTTAGTTTTATTAATTAAAACATTACTTTCACATGGCATCGTCTTGGCTTGTGCTAAGTGCAACACATACTTTTCATACATTATATGGAACACTGAGTTTTTATAAAACACCATGTTATCATTGCAATTATTTAAATGAGATAGTTATAAACATTTTGATAAACGTTTTAATTCGAATTGTAAAAACTACATTTAAAATAATGGTTACAATGGTTTTATAGTAATAAAACATATTAGTGATGTAAAATAGAGGTTTTTAGTAAATTCTTTATATCATTAAAAATATTATTTTCATTAATGAAATGGTTTTCATATACTTCTATGAAAGATAATAAATTTAATTTTAGACACTTTTATATATTTAATTTTATAAAATAATATTTATTTTTGAATTTCGAATGTAAAAATTAGATTAGATTTATTTTTTTTATTTTTTTGAGAACCCTAATTTTTTAATTAATAGTGAAAAATACATAATTTGGATAAAAACATCCAACTCATTTAAATAATTATTAATATTAAATTACATTTTCATTTGGGTTTTAATTTCACCGTAGATAAATTATTAATATATTAAACAAATTTATTTCACTAGAATCATTTTTATATATAAATATTTTATAAAAACATATTGATCTTTAAAACATTTTAACTTTAAAACCATGTTTATCACCACCTCTATGGGATTAGAATTAAAAATAATTTTCCCACTTCTATTATTTGAATATTGAAAAATGGAAATACATGGTTGTAATAAGTATCATATTTATATTCTAATAAGGTCAACTTAATTTTTCACAGAAAATATTAGTGAAAGTAAATAAAATTAGTCATATTGATTAAGATAAGATTAATCTCAATTGGGGAATAAACATTAATCTTATGGATGAAAATGAACTAGAAAATTGACAAAAAATCCATTTTATTCCAATAATTCTAACATATAACCTATTTTTTTGAATTTTATGATTTATTGAGATATTATTTAATATATGTTACCTATATGAATGGTTTTGGAAAAAAATAAAAAATAGAACTTCTCTTACCTTTATCATTTAAAAAACAATAAAAATTTTCCATAACATAATATTTTTATTTATACATATTATTTTTAAATATAAATGGTTTTTTTATTTCATAATAATTTATCTACAATTTTTAGAGATGATTTAGTTACTTTGAATTATTAAGAAACACTAACATAATGATTATTTAGTTACTAATTAACTAAAATAAATGATACTTGTAATATTAAAAGTGAATTGAATTGATTGAAAAATTTTATTTAATAATTTTTTATGATTAATATATCTTGGTAAAAATCTATAAAAATAATATATTTGATTTACAATATGATTTTAAAATTTTAAATTATAATTTAATAAATAATCTCAAAATTAACATTATTATTAGTTTAAAAAATATGTTATTTAATTAAATTATTTAAAATTATCAAAAGAAAAATATTGTACCAAGTTTTTTATGTATTAAAATATATTAAATATGGTATATTATTTGACCAATTGATCTTTAATAATTAACATATTATCCCATATATTATCTAATTTTTTTTTCAAGGTCCGTGTTTATTGAGTGTACTTTGTATCACATGCGCTTGTTTAAAAATTAATTTCCAAAACTAATGAGATTTATGTAATGAAAAAAAAAAATTAAGATCCTTTTATTTTAAATCATATATGACAAGCAAGAACAAGTACATAAGGTAATATAATATATGAATACTTTATAATATATTTAATAATTAAAATATATTCTATATATTTCATCGCTTGAAACACCGAGTTAGCATGAAATTATGGTGAAAATGGGTTAGATTACATCATATATAATAATTATTTTCCTTTGTAGATATTTTTACACAAAAAAGTTACCATCTTCGATGGCTTTCACTATACACAATACCGAGTTTTACCGAGAAGCAATTTATAATTAAAAATTATTATTTAATTCAATAAGATATAAACTAGCTGTTATCAATAGTTATATATAAATTAATAAAAAATATTGTTTATAATACTAAATAATTGGTTAAAATTAAATTAAAAATGATTATAAGAAATAACTGATTATTAAAAGAATATTTTTATAGAATATTTTTTGCCTATAAAGATGTGTTACAATAATAGATCAAATTAATTATAATTAGTGTGTGATATTAATGTAATAAATAAGTAACATATTCAATAAATCATTTATTATATTCACTCAATATTCTTTTTTAGCATAAGATAAGACAAACCTAATATTTCAAATAAAAACCTAAATATATAATAAGCATTTTTACAACATTTTAATGAAGAACCTATTTTAAATATTAATTTTGACATTTAAAAATATTTAATGTTATAAAATAAACTTTATTTTTTATTTAATAGTGTTAAAATTTTTGTCGGATAAATTTTGGGGATTTTTTCCAAGAGACATCATTTTAATGAATAGTGAAAAATTTTGGGTTTCAGTTAAAAACTGCCTTTCTGTTTATGTAATTATTAATGTAAAATTATATTATAAATTTGTTATAAAGTCAAATAAAATAAATTATATATATATATATATATATTAATATAATTTAGATCATTATAATCTATATTAATTCTAAATTCAATATAAAAAATAAAATTATATAGAACATTTTTCTACTAAAACCTGTTAGTCCGACTATTTGTGAGATTTATATTAATCATAATTTTTATAATTCTACAATTTTAAATTTTTAAATATTAAATACACCATTTTAATCAGGAAAATATTTTTGGTCTAATAATATATAATTATTTTTTTAAAAAAAATATTAGTGAATGTGATTAAAATTAATGACATGTATTAAGGTGTAATTAGTCTTAAAATAGAATAAAACCCTATGTTTAAGGGCCAAAATAACCTATACCCATGTACAAAACCCATTTTATGGCCATATCATTTCAAAAAAACATACAGTTTTGAGATTGGGTGGTTTATTAGGACTTTTTTAGGTAATAACATGTTTGAACCAAACTTCATTTCAAGAATACCAAGTAAACCTTTCTCCTTCCCTATAAAATTCCACCACCTCTAACCACTCCTCACACCTCTCAAACCTCTTATGTTCAGAAATTATCTTTCCAAATAGTCTCAGATAATCCCTATCCTAATCCTAGAAGCATTTATTTCGGAGGAATACCTTCAATGGATTCCTTTTTGTTTAAACCAAAAGAAGCTACCCAATTAAATGGTAATCTCTTTTCTCAATCCCTCGAGTTTATGTTTCTGTCTCCACTCCATATACTATAATTATATTATAATATAATAGTAACTCCAGTATCCTTAGTATACGTGGATCATTTTATGTAAATATTTCATCCTACACTTATAATCACCTCCATATAATGGGTAACAAACTTATTGTTTCTGTGTACGACGATCTACTGCCTCATGAAACGATGATTGTTCAACATTCCAAAACGCCACTAATGGTGGCCATTTTGATGGAAAATATATTTATATAGAAATATATATGAGATTTATAATGTATTTTTTATTCATTAATTTTTATTTATAACATAACTTTATGCTTCCATCATGTGTAAAAATGATAATTTCGTTTGAGGATGTGTAGACTACCACCCCCTCAAATCGATATGAATCGTTCATGACATACATAAATTGCATAGAGGTTTTTTATAAAAATAAAAAGGAAGAATATAAAAGTAAATATAAAACTTGAAATTATAAAATATAAATATATCATTTTTAATTCATTTAATTCAACAATGAAATGGAAGTAGTGTACATCCGTACGTAAGACCTATTATCCCCAAGAACGGTTCACTTAATTTATAATATCCATATATTATGGAATATTAAAAATATATATGTAATGAATATATATGATAATTTATTAATGACTTACATTCTTTAGATTATTATACAATGATATATTTAATAAGAACGACAAATATAAAGTCCAAATGGACTTGAGAAAACTAGGCAATTAACACCCAAAAGAGTTAAAATAAAGAAAGGGTGATAAAAAAGGTAATAAAATATTGTAATATGTTATTTAATGAAATTATAAACATTATATTGGTTTTTTATTATCTATTGACATATTTTAAACCTCTTTAAAGTAGGATAAATTCCATAAAATAAAAAAGAAGGGTAAGGTATGCGATTCTTGTCTCTTTTTGATTAAATGAGGCATACTTAATTACTGTACACATAATATCATATATATGGGGTACTTAAATCCAAATTGAAAAATAATATCTTGAATTATATTATATTAATTGTATTTAAATGTTTTATTTATATATGATTTCCTTTGGGTTTTCCAATCCATATGTTACTACATTAATAAGGGATTTTCATCTGAATTTACATTCCTTTGAGGATTAATTATTGTTAAGCACCTAATTTCTTTGACAGAGTGTTTGTACATCCATTTACAAGATATATCAGGAATAACCTTATGATAATTATATTTTAATAATTTATATAATGTCATTACTTGTATATTATTATTTTTTAAAATATTTCAATGTGGTATTGGTTGCTTTGGGATGTTTAAATATTATTTTCCTCAATAATAACATTAATAATATTTTGGTGGTTTTTTCAATCAAGGAAATAATATTAGAATTTTTCAATGTATAACTATTATTATTATCTAGTAATTCATTATCATTTTCATGTTTTTGTACCATTTTACACTCTTTAGTACTCAAGTATTTTAGAAAATGTTTTTCAAAAACCCAAATTTTTATCTCTCCTTTTTCAGAGAACCTAGTTTATACTAAAATCCTTATTTTATTAAAAGGATTTAAAAAAGGTTCTAAAATGATTTGGTAAAGAAATTCTTACCCTTTTTTCTTTTACCAATGATTTATAGGAATCTTCTTGTCTTTTTATAAACTGGGAATTTTTAATCCACTTCTCATACAAATGGAATATGGTTTTTACAAAGTACGAAATGTATGAATTCATCCACCGCCATTTCTTTAACACACCTTTTTTATGATTAAAATGATTATTTTTGAATATTTTTTTTTTCAAAATGGTTTTTAAAAGAAAAGGATATTTTCATAAAAATTTTTTTAAAAGATATTATTTTATTTCATTACTAACAAAAACCCTCTGTTTGTAATCCATATGGGATTTTTAATATTTATACTATCATTAATCTTGATCTGGATGGTTTATGATTTAGCTGTCGAAGGATAGTATTAATATTCACTTCCTTGATTTATTTATTATTCCCCTTGAAATATTCAATCCTTTATGATAATTGAACATTTAATTTCCCCAAAATTACTCATTTTATTTATCATAGATATTACTATTGCTTAAACCATATAAAATTTTACTTAAAGTGTCTAATTTTAAATTTATTTGACAATCTGGGTTAATATTGATTAATATGTATCTCTTAATTTATAAAAATATATAATAATGAACATGTATTAATTTATTATTTGATATATGTGGAATGTTTCATACTGGTATGATGCGGGAAGGGCCCAGTTTTATATATCCCCTCGATGCATCTGTAGTCTCATGGGACGAGTCAATTGGATAGCCTCCTTAGATAGGTTTTTACCCTACATTTTTTAAACCGTCTTGTAAAAGGTCAGGATGGAAAAGGTAGCATATACCTAAGAAACATGGCTTCCAATAATGAATAATTTTATTTATTTATATTGTGATATTATTCATCCAAGATATTTTACATCAATATATCAGTTGATTCATTTCATTTGTAGGATTCAGTTATTATTTATCCATGAGATGATATGCCCAGATGTATTTGGATTCATTTAATTTTCAGTTCATTGAATAAATGGAATTTGTTTTATTTTCTTAACATTATATATTGATATTTCCTAATATAGTTATTTGAATGTCATCTGCTTCAGTTGTTACCTTGATATATTTCATTTATACATCGACTCAGTTTATAGATTAAATGGAATGCGCGTTCTTTTATTCATCTTTTAGTAAAGTCTATTCTTATTGATTCATTATTACTTCCGTTATATTTTTTAATTACTATGGTTTTATGATCACAGTTATTTTGTTTTTTCCCTTAGGAAACCAGGAATCTTCCTATGAAAGTTATGAATGGATTTACTAGATAGATTATATTTATCCTCAGATTTACTTATTAAGAAATAAGAAAAAAAAATTATATTGAAATCTGTGTATTCATTTGTAATAAAATACTTATTTATGTATCTATTTTACCAAAGCTACTAAACTAATTGGTCCTCTAGGGCTTGATTCTATGTAATTGTCCCAATTTATTTAATAGTAGACCCGATCTAGGATATCTGGGGCTGGGTCACTGTAGTTGGTATTAATGGATGTTTAGTAGCTACCTTGGAAAAAAAATCAAGAAATCATAGATTATAGAACATAACACTATGGTATAATTTGAGAATATGTATAGAAGAAAACCATATAATTTTTTGAAAAGTATAGATTATATGTGTCTTTTTAGTAATAAATCTCTATCTAGACACTACAAGTGGAAGTGGTTTTGGAACAGATGTACCTAGGAGTAAAAAATCTGAAATGGTGTTCCAGGCTTGACATGGGTTAACCTGGTACACGATAACATTCCATATTGCGTACTTGGTTTAATACTTCTGGGGGATACACAAAGGATAATCCACATTAATTTACAAAACATTATGAATGATATTTATATATAATAAGAAACCTTGGTTAAAAATAAGGTGTCATTTTTTAGAAATCTGACAAATGGTATTATAGATAAACCCTAGACCAAAGAAGGTTCTATGTGGAAATAAATTAGAAGAGGTATTTATGTAATATAGTTGTATTGAAAACCATAGTTAAAATGATATTGATAGATTATCCTAATTTTAAAGATGTATATCATATTTATATTTGGAAATTATAATAATTGGGTTTTTGAAATGGGAAACATGTATGCCCGGTGGCAACATATCAAATCTGGAAAGGCCTTGGGACTTGAATCCATGACCGATGGACGACAAGGGTATCATTCCAACCATTGACCTACACAATGTCCTAGTCAGTTTATCTTATTTTTAGCTAAACTGTTTCACCAAAGAATGTTAAGGATGAACCAATAATATAAATTTTGAGGATTTGGGATTAATCTATTGACCATATTATTTTTGAATTATATTTAAGGGAAAATAGTTAGAATTTTCACTCTTTTACAGGCCTTAAGATCCTTTAAAAGTATCTTTTAGTTCTTTTGGGAAACAAATCACTGTTGATAATTAATTTTTGGGAGTAAAGGGATGAATTTACTTGGGATAAAGCAAAACCAAAAGATAAGGTTGTTCATATGAGATTACAACCTATCATGTAGGAATATATCATTATATTCTTGCTTAGTAAAATGATTAGCCACCATTAGTAAATTGACTTCGAATTAAAAATGACTTCCTAATACCTTAGTTTCTGTTGAACTGATGGTGTTCTAAATAATTAATGTATTTTAGATTTGAGGCCCTCAACATTATATTGATAATTCACTTGTTTTTTATTAATGTCCTCATTCACTTATTATAAATATTTACACTTTTCCACCATGTATATATCTCTACTTCCTATTAATGTTCTCATTCATAGAAACCCAGTTTGAATTGTAGTCCATGTGGACCTTATACTATTCATTCTCTCTTTTATCTATGCTGTTTCATGAAATATTCCCACGATGTAGGATTTCAATGTAGTAAATATTAAACAATATATGACCATGATTGTGTTTAAATTGTGAGTTTGAAATTTTTAAAAGGGGATCAGTATATGACTCCCAAAAAACTAATGTATGAATATTGTATTCGATAGCGTGTATGACAAGCAACAACGAGCATGTGAGGTAATATAATATCTGTATTCATTATAATATATTTAAAATTTAAAATATATTCTTTATATTTCAATGCATGAACCACGAATTTAGCTTGCAATTCATGCGACATTGGGTTAGCATACATCATACACAACTATGCCCTTCCTCTATATCTGGAATTAAATATAAAATAAACCTTCTTTGATGACTTGCGCTATAATAAATACCGAGTCTATCTGAATAAAAATTATAATTATAAAATTATTAATTAATATAATAAGATATAAAATAGTTCTTATGAATAGTATTAACTAAACTATGAAAAAATTGTTTAGACAACTAAATCATTGGTTACCAATAAATTATAAATTTATATAAGAAACAATTTAATATTAAAAGAATATTTTTATGTAAAACTATTTTTTTCTCACAATGATGGTTTACGCTAATACATTAAATAAAATACAATAAGTGGGTGATATTAAAGTAATAAATATGTTACATATTGTATTTTTTTGATATTCAAACTAAATCTTTGATAATCATTAGATAAGATCAACCCCAATATTTCACATGAAAACTTATATTTTTATTAAGGGATATTTACCACCTTTCAACAGAAAACCTATTTAAAATATTAATTTTTCCAATTTTATCAATAATTTGAAAAATTCATATTTATTTTATAATTAATAATGTAAAAATTTTATTATGATAAATTTTTGGATTTTTTTGAGAAAATCATTTTTGTTGAATAGTGAAAATACTGGGTTTATGTTAAAACTGCCTCTTAGTTTAAATAATTATTAATGATAAATTATATTATAATTTTTTTTCTAAGTCAAATTGTATCAATTATAAATATATTATTATAATTTATTTCTTTATAATCAATATAACTTTTAAATTTAACATAAAAACATAAAATCATTTAAAAATGATTCTACTAAAACCAGTTAATCTATCTGTCAATGAGATTTGCATTAATCTTAATTCTTCCGATTTTCTGATTTGAATTTATAAAATCCCAAACACACCATTGAAATAAATATAATATGTTTTTTCTGATAATATCAAATTACTTTTTCAGAAAAAGTATTACTGAAAGTTATTAAAATTAATCACAGTAATTAATGTGTAATTAGGCTTAAAATAGACAAAACTCTATGTTTTTGGGGCGAAATAACCCAGAACGTTTTCCAACACCCATTTTATAGACATATCTCAGACATAAAACTTCAATTATAGAGTTTGGGTTTTTAATGACTTTATTTAGTGATGAACATGTGTACACCTAACTTTTTTAATGAATTTCTAGTAAGTCATATTCTTTTCTTATAAAATGCCACCAACTCTACACAATCCTCACACCTCTCTAAAATCATATGTTCATCCATCCTCTACCGAAATAGTCTCTCATAATCCCTCCCCTAAACCTATAATCCTACCTTTGGTAGGAATAATTTTAATGTATGAATTTCATTTAAACCAAAAGAAGTTACCTGATTAAAAGGTAATGTCTTTTCTCTATCACTCTTGTTTCATTTCCTTTATCCACTCCCTATTATATTAATATTCAATTATTTAATAGAAAATAAATTTTCCTTAATTTACTATAATGTTTTAATGTAAATATTTATACCAACACTTACACAATAATACATCTAATGGGTAAATAGCATAATGTTCTTCTTTACGGAGAACTACGGTCTTACGAAACGCTGACTGTTCAACATTCCATACTGCCTCTCATGGGGGAAAATTTGATTGACACTATATTTATATAAAATTTATATTTCATTTAAAATTTCATTATCAGGCTATAATTTTTATTTATTACATTCCTTTATTCTACAATAACGTGGAAATATGATAATTTTGTTTAAGGAAGTGTAGAATGTTGCCCCCTCAAACTGATATGACTCATCCATGACATACATGGAACATATAAAGAATGTTTATAAAAATCATATGAAACATATATAAAAAAATATGATACCATAAATTATAAAATTAATATGTATAATTTAGTTTTAATTTTTCTAATTCAACAATGAAATGGAAGTATCATTAATGTGTATGTACGACCTACCATCTCTATGAACGATGTACATCATTCCAAATATCCAAATGTGATGGAATATTATAAATAAACATTTTTTGTATATATATTATAATTTAGACATGATTTAAATTCTTGATATTACGATAACTTGATATATTTAATAATAACATCAAATAACAAGTCAAAACATAATTGATAAAACTAGGTAATTAACAACAAAAACAGTTAAAATAATTATAGTGTGTTAACAAACGTGTAATAAAATATTGTAATATGTTAATATAAGATATTATAAATATGAGTTAAGTTCTAGTATTAGATAGTAATATATTTTAAACTACTATATAGGAGTCTAAATACAACACAACAAAAAAAGGATAAAGTAATACATTCTTGTATCATTTTTATTATGTGTGTCATACATAATTATTCGACACCTAATTTCATAAATTTTCTTGTACTTACTTCCACATTGATATATATTATAATTAATTTTATTATAATCATGTCATTTATGTGTTTTATTTAAGTATTATTAGCTTTTTTTTATAATCTATTTGTTTCTACATTAGAAAGGGATTTTAATCTCAATTTACATTCCATTGAGGCTCAATTTATGTTAGGAACCTAGTGTCTTTTACATGGTGTATGTACTGCCATTTACATGGTTTATTAGGAATCCACTATCTCTCATTATATTGTAATAAAATATATATTGTTATTACTTCAGGTGTATTATGTTTTAAAATATTTCAACGTTGTATGTGACACTTTGGGATGTTTAATGATTATTTTTCCTGAATAAAAGCTTTAATGATCTTTCAATAGTATTTCCATTCAAGGAAATTATATAACTATTTTTCAATATATACATTTCATTATTATCTAGTCATTCATGAACATTTTCATGTATTAGTACTATTGGTCAGAATAGATTACTCAAGATGGGAGGGGTGAATTGAGTAACTATAAAAATTGCTGTAAAAATTATTTCTAAAAAGGTTTCCCATAAGATTAAATATAGCCTAGTTAATCAAGGATATACTGAAATAAGATTTTGAATGTTTAAGTAACTTCTTTGAATATTGATTAATTCTTAGTAATCTTAATGTGTGTTATTATTAGTACTTTTGAAGTTATTATTCTAATTCAAGGCAGTTATAACTTCTTTCCAAGACTAACTATCAAAGAAAAATTTGTGATTTCTGAATTATACAGTAAAATAATAAAACAGAGAAAACAAATTTAAGAAACACAGTAGATGTAAAACAAGTGGTTTAGTCTCAAGCCGAGACCTAATCCACTCCACTTGGTGATCAACTTCCACCAAGTAGTTCATATAAATAATCTTTTAGCCACACCTCGGATCAGATTTAACGATAGTACAAACTGTCCAGGTCACACAGGAACCTATTGCACAGTTTTCGTGGGTACAAAATACCAGGCCACACAGGGACCGCTTCCACACTTATCTATGGGTATACATGGGTAAATAGATGTTTGGTTAAGTATATCTTATATCCTTCAATTTAGCGCAGGAGACAGAGTGAGTTGTTCCAAAGGTACACACTCTGCTTGAAAGGTAATAAACAGATACACAACAGAGCAGAAATATGAAGATGGGTTTAGAATTGCTCTGAGTGGTAGTCTCTATTTCTCTGGACTTCTAGAGATTAATCAGATGTAGATCTCGAGTCATCCTTAGTAAAACAAAGTGTCGTGATTCTTCTTGTGTTCTTCTTGAAGAGAGAATATGTATTCAAAGATTCAAATATGCCTTGTGTGTTCTTTAGCAGTGTTGAGTTTCATGTAATAGGCCTTTCCTTTTGAAACATGCTCTATGTGTGTTGTTCGTTACGGTGCTCATGACCTTGTTTTTAGTTTTGTATCGTGCTGCTTGGATTCTTGGAAACACTTCGCTTTTATCATGGAATGCATGTGTTGGAGAAGACAAGTTTCATGGATACTGCACCTCATACCTTGTACTGTCAGATGATATGTCTACAAAGAAACATTAATTATGTCAGTGCATTTAAAATCTTTAAATATGACTGTTAGTGATTAAATTGAAAAATGACAAAAATATATTAGGAAATGGTGTCATAGTAAGTCATGGAAACGATGTCTCCTTCACACGGTGTCTAGATTGATCACAGTGTCTTGAGGTCACGATATGTCACAGTTATTGTGTCTTGTTCACGGTGTCTGCTTTACGGTGTCTCGTGAACATTATTTCTTGTTCACGGTGTCTGTTTCATGGTGTCTGCTTCGTGGGGTCTTGTGGTCTCGGTTCCTCGTGATCATGATGTCTTGTTCATCGTTTCTTTTTCATGGTGTCTGCATCACAGTGTCTGATTCACGGTGTATGATTCTTCACGGTGTCTTGCTTCATGGTGTCTGCTTCACGGTGCCATAAAGATATACCTAGTGGAAGACTCATGGTGTATCAAACTTTTCAATGTTACTGTGTTCAGACTTAGACAATGATGATATTAGAGTGGATTAGTCTTAATCATTTGTCAAAGAAGATTTTATGAGAGTAAATCAAAGATAGTATAAAGTTATTAAACTGAATATAGAGCAATTAAAATCTCGAATGTCTCTTCTTAAATCATGAGAATACTTTAATCATTAATACATGTGATTGGATATAATTTACAAGAGAAAACTAGGTGGAATAGTAATTTTGATCATTAAAATATGACTAATACAGGAGGAGTCCAACAATATCCCCATTTTTGATGATAACAAATCATGTAAAGTTAAAGTGTATATTGGATTTAACTATAGACAGAAATGACTAACATATAGATGTTTCTCCCCCTTTTGGGATTGTTAAAAAGTTGGAATAATAGAAGTCAAAAAGGGCACATTCCAATAATAGAAACTAAGATTCAGTACAAATGTAAAAGAGAAAAACAAAAGCAATAACATTCCTATCAAAATGGAGTAATCATTGTTCTTCATTAGGGGATAGCCTTCTCTTTGCCTTTAGTAGCAGCAGAAGAGGAAGCCATAAGAGTATAGGTCGTGGTAGAAGAATGGAGTGAAGTGGTTTATAAAGAGGGTAAATGAAGGCCTTCAAAGACAGATGAAGCCAATATAGGAGAAGTAGAAGATATAGGAAGTTGTTGATCAAAACACACAGGCCAGTTCTGACTTAGTGCATGGCTGACATACATAGTGGTGGAGGATATGGAAGGGATGAAGGGAGGCAGCCCAGGTCTGAGAGGTACTGCTGATAGAGAAACAATGGATGTACTACGGACCTGAAGATTAAACCTCGGGAGTTTGATGAAATCTGAAATGATCTTTCCACCATACTGCATAGATTTCTCAAAATCTTCATTGATCTCCATAAACATGTCTAACAATCGAGAAAACTCTATTAGCTTATGGACATGGGTGTTGAAAGCTTGAGTCGTATGAGGAATACACAAATGATCTACAAGATACTTGAAATTATTTGTCATATCTGTCATAGAGAAGATTCTGTTAAAGAATAAATTCACTTTATTGGAAATCTCTTACTATTCATGAAGAGAAATTTTTGAGTGGATTTATACTAGGTCAAGAACTCTATCAATATTCTTGCCAACATCATATAGAGAATCTGTATTGAAACCACTGAATACATTATGAAGATCTTATTTGACTAAAGTTCTAAGAAGATCACTGTCTAAGGAGGGTTATGAGGATTGACCATATGCTTTAGAGGAATTGACAGGTGTGGCCAAAGAGTTGAGTTTATTTAGTACCTTTTATAGACACCTTGTATACTCAAAATGGTGTTTAATAAGATTGGTAACAAGCTCTATCATTTCCTTCACAATTTTTTTGTTCCTTTAAGACACCTTTTCATCTAAGGAAGCTAGATATGGTTTAATCGGAGACAGAATAACATGTGGGATTTGAGGAACAAAGGGTTCTACCGGAGGAGAAACAATCTCTGATCTCAAATGTATCTCTATCTGCATGTCTTCAACCATACTTCATAGGGTATTCACTTCATTACTGAGAACCTTATTTTAAACTATTACTTTTGGAATCGCATGGAAAATTCTAGGATGAATCTGCGAGATTTTCTTTTCCAACAACAGTGAGGCATCTCTCTCACTGAAATTAGTCATAGGAAGAGGTTGGGTATTCATGAGTTTCTCAAATACAAACAAGTGGGTATCACCAAATTCTTTCATATTATCCTTACTCAAAAAATATTTTGGTTCTGATAAAGGTTTAATAAGAGGGACTCATATAGGCTTAGGTTCTTTATCCGGTTTGATATTGGAGTCTGATTTCATCTTGAATATAGAGGAATGTTCAAGTCCGGTTTTTGAAACCTTCTGAGAGTCATCCACATCTTAGAAACTGGGGAATTTATAATGAGAATCTATATGACTTGAATTAGTTGGATTTGAAGCTTCAGTAGACTCAAGATTCGAAGTTTTCTCCCCCTTAACAGGTGCCTTTTTCTCAAGAATAAGAGGCTTAGAATCTTGGTCTAATTCCCTAGACTCAGCTCGATGTTCCTCACTCATTTCAGGTCTATCTAGATAAAAAGTTAGATCC
This sequence comes from Viscum album, assembly GCA_963277665.1. NCBI lineage: Eukaryota > Viridiplantae > Streptophyta > Magnoliopsida > Santalales > Viscaceae > Viscum > Viscum album. The sequence goes on along the minus strand of OY728148.1, from coordinate 1,425,183,329 downwards.
ATTATTTCTTTAGCTAATGGGAAGATTTTCGGAACAAATTGTTCCACAGGGAGTTCCTCAAGATTGGATTCTTGAAAAACAGAAAGCTCTTCAACTATAGGCTCTTCCATGGTATGATTTTCAGATGCTTTGGAAACTAATTCTGTTTCAGACTTTGTTTGAGTATCTAGATTAACATATTCTTTAGGAGAAGGGACTTCTTCTTCAAGAACATCATGAGGAATAGTAGTTATATCTTCTTCAACAATAACAACATCCCTAGGTGGCACTTCAGCCTCTTCTTCCTCTTCTTCAAGATACTAAACAATATCATCTGGTTCCAAAAAAAGGATAAGAAATATTTCTTGTTCTTGAGGGATGTTCCACTAGATTTTATTTCTCATAAATTCTATCATTGTCTACCACCCATTATTTTTTCCAAGGATTCTAATTTATCTTAATTCTATTCATAGTGGATTTTGAGAGGTATAATTCACAATCCATAATCACTTCTTCATTTGGTGGAACCATACCTTTGGCAAGAAGCATGGATGAGATTTTCCAAGAGTAAAATAGGGGATTTGACCGGGATGTTACTTTGATCAGATCCATCATATGGTTTATGATATACTTTCATAGGTTCATCTTATGCCCATTTTTCATAAGGTGGATCAGAAACACATCCTAATATTTCAAAACATCAATATCACCTTTTCTGGGACTAACCAAATTTTGTATAAACATGAACAGAAGCCTGGATTCTCCATTTAGTTCAGTAGAAATGGCTCTCCTCTGGGTGCCATTTCTAGTTAAGGCTTTAAAAGGCATCATCATAATCAGTGAATTCAGATGAAGGTGGAGGTCATCTCTAATAATCCTTACAGATGCATTCATGAGGTATCCTACGACATACATCCCATAACCTCAAAGATAATGAGAATCTATGGCCATTGACCCATCTTCTTATAACATAACTATCAACAGAATCAAAAGTGAACTATACGTACTAGTAAAAATAATCCACTAACCTTGGGTAGATTGGTCTATCATTCCTCGAGAACCACTCTAACCATCTGTTTTATTCTAACACTTTTAAAACCAAATACTTACTAGACATAAGCCATCTGGGGAAAATCTCTTTTTCAAGTACAACAATGTGGTTTACCAGAATCAGATTTAATGGACCTTCGGTTGCTAGCCTAGGTTCAATCTTCTTCTTCATTGAGATGCGCTTCTTAGGTGTCGATGATGAAGGATGTTTCATTCTTGGCATTCATTGAAGCTTCGAGAGAGAAAAGGGTTAGAGGGATGAAGAAGCGTTCAATATGGGTAAGTAGAAGAAACCCTGTGTGAAGAATCGAGTGATACTTTCCTTATTTTATCATTTTGGAAAACCAAATGTCGAAAAATAAAAACACATGAAAATAAAAAGGTGAAGAGGACAATTAACGCGATACGAGTTATTACAGAAAAATTATAAAAAAATTTAACGTTGAGATCGTTTCTGGTCATTACGGTGAGACAGTAAATGCATGTTATGGTTAGATAGTCAACGAACATCATGGAAAGATAGTAAATAAGAACATTACGGTGAGACAGTAAATTATGAGACAGTATCTGAGCATTATAGTGAGAAATTAAACATGAAACACTGGCTATGAAACCTTAACCATGAAATACTTCAGTATAAAATTTTAAGATATCGAATCAGTAAGTCCTAAAATAGTAAGATATATATTTGAGGATGATCATTTCTAGTTCATGTATGATGTAGTCTATTCATTTAGAATTTAATGGTTTGGTGAATAAATCAGTAAGACGATATTTAGTAATAATGAATTCCAATGTGATATCACCATTTTGATAATGATATCTCAAAATGTGATGTATTAAATCAATGTGGTTTGTCCTAGAATGTGAAACAGTATTTTTTGAGATGTTAATAGCACTTGTGTTGTCCCAATTTATAGTTACATGTCTAAATTGATTTTAATAATCTAGTAATTTGTGTTTCATCCACAACATTCATGCACAAAAACTACTAGGAGCTATATATTCAGCTTTTGTAGTAGATAATGCAACAAAATTTTGCTTCTTACAACACCATGATACAAGTGACTTTCCTAAAAGGTGACATGTTCCAGAGGTTCTTTTTCTGTCTATCTTACAGCCACCGAAGTCAGCATAAGAATAAATAACTAATTCAAATGATTGTCCTTTATGATAACACAGTCCTAGATTGGGTGTATTCTTGAGGTATTTGAACTTTATCTTTTCAACATTTAAATGAGATTCCTTAGGATTGACTTGAAAATGAGTGCACATACACACACTAAACATAATGTCTATACTAATAGAAGTTATGTACAATAAAATTCCAATCATTCTTCTATAAGTTGTTTGATCAACATATTTTACACATTCATCAAGATCCAACTTACAAGTGAGACTCATGGGAGTGTCACTACTTTTTGTATTATCCAATCCAAAACATTTTAAAAGATCTATAGTATATTTACTTTTAGTTAAAACCATTCCATCATTATTTTGAAAGATTTTAAATCCAAGAACAAATTTTAGTTCACCCATTAAACACATTTCAAATTCATTTTGCATCATTTTAGAAAAATAAACCCATAAAGAATTATTCTAATATACAAAAAAAAATTCATCTACATAGATTTGAACAAGAAAAGCATCATTAGAAATTCATTTTATAAAAAGGGTAGGATCAACTATTCCTTCTGTAAAACCTTTTGAAATAAGAAAACTACTCAACCTATCATACCAATCAGTTGGATCTTACTTTATACCATATAAATATTTTTTTAGTTTAAAAATATGAATTGGAAAATGGGGTGTTGTAAATCCAGGGGGTTGTTTAACAAAAACAACCTCATCTATATACACATTTCGTAATGCACTCTTAACATCCATTTGATATAGTTTGAAATTTAGATGTGCAACAAAGGCCAGCAGGATTCTGATGGCTTCAATTATTGCTACTATTGTAAAGGACTCGTCACAGTCAATTCCTTCTTCATGCATATAGCCTTGTGCAACTAATCTAACCTTTTATCAAACTATGTTACCAGGTTCATCAACCTTATTTCTAAACACCCATTTAGTGCCTATGGTGAATGTGTCCTTAGTATTTCAAAAAGTTTCCAAACTTAGTTCCTTTCAAAGTAATAATATTCTTCTTGCATAACCATCACCCAAAATTCATCATTGATAACATTATTATAGTTTTTAGGTTCAACTTATGAAAATAAGACTTGATGTTCTACCTGATTTCTAAGAGAAGCTCTAGATTGAGTTCCATTTTCTAAGTCTCCTACAACAGCATGTATGGGATGGTTCTTAAGGGTTCTGATAGTTCAAGAAAAAGAAGGACTAGTGATTTCAGGGTTATCAATAGATTCATGTTCATTGTGAATTGATTATAATGAATTTCTAAAGATGGAAGCTTTCACATATTCTTTCACAGACAAATTTGAGGATTCTGAATTGATATTTTGATTTGATACATCATCCTCCAGATTCTCTAGGATAGTTTTGGGCTCATGTGGAATTTTTTCATAAAATTTGACATGAACGGATTCTTCCACACGTTTATTTCTTTTATTGAACATTCTGTAGGCTTTACAAGACAGGAAATATCCGAAAAAGATACCTTAATCACTTTTGGATGAAATTTTTTTCATGATTTTATTTGGTGCTAAAAATATAGACTTTACAACCAAAAACATTGAAATAACTAACCTTGCGTTTTCTATTGTTCCATAATTTGTATGGAGTCCTCTTAATAATAGGTCTTATTAAAATAATATTGATTATTTAGCATGTTGTTTTGACAACTTCAGCCCAAAAATATATCGGTAGGTCATATTCACGATGCATTGTTCTACAAATCTCTTGTAGGGTTCTATTTCTTCCCTCTATAACTCCATTATACTGAGGTGTTCTAGGGGCAGAGAAATGGTGACTATAACCATTTTGTGAGGAAAAGGATTAAAACTCTTGATTTTCAAACTCACGGCCATGATCACTTCTTAATGATTTAATTCTAAGTCCACTAATATTTTCTACAGACTTGTTAAATTTGGTAAAATAAGAGCAGGCTTCACTTTTTTAAGACATAATGAAGTTCCAAGTATATCTAGAAAAGTCATCTACAGGAACATAAACATAGTGATTCCCATTTAAACTAGAAACTCTAGATGGTCCAAAAAATCCATGTAATCCAGTTCGATAGGTTGAGAAGTTTACACTACATTCTTTTTTTGAAGGAAACATTCTGTTGTATTCCCTTTTGACAGGGACTACACACTTTGTCATTTGGAAAATCATGTTTCGGTAAGTCTTTAACTAGGATTTTTCTAGTTGGTTTTCTAAGGGAGTGAATATTGTAGTGTCCTGATCTCCTATGCCATAGGCATGATTCTTTATCAAATACCCTTGCGCATGAAGTATTTTGAGAATGTAAAGAATCTAAATTGATAGAATAGACATGTTCATTTATAAATGCAGAAAATACTAATTCATATTTAGAATTAAATATATTTCAAGATTCATTTTCAAAACTAACATGAAATCCATCATCACATAATTGTTAGATACTAAGTAGATTCAATTTGAAACAATCAATAAACAGTACTTTAGAAATGAAAACTGAATTTGAGTTACTGATTTGACTGAGGCCAATAATCATTCCCTTGGCATTGTCACCAAATGTGAAATGTCCTCCATCTACTTTTATCAGGTTCTTGAAGCATGAGTCGTCTCCAATCATGTTCCTTGAAGATCCACTGTCCAAGTACCACAGACTTTTATAGGAGCTCTTTAAACATATTTCGTTAAAAAGGATTAAACAAAAATAGATTTTGGTACCCATATTTATTTTGGTCTAGGAATTTTAGCAATAAGTACTTTTGGAACTAATATTTACTTCATATGTTTCCTATAACAATTGTGTAAAGTATTTAAAAAATGAACTATATTTAGTCCACAAAAACATTAAATAGTATAATTTGTATAATGGATTGAATTAGTTGATTTGAGTTCAGAACTAGGAGGAAAACTGTATGTACTATATTTTGAAACAATGTTTTTTCAACCAAGGTTTCTCTTACCAGGTTGATAACCAATGCTAGTGTTGTATTTAGGGGAAATTTGTTTTACTAGAATTTGGGTAATGGTATTTTTCCCATTAGTAAACATTTCTAATTCACTATTTAATTGTTCATTAGACATTTTAATTCATTGTTTTATTTGATTAGTTGAGCATTTTTCTCCTTTTCAGATGTGAGTTCGAATTTAATAGTTACGGTTAGAGCATGTTTTTTTAATGATTTAAATTCTTCTTTTAATTCATTTCATGTTTCCTCAAGCATGTTACAAGTATTCAAACGTTTCTTCATTAGTCATATCTTCAGAATCACTCTCATCTCCAGAATAGTAGGAATTATGTATAGAAGATTCCATTGTTACTTCAGATGTGTTTATCATAAATCACATATTGGATTTATTAGCCTGTTCATCATGTGATTTCATTGAGTCACTAGAACTATCGTCAGAAGCACTCTAAGTTGCTTTCATTGAAATTTTGTACTTCCTATCATTCTCCACATATTTCTTTTTGTACTTGAGCTTTGTACAGTCAGCCTTTATATGTCATTTGCGCTTACATTCATAGCGGTCAATTTCATCAGTCTTGTCACATCTTTTCTAGTCCTTCTTCCAGTTTCCTTTTTGGTCATATTTTCCCTTGAAGTTAGGCTTTCTGAAAAATATCTTCTTTTTGTAAAATTTTTCCAATCTTCTAGCTATTTTATCCGTCTCTTCATCACAATCAGGTAATGATTGGTCATTGTTGGAGTTTCCTACAGAAACATCCAGTTTCCATTTTTCATTGTTCTTAGAGTTGGTGGTCTTGAATGCAACAGATTTCCTCTTTGGATCATCCCCCTCTTCCTTGTTGAAATTCAAGTATTATTAATATATCATCAGTTTCCCAATGAGTTCTTTTACAACTATATTTCTTTTGTCTCACGATTCTCTAATAGAGATAGCGGTTCCTCTCCATATGTCATGTAGACATCTCAGGATTCTCATGATCTGTTCCTTTGCAGTGACTTCTATTCTAAGAGAAATCATTGTGATGACAATCTCATTGAACCTAAGATACATGTCAGAAATAGGCTCATCAGGTTTCATTTGAAAATTATCATATTTGATAATATAATTATTATGTATTATTTCATTTGAAATAGATGTTCCTTCATGTGAGAGATACAGGGTATCCCAAATTTCATGGGCAGTTATACAAGTAGAAATTTTATTGAATTCCACATCTCCTAAGGAGAAATATAAAGTATTCATAGCTTTACAGTAGTTATTTTAGGAATTTTTTTAGGTTCATCCCATGTGATTATATCAGTAGCAGGAATTTTGTATTCATCTATAATGGATCGCCAAATTTCAAAACTCGTACTCTCTAAATGCATTTTCATTTTAATTTTCCATTGAGCATAATTGGTTCTATTAAATAATGGTGGTCTGTTGGTTGCATCACCTTCCAATCTATTATCCATAATAAAGTATTACTTTAAAATAGATAGAAATTTAGAATTAACAGATATTTATAAATTTTTAAAGTACAACTACAATCATAGTTGAATACGATTACACAGAGTCCTAACAAACACCCTCTAATACAAGATGTTGGTGAGATTAGATTACTCAAGAGGGGAGGTGTAAATTGAGTAACTATAAAAATTTCTGTAAAAAATATTTCTATAAAAGTTTCCCCTAAGATTAAATATAGCCCAATTAATCAAGGCTATACTCTTAGAAGAGTTTTACTATTTATGTAACTTATTAGAATATTGATTAAATCTCAGTAATCATAATTGGTGTAATTAATATTAAATTTGAAGTTACTCTACTATGAAAACCCAATTATAATTTATTTCCAACACTAACTATCAATGTGAAATTTGTGATTTATGAATTATACTATAAAGCAATAAAATAGAGAAAACTAATTTAAGCCGCACATAAGATATGAAACAAGTGGTTCAATCTCAAGTTGAGACCTAATCCACCCCACTTGTTGATCACCTTCCACTAAGTAGATTTTATAAATAAACTATGATCCACACCCTGGATTGGGGTTACCAATAGAACACACTGTCCAGGTCACACATGAACCTCTTCCACGTGTTTTGTGGGTAAAAAATACCAGGCCACACATGGACCACTTCCACACTTATCAGTGGGTAAACATGAGTAAATAGAGGTTTGAGTAAGGATATCTTAAATCCTTCAGTTTAACGCAGGAGATAGAGTGTGTTGTTCCAAAGGTATGCACTATGGTCGAACGGTAATAAATAGATACACAACAGAGCAGAAATATGGGGATGGGTTTAGAAGTGCACTAATTTTTATTCTTTGTTTCCATTGACTTTTTGAGATGACGTAAATGCAGATCTCGAGTCCTTGTTAGTAAAATAGAGTGTCACGATTTAGATTGTGTTTTTTGTGAATTGCGAAGATGTTCTCAAAGCATCAAATATTCTTCGTGTGTTCTTCAAAAGTGTCGACTTGCATGCGGTAGGGCTTTCCTTTTGAAACATTCTCTATGTGTGTTCTTTTTTGTGGTTCTCACAACCATGTTTTTAATTTAGTATTGCGCTTCTTTGATTCTTGGCCACACTTTTATTTTATCTTGGAATGCATGTGTTGGAACTGACAGGTTTCATGGATACCACACCTCATACCTCATACTATCAGATGATTTGTATATAAAGAAACATTAACTATGTCAGTGCATTTAAAATCTTCAAATATGACTATTAGAGATTAAACTAAAAATGACAAAAAAAATATTATGAAACTATGTCACAGTAATTCATGTAAATGGTTCCTCTTTCACATGGTTTCTAGAATGTATCATGGTTTATTTTGGTCACAGTGTCTTGTGGTCACCGTGTATCGCAGTCACGGGGTCTTGTTCATAGTGTCTACTTCACGGTGTCTCGTGGTCACAGTGTTTTGTTAACAGTGTCGTGTTCACGGTTTCTACTTCATGGTATCTCATGGTCATGATGTCGTTTTCATAGAGTCTTGTTCATGGTGTCTTGTTCACAGTGTCTGATTCACGGTGTATGATTCATGGTGTCTGATTATTTATGGTGTCTTGCTTCACGGTGTCTACTTCTGGGTGCCAGAAAGACATACCTAGTGGAAGACTCATGGTTTTTTCATACTTTTCAAATTAACACTATTTAGACATAAGCTATGATGATAATAGAGTGGATTAGACATAAGAATTTGTCAAAGAAGGTCTTGTGAGAGTAGATCAAAGATAGTATAAAGTAATTAACCTGAATGTAGAGAAATTAAAATCTTGAATGGATCTTCTTAAATCATGAGAATACTTTAAAAATTAATTCACAAGACTTGATATAATTTGTAGGATTTACCTTGGTGGAATAGGATTTATGATCATTAAAACATGATTAATACATGAAGAGTCCAACAAGTACCATTTTTCTACTCTTTGGTACTCAAGTGTTTTAGAAAATGTTTTTCAGAAAACCCGACATTATATCTCTCTTTTGTCGAAGAACCTATTCAATTCTAAAGACCATATTTTATTAAAAGTATTTTTAGGATTCTTTTAAAATTATTTGGTAACGAAATTTTTACCCTTTTTCCTTTTACTAATGTTTCAATGGAATTCTATTTTATCTTTCCTAAAGAGGTATTTTCGAACATTTTGTCATACAAAATGAATATTATTTGAAAAAAAGTTTAATTAATGTAATAAAAAGAGGATATTAAAAAAAAAATTTAACATCTCTTGAAATAATTTCACCGAGAAAACTAATTTCAAATTTTAAAACATAGTATTTTAGATCCATTAAATTAATATTTTCTTCGTTTAATTTTTCCACATGAAACAAAAAATAAAAAAATAACCATGACATGTTTAGAATGTTAAAAACAAGATTTTGATTTAGTAGGTTTAAACATGAGTATTTAAATTAAAAAATATGTTAATATGTACCGTGATATATATAAAGGTTATTTAAAAAAAAATTAGTTCATTTGTTATTTTGTTAAGAGTCTATATTTTTATTTATTGTAATTTTTATTAAATAATATTAATTATATTGAAGTAGAATGATAATTTTAATAAAATAAAATATTTATTTATTAATGATAAATTTATTAGATTTTTATAGAAGTATGAATATGAAAAATTAATATTTTAAAATTTTATTATCCCATAAAAATAGTTTCTAATGGTATACTAGAATTTTTTTGATAAAATATAAAATTACAATCATTGAATTTGAAAAAAAATATTTTTTTATTTGAAATATAAATATTAGTTTGAGATTATTTTTGGGGTTTTTTCTAATAATATTGATTTTTATGTGAATAGTGAATTTTTTTTATAAATTACTTGAATTTTTTGAAATTATTAATATATAAGTATTAATTGGAAATTCATGATACATTCTTGTAAGACAAAATATGTATTATATAAGGTAATTTATAGTTTTCAAAGAATAATTATTAATTTACAAGCCTACATTAGATATTTTACAACATAATTTATATTTTTCAAAACTATTATTTTTATTACGCTTTAAGAATGCATATGTAAAAATTATTTTTATCTATTATATATATTTAATTTTATTTTATTATTAACTATATAATTATGAGAATAGAGTAACTTTTTTTGTTTTTTAAAACAAATTAATTTTTATGTGAATAGTAAAAAATAATAAATTTCGTAACATAGATAAATTTATGAAATTATTATAAAATAATTACAATAATGATTCTTAAACCATTTTCTAAATACAATATATATTCTATAAATATAAATTATTTATTTTACATTACTATTTTTATATATAAAACCCATGCTTAAAAACATGGACACTTTATGTAATGTTTTAAAGGAACAGTTTTTTCCTCACTTTCATCTAAATTTTTTAAAAAGGTAAAATTAGTATTTCAACGTATATTAAATTTAATTACATATTTATTTAATAATAATAACTAATTAAATTTCAAAATAATCAATTTCCATGATATGTTTATCATAAACGTAAATCTGATGCTTAAAATACAATTTCTTAAATTGGGTTTTTCATGCTATATGAGATACGTTAAAATTAATTATTATAAATCAAGAAAATTATTTTATATAAATATTTATAAATTTGAATCCATCATGTTAATTTTTCTAATTAAATTTAGTTTAAAAATTTTCCATTAAAATTAGTTACCAAAGTTAAAAGTGGAGTTACCACAGTTATGGTAAATTAGAAAAAAATAGACTAAACTCTGTGCTAGTGGATTCAACTTGTGAAAAACACATATAATATATAATGGAGGAATGTTTTTTGGCTTTATATCTATCAAAAAACCATTATTCAAATTTTTCAAGGCTTTTCCATTGAATAATAGAGTGAATTAATTGTGAAATGATGAGCTTTTACAAAAGTTCCCATTTTTACACTTATAAAAGGATATCACCTACCCCCTTTATATACCCATCAAAAAGCCTTATATCACCCAAAAAATTGAATTTTACTCTTTTAAACATCCTCACTATTCATTTGGACCTTTAATATCACAAAAAAACCATGATAAGGTGTCTTATATAGTTAAATGAGGGAAAGATAATACCCTAAACCCAATTTTTTATGTTATACTCTTCATATACACCCCTCATGTCCCATATATCAATTAAGGTATAATTAATATATAATTTTTTATATTATAAAATATTATTCTACTTTTCGAATCCTTATTTTTATATTCCCTCCATGATCATTGATAAAAATGAAAATATCGTCCTCCATGTGTGGAGACTACTCTATTACTGAATGAAATGTTTTATTTTCCATAACCGCCCAACATAGTTAAAATTTAAAAGTTATTTATCATTTGAAATTGCTATTTATTACACAATTAATATTTAGTAATGATAATATTTTAAATTATATAAGTAGTAATAATAATAAATACTCATAGTAGCTTTAACATATATAAATGAACTTATCAAGGAACCTTTCTAAATGTGGATACTTTTTGGGATAATATTATAAATTTTATATGTATTGTGATTATGGAATAATAACTAAAATAAAATTTAATTTTTTTGAGATTATTATTTAAATGCACAAATGATTTTTACCATGTTCAACAATTCAAATGTTATATGAAGAAATTAACTGAACAAGCCCGAGTAACCAATATAATAAAATATATATATTTAAAAAACCAATGAAACAAATGGAATTTGGATAATTAAATATAGATGAATTTTTATTATATATATATAATGAAATAAATTTTATTATATAAGAAGTTAAGTGCATGTGCATAGTTCTTTTAGACATTAGATATCAGATCCTTCTATCTGCCCTTATTCACTTTTGGTTACACATTATATTTATTTGTACCTATTTATTATATGTTATTGTCAATTGTGTCCTCCATATTATATATATATATATATATATTATATTTTATATTAATATATAATCGTTGTTTAATTTTCCATTACTGTTTTGAGGAAAGACCATATTTTAGTTCCAATTGATGTGTTCTCTTTTAAGTAAACTTATTTTTTATGTAACATTATCTTTGTATAAAATTATATAAATTATCACCCCCACAAAATATTTTTGGACATGGAAATTTTTATAAATACTTATTTATTTAATTAATACCATTTTTATTTCAATTATATTTATAAAAGAATTAAATTTTCCTTTATTATTATTCAAAAATCTCCTCACCCATTTCAAAAAGCATAACTTAAGAGGATCTTTTTTTTATTGTTTCCTTTAATTTTTATCAAAAAATATTTTTTTAATATAACTAACCATGTTCAAAAACTAAATTAATTTTTAAATTATTAATTCTCAAATTTATTTAATACCTTATTTTAGTTGGAATTCGTATGATTTAACCTTCGGTTATGACTTAATTCAAGATTCTGAAACACACATTCTTCTCATAGGTTTTATATGTTATTTTATTTATGTATGTTTTAATTTTCTACTTTTGAAATACACAGCCTTCTATATCTATGATAGGTGTTAGCCTCATTTGTAATGGTTGGGTCTCAGATTTCCCTTTAATGAATTGGGTAATGTTATTATCTCATGATATTCCATGTATGGTGCACGAGCGATTAGTCTAATAACACTATATATGGTTCATGGGTTGTTAGACTAAAAAATATATTGTGATGGTGGTTAATTGAAGAATATAAGGATTACAACATCTGTAAACTTATATTATATTGTCTTGTAAATTATCCAGGCAATTTTTTTTGATTTCAGGTTTTAAGATGATTCCACATGCTTATTATTTGATGATATTATCATTTAATTTCTGTTCAATATGTTTTAATTATTGTGATGACTCTCTTTATGATGTCAAGTTATTCTTCATGACTCTCATGTTATTATTTATTCCAAAGTTTATTCACATATTGGATTTTTATCACTCCCTTTACATTATGTATTTTTCCCAAGATATCCCATGATGTTTTTGATATCTTATGGGAGGATGATAACCATTTTGAGTTTAAATAGAGATGTTAATTTTTTTTGTATAATATTATATATTTATCTGTCTAATATTAAAAATACACAATACCTCTAGATCCTAGATGTGTATGTGATGGAAAATAACGTTATTGGTAATGAAATAATAGGTATTTAACACTTTGTATGATATTTTAGAAATATAATAAAATTATGCAAGATGCATTTTCTGTAATAGAGAATACTTCTCATCATAAATTATATCCTAACTTCACAATCAATAAATGTACAATTTCTATTGTTTTTCTAAATTATGTAATGGGTGAAACACCCAACATATTTGGTTATAAGATTTATATAAATATAAATAAAGGATGCATACATTGAGTTAGGGTACTTATATTATTAATGAGTTAAATATTTTTAACATAATGAAATCTAAAAGAGAGTCATTACTAGTGTATCATTGAGTGATTATAGCAATGAATAAATTTCCTTGTAAATGGGTATAAATAAGAAACACATATATGAGTGCTTATACAAACAAAATACGTTATATCTTGTAGTTTATGTGGCATATTAAACATGTCATATCTTAAGACTTGAACATAAGAATCAGATAACAATCTTATCTGGGTGAGAGTCATTGAATTAATGTGAAAATGATCCATAAGTACGTGAGTAAACCTGTTGATTTTTTCCTTATAATTTAACTAACCCTAGTCACCCTGAGTTATTTGGATATTTATTACTCTGTAATTTGATTATATGATTTTACATCCCTAGAAAAATGGTTTAGTATTCCTCAAAAATAAAAATACATAGACATTATTTTACAATATGAAATACTACATCACTTGATTAGAAATAATCAATATAGAATGATATCAATAGATGTGACAAGACATATAATAATACTTCAAAACCATTGTAAAAGGGAATAAAAAGTAAAAGGTGATATTATATTCTGAGTAATGGATATTATACAATATATACTAACATAGCATAATAATGGAATATGAAATATTGTGGGAATAAATAATAAATAATGGAAAATGAATGAATTTGTAAGGATAGCATAATCCAAGTAAGAAAAAAATAAATAAATAATCATGTGGATAAAATTAAATGATTGAATGATTATGTAAATTATGGTAATTCATAATTTTGACCGTCATAAATATTTTTTTGAGTCCTTGTACCAAGTGATTACACCTAAATGGTATGGAATATCCCATTACCATATCCTAGCAGTCTCATGATACCTAAACGTTAATTGATGGGATATATAATTATATCCCACATGTAATATAAATTTTCAATTCATTCCTTCATATAATAAATATTAATAAGGAATACATCCAATAATTCTCAAGAATAAATAACATAGAAATACTTAGAATTATTTATTCAATATATCCCATCATAAAAGAATTTTATTTTAATTAATAAAGGGTTATACAACAATGTAAATAAATAATTTATTGTGAATGAATTAATAAAAATTTCTTGGATACTTCCACTAAAAATTATAAATTACAATTTTGGATTAAAAATGTTAATGTAATAGCCATTTTCAGGTGAGGTATATAGATTTGTAGTTATTAGCTACCAAAAATATTAAAATGATAAATATTTTTAGTCCACCATATACATGTATTTAAAATGGAATGAAACTTGAGACATTATAGTTAAATTACCAATTAATAGGGAGTATTTAATTCACATATTAGATATTCATAAATGATAAATAATTTCTTTTAAAAACATCCATGTTTACATTCATGGATACCAAATGTGTACTAGTTCCAAAACTGTGTTTATTTCACTTGGGAACCATAAGATGATAAACTAGCTATATCACTATCAAACATCCTAAAAAATGATATATATTATGAAATTAAATGTTTATAATACCACAAATATTTTATATTCATTGTATTTTTTGATCATAAGAACATATAAAGTATTATTTCCCTTGGTAGAATTTCATCATTTCAATGATTTATGCAAGTATTATAATGTGAGTGAAATGGGGCCTTACATGTATAGAATATCATAATGAAAAAATACATTTACATTTTAAACAAATTATACAGCTAAATTTTAAATTGAAAGGATGGAATAATTTAAATATTAATAGGAATTGAAAAGAGAGTGGAAAAAGATCCTTACCTCACTTGAGATTCATATCCTGGGGATAAACCATATAATCAAAAAAATATTAAATATAGAATATAAAAATATAAGAGATACATATTGAGTGATATATGAAGTGATAAGGTGTATTAATAGTATAATTTGGGCATTTATAGGTGGGATTAGTGGAATTTCATGGAATAATGAATTGAATATTTCATTTTTCCAATATATTTTGTGATCCACTACCAGTCATTGTTCCTTATTACCTCAATTAGTGATGTAATAAATTTTTAGTTATTAAATTATCCAAATATAACTCCAAGTGTTATGATTATCTACTATTATGTATATATGATGTCATATTTACGATATTTCACTATTTTAATGTATTCTACTATTTTTATAAATAATTACCTAATTTAACCCCATGTATAGTTCTATAATCATGATTAATATTAAAGAATAAATTATATCATAATAATACTCTAATTTATAAAAATTTAACATTTATATAGGGGATATAAATTTGAAAAAACATTTGTATCAATTTAAACACCATTTCATTTAAAAAATATCACACACTTTAATACTACATAAACAATAGATAAATAACCCTTAACTAAAACATCATAATACCTAAGACTATGGTTTGAGATATTTGTACATTCATAGGGTGGTCCAATAATCATTTATTTAGTAGTTATTTCAACATACCTAAACTTAACCTAGATATGATTCTGCTCAATCCTTAGTTATTAATGTTCTACTTATCGTGGGTGGAATCTAGAGATGATACCACATTTCCCGTCGTTGATAATTGAACTTCAAAAGGGATAAACGTACTATTTGATGCCAAGTTATCATCCTTTTATATTAAATTTCTTAAATCATT
Source organism: Viscum album (assembly GCA_963277665.1). NCBI lineage: Eukaryota > Viridiplantae > Streptophyta > Magnoliopsida > Santalales > Viscaceae > Viscum > Viscum album. The sequence continues at coordinate 1,425,167,723 of OY728148.1, read as the reverse complement.
ACCCTTAATGTACACTATTTTTAACAGTTACATTATAACTTCTATATTAAAAACATTTCTAATTCCTAATGGTCTAAATTCCCATATTCCATTTAATGAAAAAATAAACACCATTTAAATTCAATCAATTAAATCCCCTAAATAATAATTTTAATTTTTTGATTTTTGAATCAGTCAATGCCATGACATGTATTATTCTTCTTTTATCCGTTTCTTATTATAATTATTATGTTTTTTGGAGAATATATGCTTGGATAAATATACATTATTCGAATATTATTTATATATGTAAATTTTTTGGTATTAATTATAGTTGTTTTAATTTATTTGTACCTATGATTTGGAAGGGTTCTTCAATAATAAAAATATTCTTATTTATTACTAAAATATTTCAGGTATTAATTATCTCCATAATAATAATTTTATCCTTGAAATTATAATAAAAAGAAATAAAAACTATAGATAATCCTTTATCATTACATAATTTTCATCCCATTTTTCCTCCTCTAGCTAGTGATTACTTCAAAGAAACATCAAAACTTGACCATCTTAATTTTGTAGAACTTCTTCTTAAATATCAATAATCTGAATTGGATATTCATCATATGATTATTGAATAACCAATTGAATATGATAAAAATTTATAACACGGTATGGGTCGAGAATATAATTCCTTATAAATGATATGTGGAAGGTACCATGAACATGACGAAGGATTAGCAGCATGAATAAATGATATTATAACTTCCCAGGACCCAGAATCTGGGATTATTATATAAAATAGTGAACTTTACATAATTTAACTTTAATATGTAAAATTTTGGCCAATGTTTTTTTAATATAAACCATAAAACATCAAAAGAAATTCGGATAACTTATAAACTTAAGGACCATTTAGGATAGGTGGTTAGGAAAATTATGAAAAAATCTTATATAAATAATTTACATGACATTAAAAATTCATTTATCCCACATAACCTATATTTTATTTTTCACAATAAGACATCATCAACATCCATAAGATATGCATTATAGAAATAACTCATTCGATATAATTATTTATAACCTTTTGAAAATGAATCATTAGAAGGGTGAGATCAAATTCTCAATAAGGGTTAACGTATGCATTAGACATGGAATATGACCAATGAGAATAATAAGTGCATTGGGGTATATATACAAAATCATAGTGCATTAGTGAATTATAATTGAAATCATTCCCATAAATACCAAGATCATAAAATATAAAAACATCTAAAAGGAAAGATTCATCAAAGTCAACAATCATGTTACATGTGATATAAATCTTGTTCATGAGAAACATTATAAACCAATAAAAATAAATTAAAACTAGTTTTAGATAACATTGAGCAACATATACACAAAAACAACTAAAATAAATTTTAAGTATAATAACCTTATTCTATTATTCTAAAAAAATCATTACCTAATTCATTGGAACTCTATCTGGGAACTACCATAATTTAGTCTATAACGGCCTCACTAGATTATATTTGGGCCACAACATGTTTAATTTCTATCAGGCCTAACCAAAACTATTTGGGACACACATGTTTAGGTGTGATAGGCATAAATGATGTTGTCTTGGTCATCACATGTTATGTTTTAGTGGGTTTACCCAACATAATCTTGGAAACCCCATGTTAAGATATAATTGGCTTACCTAGCACTGTCTAGCCACCTCGTGTTTAATCGGTAATGTCAATGAATCTCAATATAAAACAATTACATATATAATTAATCATAAAACTCATATAAAAGATCAGTATTCTTTCATAACATGATTAACCAATTTAGAAAAACTTTTTTTCATGTCAATCTCATTGAGACATTGTTAGCCTAAGAAAAAGAAACATGTTCTATAATGATCTATTTGAAACAAAAATTGTCAATACATAGAAATAATGAATGTGGTAACAATAAAAAATATATATAGTGGATTAAATTTAACAGAAGGGGTTGTTTACATATATTAAGTGAAATACAATAAATGATTAGTAAATATTTTCTTATGGATAATATAGTTTTCTTTTTTAATACAACTTTGAAAAACATAAAACATTTAGAAAATTATATCCACTGAAAAAATTCATGGAAATATATAATGGATGTTTTAAAAATCCTTAAAAAGTTTTTGAGTAAAATATCCATTAATATTTGAAGAAAAACTAATTTTTTTTTTCAAAACATATTTTAAAAAGAAGGTTCTGGAAGAAAAATAGTTTTCCCTTGAAAAAATTATTTTTTCACAAAAACATTATTATGAAATTTTGAGTTTATAAAGAGATGAAAGTGAAGAGAAAACATATTTTATCATTTCATAAACTGAGGAGAAATAATTTAATGAGAATTAAATAGACGTATATGATAATATTTCAATATTTGAGTCTTAAATCATAAACAATACTAACAATAATAAGATTATAAAATGATACAATTACAACTTTGGAAATATTGAATCCTAAGATCCATGAAAGAATAAAAAATTAAATGAAAATTTCTTAAAAATTATAATAATGAAATTCATGATAAAAAATATCAAGGGGGTAGTATATACACATCAGAAAAGAATATATATGTATAAAATAACAAACATCTCAAAGAATGAAAATTGAGACAAAAACCATTATCGCTTTGGTAACCTTGAAACCGTAAAACAAATGAAACATAGATAATAAAATGTCCATATAAATAAAAATTAATTTAAATATAAGTATCATAAAAAAATTCTTTTACAATATAAACACAATAAAAAAAATATGTGTTGAATATGTCTTATATATCACAGAAATAATATGACATGGGGAAAACCATATCCTTGGGATGGATTTATCATCCGTTTTCTTTATATTCCTAAAATATAATATTCTGTTAAATTTTATGTTGATTTATAAAATTTTACATGTTCACAATTAATTTTAGTTCACTTATAAAAATGTAATATATAACTACTAAATAAATTATCATTAAGTGATATGTTTTGGCAATATTTGGTTTATGTGTCAAACCTAAAATTGGTAGGTACATTATTGTCAAATAGGTTACTATTCAAACATCACGAAAATAATAATAAGGATAAAAATGTCATATTAATACATATATTAAAATCATTAAATCAATCATAAAATATTGTTAGCAAAAAATTAACCAACGTTACGATCATGTGGACAATTGGACATACGTACACATGAGTGATGTTCTTATAATTCAATGATCATTATGGAAATAAGATGAGTAACAGATATATTTATATTATTATAATTATATCATAAAATCTATATTATTAAATTATATATTTTTATATATATTATTATTGTGATGTAGAAATGAAAAACAAATAATCATGTCACATGAGGAGGGGGTATTCCACACGGCCACGAACGACATTATAGGCATTTCAGTGTGTGAAATGTGATAGATAATATTATATTTTATGTTTCTTAAATATTAATATTTTGAATAATATCATAATTATTTCATTTATATCTATATAATCATTATATTTACCCTTATTACCTTCCATGTAACACATTAGTGAAAACACTTCACATCACTTCATGAGGTAGTAATCTGCCATACACACGAGAGTAAATATCATTTCCTATAAGATATAAACTATATGTAGGTGAATATTATATAATGAATTAAGATGTATAATTTTGTAATAAATATAACAAATATTAAATAAAAACTATTTTATCATCATAATTACCAACTGATATTGGTTGTAAAGGAAAAAATGAATGACATCATTTTACGAGGTGGTAAACCGTCGTACACACGAACAATTATTTTGTTAACCATTTGATATATGTGTGTGTGAGAGAAGGTAGTACCTAGAACAATCCAAAATCTAAGAATATTTAGTAAACCTATGTTATTATATAATGAAATATAATATTATTTGAAGGTGTGAAGAATTTAATAAAACAGATGTTTTCGTTGATGAACATGAACTCTTCTTCAGGTAACTCTTTTTTCATTGTAACAAAATATATCATTGGATTAAATTATTTACAAATATGGATTATATTATTTGAGGATGGATTTTTGGATTTTATGTGGGTAGGATAAAGATGATATAGAAAATATGAATGATGTGTAGAATGGGGGAGAGTGAATGCCTTTTTATAATGAAGGATGGGTGACATTCTTGTAAATTTAAAAAAATGGTTTCGGGATGTATCTTTTGTAAAATGTGCCACAAATAATGAATAAGTTTCATTAAAATAGGGAATATGGTTGAAATATTTCTATACAATGGGGTTTGTAAAAGTGTCTAGGTTATTTATCCAATTAAGATTAATGTTTAACTACTCCTTAATCACTATAATTAATATTACTTACATTAACTAATATTTTTCATAAAAAATTAAGATGAAATTTCTATAAGTCATAAATTATTCTTATTAGAAATTCGAAATACTCTTTTAAAAATTAATTTATTATATTTTTAATAACTTTATTTAAAATTAATCTCGTGGATGGGATGAGAAAGTGTGGTTTTATGGTGAAAAAGTTCAAATGTCCAAAATGTTTTTATATCGAATTTCAATGTCAAATTTAATCAAGTGAACTAAATTTTATTCATAAATTATTAATTTACGTATGTTTTTAATTTAGTACCATTAAAAAAATAAAATTTTACATTAAAAAAATTATATGAAAATTCAGTTTTCAATTAAAATTCAGTATTTTTTCACTTTTCCTAAAAATTGGAACTTCTCAGAAAAATATAATTTTTTTAAAATAAGATAATTTTTACATTATAATTTAAAAAAAAATTATTTGTCAAATTTAATTTATAATCGTTTCAATATTTACTTTTAAAATAAGTACACCATTAAACGTTTGTAAAACTACCCTTGAGAAAAATATATCATTTTATACATAAAATTGGTTTTTTTCTTACCATATTCCTTTAAAACCTACTGGATGATTTTTTTAAAAAAAATTACATAATATAAAACAATGAAAATTCCTTATTATCATCCAATAATAGTGATTAATATAATTTATTAAGATAAAATTATTTCCAGTGCATCAAAATAGATCATTATAGAAACTCATCGTTTATATTTAATAGGATTATATTTTCAAAAATAATTCACTGGTCACCAAAGAATTCATTATATATATATATATATATATATTCATAAATATTTTTATATGTTTGTTAATCCTGTTCATACCCTTTAATTTATTTGTGTGGAGATTATTTTCATTTAAAATAATAACATTAATAGTATATTATTGTTCGATAAAACATGGTATTGTGTGTAACAATAGATATCAAAGAAACATTTTATTAAATGTATCATATAATAAATTTATTCTAGCATGTAATTGAAGATAAACATAGATTTTCTTCTCCATTACACTGTCTATTATAATTATCTTCTTTTAATATACTAGGGTATTATATCCTACCCCCTTTAATAAATTTCATCCTCACAATTAAAACATTATCATGGAAATTAATGGTTTGGTATTAAAAATAAATTTTCTATAAACCAACATCATAAAAGGGTGTAGAATAAGTCTTATTTATAAGAGAGGAAATGATGTATGAAGGTCATCTAGAATAACACATGACAAGGTTTCAAAAAATGATAACAAATTTGTGAATAGAAGAAAACCATAAATAATTATAGACAGTGATTGAGGTAATTGATCACACACAAGTGAATGATTAATAAAATGTTAAGGGTCTAATGTGAATAAATATAAGACGATCTAAAATACCATTGAATCATTATAATTGAATGCACTAGGATAGTATTTTTGATTCCTAATATTTTTCCTCGAGTTGAGATATTCTCTTACCATATAAACTAAGATAACATTGAAATATATTTACATGATGAGTATAATTTCATCCATTAAAGAATTTACACCACAATATATTTTTTCTCTAGATGATGATTATTTAGAATTAATTTTTCAAGCTCAAATAACTAAATAAATTAATATATTTTTAAACTATCCCCAAAATCAAGAAAATATATTCACCGTTCTCTTATTAATTAACCAAAACCAAAATATTAATCACATGATATGATAATTTACAAACCTAATAAACCTTCATATGAGTCAATAATATTAAAAAAACTATAATAAATAATGTTCTAACCAAATCATCCCACAAATAACTATCCTTAAAAATCATGCCAAATTCTGAAACCCATGGATTAACAGATTTTAAAGATATATCAACCATTAATCCTAAAATAAAATTTCATATATTTTACAAATAAACATTACATTTTCCTATAAAATAATTCATACTAACCAAGACATCACATAGACCACTATTAGGTGCTACAACCTTTTCAACATTCGGTAGTGGATTCAAGACCTACTACCTTTCTCGATATGATGGGCTGTCACCCGACCTTTAGCTTTTACTTTTACCCATTTAAACATGATAAGAATAATATATCCTTAAAAACACATCATTCAAATACTAGGGGTTACAAATACTCCAACCAGACAAAACTTCTCACAAAATTTCATTAATCACATTAATACCCCATCATTTAAAACCTCATTATGGTTTCTGTGAATTTAAACCTATGAACACGTTTAATTTTATAGTCATATGATGGTATAAAAAACTATTAAGATAAACTCATAATAAAACATACTAACCTCCAATATTCTCTAAACCTTCACTTTGATACCTAATAAAACAGCCCAATAACTATAATCCATGATTATGTGTAGAAATTTTAAAATTCTATTTCATTCTTTAATGAAAATAATTGTGACATATTTTTTTCTTGTAAACCATACAACATCAAAAGGAATATTTGATAAATTAAAACCATGATGGCCTTCTAGGTTTAATTTTTTATATAATTTGGAAACAAATCTTATATAAACAAATCACATGACATTATATATTTATTTATACAACTTAGAAAAGATTTTATTTTTCACATGTCAAACATATGATGTTTGAGATCAAATGGTCAATTTGGGTAAAATTATTAAAATAGATATTGAATGTCACCAATGAGAAAAATAAGTGAATAAGGATTTGAATACATAATCATTGTGCATGAGAGAATCATAAAATAACTCATACCCTATAAGGAACTGACCTTAAAACCTTACATAATCATGAATTAAATGAATAATTCACATAGATGATCTTTTTAGGTTTAGAGTTTTAGAGAAATAGGAAATAACTATTACATCTCAAAAGATTACAATGTAGACACTTCTACTATGTTTCTGTAAAATAAAAACTCTTAAAAAGAAACATGTATAGTAACATGTTTTAGATATCATGTCTCTCCATGATCCCATCCTTGACCCTATTCATCTTTAAGTCCTGTGAAAAACATTTCAAAAACATGGGATGAGTATAAAAATTCCAGTAAAGGATACACAAAGAAGTAAAACAATTACTTTTTCAGAACAAAAAGTAAACCATGAATACTTAATCAATGTAATACTTTTCACTTTCACAAAGTAGTAAATACTCTTCACTGAATAGAAGATCACCACTTATCCTTTGTATCCAAATGATTACCATAAACCCTGATAGAGAACACATAACATATAATGGTAACTTGGGACATAAACATACTTAAATAGAAGAACTATACGGTCGACTTCCACACGTATCACTACATGGAATAGCCATACGGCTGACTTCCATACACAATGGATTGGAGGTTATAATGTAACCACCTGTCCTGGTATTCACAGCACCACCCATCATATGGTTTATCATGTAACCAACCGCCAAATGTCCAAGTACCATTACAGAATCATAAAACAAATATAAGGTAATGAAAACATTTCCACATTTCAATCAAAATATATCACATAAATATATTGACATAACAAATCCATTATCAAAAAAATTTTCAATACCAAAATACATAAAAGAGTGTATGGTATTTATTTACTTTTAAAAACATTACGGCTTGTTGAGGGAGCCAATGGTCAAATAATACTCGCGGCAGCGGAAAGGTCGTTGTCACCACATAAGTTAAAAACATACTTTTTGTTGTTTAGTAAATTGCTTCATATAGAAAAGATTCATTTTGAATAAAAGTAGAATAAAAGGGGTTTATAAACCTTATAAAATAAAGTTTTGTATAAAACAAAATATGCCTCAATGAATGGAGATTGAGACGATGTCCCTTACAAAGTAGTTATCCTTAGATTAAGAATAAATCAATTTCATAATTATGTGTGACAAATATAAATACACCCAATATAAGAGGATATTAAGTGTAAAACAATCAGAGGTCATCCACACATATTCATATTATGACATAATCAAGAAGTATAAGTTTAACCCACAGAATTGAAATTGGGTTAAGAAGTTCCCCTACAGAAATACGACAGCCTATTGACATCATTTTAAAATTATGAAAATGAGATGATGAGAGATGAAAAGGGTATCTCATCACTTGTACATAACATTTACAGCAATAAGAATATATAAGGACATATCCCAACATAATAAGATGAAAATTAAAAGACATAACAAAAGATGTCTTTTAAAAAGAGGAGGGTGAAAAGTTCCCTTACCGATTTGGGTAACATCCGAAATGTACTCCCCAAGAAATAAGGGTCATACAATGAAGATGTGAATACCCATAAATTAAAGTATATTACACAAATAATACAATCATGGTCAGTATAACACCACAAAAAAAGTAAATAGTGGAAAATGTAGCATGAATCTCATGGCAATAAAGTTTATTATCCAATTCATATCACATATTATAATGTTATAATAATTAGTTAATTATGTGAGTTCATATCATCTGTTTTTGTCGATGTTTGGTACATGAGTCAAGAATGAACTTGTTTGAAAATGATTGTCCATGTAGTTATAATTAAATCATCTCCAAATAGTATTAATGATTTAAATATCAATATATCCAGTAAATATGAATTTTATACTATTCCCTAACATTTGGAGATAAAAAGAAATGAAATGCACCATTCATGGAGATGGTATGCCATACGTATGAATGAACGCTACATTCATTACTTTTTCATATTAATGAAATTAAAAATAAATGATAGATATATATATTATAATTCAATTATAATATATATGTTATATGGGTCACATATGTTCATTAATTTCATTCTTTATACATTCCATGTATTGCATGAACACGTCACATCACTTGAGGGGGTGGTAGTCCACACATCCTCGTATGAAATTATCGCATTTGCACAACATGCAAAGAATAAAGGTATGTTTTAAATATAAAATACATAAGAATATAGAAAATACAAATATCATATATATCATATATAAAATACAGTGACATCATAATGGTCACTATGAATGGTGTTAAGAGAAGATTGAACAATCATCGTTTCGTGAGGCAGTAATTCGCCATCCACAAAAACAAAGACGAAGGTGTGTGTAATTGTAGCTCGGATATTTCTCATAACAACATACTAGTATATTTAAGATACCAGTGTTGTTACAAAATAAATGAATAAAAATAGATTAGGGGGTTGTAGAAGAAAAATAAAACAAATGAACATAAGAGAAGACATTACCTTTAAATCAGGTAACTCCCCTTGGTTTGAAGAAAAAGGGTTACTTGAAGATATTTTTTCCAAAGGGAAGGCTTCTAGGATGAGGATAGGGATGTGGAGAGATAAAATGAGTAGATCCTGTCCGAGCCAATGGATTGATATGTGTGGGTAAGGTGATAGAGGTGGGGGCCTTTTATAAGAGGGAGGAGGGGAACTCTTGGAAAGACTTGAAATTTTTTCTTTATTATAAAATGATTTTCGGATATAAAAGGTCCCAAAATTATATATATAGAGGATAAGGTGATAAGGGTTTAGAATCCACCCATCCAATAGGTTTTTGACAAGTGTAGGTCTTAGATTTTACATTATCTTTTCATTTTATTTAAATTGTTAAATAATGAGGTAATCGCTGCATCATCATGGTGTCATAAATAATTTAATTTATTTAATGTCTAAAAATTAGAAAACAAATACTATGATGTCAAAAATCTTTTTATATTTCAAATGAATGTTTATAGTCAAAAATATGACTTGTATAACCCCATGTAAAAATTGTTTTATTAAAACAATACATGTTTGTGACTTTTTTATTTTTACTTTAAATAAAAAGTAATTAATGTCATTTTCCTAACAATGTGGCTCGATGGGGTCCCCAAGTTGACCCATGGATTGTCTTGGTCGGCCATGACTCATCCAATAAGGGTTGGAAATGTGTCAAGGTCATTTCATTTTATTATTACATTATCTTTACCTTAAATTACACTAATTACGTTTAATCACGATTAATAAAACTTAAAAGTTACTATTCAACAAAAAATTATTTTAATCCCATTGAACCACATTTTACATACTAATGAAAACCATGTATGTTGGATATTTTAAATTCAAGTCACAGAAGTGTTAAAGTTTCATTTAAATGAAAAATCAGTATTTTTAACTACCACTTAGTGGTTTCACTATTCATCAAAAAATGATGTTTTCAGAAAATGCCAAAAATTAACCCTAATATATATTTGATATATCAAATTCAAAAATGATGAATATTTAAAAAAACTCAAAACATTTAATTTGCATTAATTAATATAATAGTTAATTCCCGTTGTCAGAACAAATAGTGTGTTTTTATGAAACAATATATATAAAAATATTGACTCTAGTTTAAGTCCAATTTCAAAGTGAAATTATTTCCAATGACCACCATTGGATTAAATTGTAAAAATATATTCTAATTGAAAATTAAAACCAATTCAAATGACAATCTAATCATATAAATAAATTAGATTAAAAAGATATTTTGGATTAAAATACAACATTTTTCACTATATATTAATAAATTAACTTTATCGGAAAAATACCATAAATTTACACAAATTAAATTTTGATGTCTCGATTATAAAGAAGAAATTTATTTGGTCTAAAGAATGTATAAGAGTGACCAATACTATATTTTAATAGGGGTCTCCATAAAAAGGCGACAAGTCGACCATTTAGTGAATATTAGAGTATCTATGCCTAAAATTGAATTCTTTTCTTATTTTAAGCCTTTATCTTTATTGGATAAAAGTAAAAATATTTGAAAAACATATATAATCATTTTTTAGTTAGTTCTGTTCATTCCCGCCATTACAACGGTTAGGCATTAACTACAATTTAAAATAATATTATTTTTTTTTGGAGTGAAATGTAAGATTTCAAAGGAACTCGTTGTTGCGTATTGGGTACGCCATCGAGCATAGCGTTCCCATTAAAGTAATATTAATATTTTATCCACAAATATGGATAAATATAAAAATGTCATATTCTTTATTTGCCTAGGTTGTTACATCCTTCCCCCATTTTGGGAATTGCGTCCTCACAATTTTAAAATTGGGCTCTGAAACTTCATTGAATGTCCCACATCAGAACAAGCGTCGGTAAAACTATCAATTTAAAAGAAAGAAATAGAAGTTCAGAGGTCACCTGAGTTAACCCATACTAGGATTCATGTATTAAAACATGGAAATGGACGAAAAAACAAAGGGTCATTTTCTGAGGGTAAGTGATAGAAAACATGTTTAGGAGAAAGTTAACCACCAGAAAATCACAAACATGTGATTGGTTAAACGGTATTTGATTCCTTTGTAGGAAAAGTTAACAGACAAAATTTTTGTTTTAAGTTAATTTTCATTGGGGAATTTATTTTTGAGATTAACTAAATCATAAGGAAACATACTTACTTGTCATATTGACTTTCAACTGTTACAATATTTCTTACACAAAATCATATTTTCTCCAAAAGACGAGTATTTACGAAGACTTGTTCACATTAAGAGTACTATAATCAACTTCTTTAGAATCACCTAATCCACAAATGAGAACAATATACTTCCCATGTCTTTAGACCTTAACCACGAAAAAAACCAAAATGGTTATTACAATATCACATAATACCCAAAAAGGATAATCCTTTTAAAAAAAACCCATTCTTAATCTCCAAAATTTGTTAAACAATACCCAATGTTCAATAAATACCATTCAATAAACATCTATCCATAAAATTATTCAAAGTAGTAAAAACTAATATTGAAACCCAAATCTCTGAAGGATTTAATCACATAGTCTTCCATGATAAACCATTACATTTATCTCCAAATAACATCAGTTACTCTTAAAGTCTCATACTGAAAAGTAATTAACCTAATCACATATCCTCCATGATAGGTTAATAATTTCCATATATAACCCAAAATCAACGTATTCTAGATTCATAAGATCATATAACTAAAAATAATTAGTCAAACTAACCAGGTACATCACATAGTCTAGTGGTAGGTGATAAATACCAGTCACATTTTGGTTGTGGGTTTGATTCCCGCAGCTTCGTCCGACACGATAGGCTGTCACACGGTCTACGTGTTGTCCTTTTTCCAAAACTACTTAATTCTTATAACATTACCCCAAAAAGCGATAAAATATTAAAAAATAACCATAACATAATTTTACCTCAATTTTATCTCTTGTCCTTCATATTCCATCATAACATATAGTAACACATAATTACCTCAAATGTAAGGATCATATAAACCCTAATGGTTACCTTTATAATTATTACATGAACATCCACATCGAGTTGGTTCTCTCGTACATGATGCATTAAGGAACTCACCATGGTTCAAGTGGTAGATCATGACTCCTGATAGTTGGTTTAGAATAACCATGAGATTTCTCATTGAATCCCCCATTTCATCCAGTCTCTTAATTAGAGAACCACCGCAGTTTCCTTCAAACCCATTGTCACATTGGTTCCTACTATATCCATCCATATAATAAAACCAAAAATGTCAGTTTGAGTATATCAACAAAATAATCATGTACTAAAGAGGAATATAATCACTAACATATAATTATCCAAGTTATCTCAAACTCATTCCAACTTTCATAAATAACAAATAATCTATCTAATATAATAACCATTTTGGTTATACAAAACCTGTCACTAATGATTAAACAACACTCTAACCTATAATGTTATCTAAACCTCCCTTTGATACAAACTATAAGGACCCGAAATTAAAACCTTACATAATAATGAATTAAATGAATAATTCACATATAGGATCTTTTCAGGTTTAGAGTTTTAGAGAATTAGGACATAACTATTACATCTCAAAAGTTTACAAATTAGACACTTATACTAAGTTTCTGTAAAATAAAAACTCTTAAAAAGAAACATGTATAGTTCCATGTTTTAGATAGCATGTATCTCCTTGATCCCATCCTTGACCCTATTCATATTTAAGTCCCATGGAAAACATTTCAAAAACATGGGCTGAGAACAAAAAGCCCAGTAAAGGATACATAAAGAACAAATACTGTTAGTATTTCAGAACAACAAGTAAACGATGAATAATTAATCAAAGTAATAATTTTCAACTTTATGAAGTAGTAAATACTCTTCACTGAACACAATATCACCACTTATCTTTTACAACAAAAAGATTACCATAATCCCAGATAAAGAACACATAACATATAATGGTAACATGGTATATAAAAATACATAAATGGAATAACCATACGGTCGACATCCACACATATCACTACATGGAATAGCCATACGGTAGACTTCCATACCCAATGCATTGGTGGTAATAATGTAACCACTCGTCCTGTTATTCACGGAACCTCCCATCATATGGTTTCTCACATAACCACCAATCAAATTTCCAAGAAAAATTAATAAATTATAAAACAAATATAATAGAAAGAAAACAATTCCACATTTCAATCACAATATATCACTTAAATATATTGACATAACCAATCCATTATCAAAACCATTTTCAATACCAAAATACATAAAATATTATATGGTATTTATTTACTTTTAAAAACATTACGACTTGTTTAGGAATCCAACGGTCAAATAATACTCGCGGCGGCAGAAAGGTCATTGTCACCGCATACGTTAAAAAACATAGTTTTTTTTAGTAAAATGGTTCATATAGAAAAGTTTTCTTTTTAATAAAATTGGAATTCAAAGGATTTTATACACCATATAAAAAAAGTTGTGTATAAAACAAAATATGCCTTAATGAAAGGAGATTGAGACGAAGTCCCTTACAAAGTCGTTATCCTTAGATTAAGAATAAATCAATTTCATAATTATATGTGAAAAATATAAATACAACCAATATAAGAGGATATTAAATGTAAAACAATCAGAGTTCATCCACACATATTCATAGTATGACATAATCAAGAAGTATAGGTTTAACCAAAAGAATTGAAATTGGGTTAGGAAGTTCCCCTACAGAAATTCGACAGCCTAACGATGTCACTTTAAAATTCTGAAAATGAGATGATGAGAGATGACAAGGGTATCTCATTACCTGTACATAAAATTTATATCAATAAGGATATATAAAGACATATACCAGCATAATAATATGTAAATTAAAAGATATAAAAAAGAAGTCTTTTAAAAAGAGGAGGGTGAAAAATTCCCTTACCGATTTGGGTAACTTCCGAAACATACACCCCAAGATAGAAGGGTCATACAATGAAGATGTGAATACCCATAAATTAAATAATGTTAGACAAAGAATACAATCATTGTAATTAAAACACCACAAAAAATTAATTAGTGGAAAATGTAGCATTAATCTCACGGGAATAAAAGTGAGACGAAAAGTCCCTTACAAAAACTCGGCAGCCTAACAGCGCCACTTAAATCTTCAAAAAATGGATTGATGAGATCAAATAGGGTCTCTCATTATTTGAACATAAAATTTAAAGTAAGAGGAATATAAATGAAAACCCCCCAACATAATTAATATGATCTTAAATGAAATGGCATTAAAGAGAGTACTTAAAAAGAAAGAGGGAGGTTGGATCCCTTACCTCAAGTCCAACTTCTCTTGTTCGTTTAATTATATTCCTGAATAATAAACATTGGTCAATTTATAATTGATTAAGGACCTCATTAAAATTTTATTATTCAATTCACATAACATATTATAATGTTATAATAATTATTTAATTATGCGAGTTCATATCAGGTGTTTTTGTCGATGTTTGGTACATGAGTCCAAAATGAACTTGTTTGAAAATGATTGTCCATGCAGTTATAAGTAAATCAACTCAGAATAGTATTATTGATTTAACTATCATATATATCCATTTAATATTCATTTTATACTGTTCCATAAAATTTGGTGATAAAAACAAATTAAATACACCGTTCATGGAGACGGTAGTTCGTGCGTACGCATGAACGCTACTTTTATTACTTTGTCATATTAATGGAATTAAAAATAAATGAGTTATATATATATATATTATAATTAAAGTATAACATATATGATATATAGGTCATATATGTTCATTAATTTCATTCTTTATACATTCCATGTATTGCATGAACGAGTCACATCACTTGAGGGGGCGGTAGTCCACACTTCCTCGTATGAAATTATTGCATTTCACAACATAAAAACCATAAAGGTATGTTTTAAATATAAAATACAGAAGCATATAGAAAAAATAAATACCATATATTTCATATATAAAATATAGTGACATCATAATTTCCACCATGAAAGGTGTTAAGAGAAGATTCAACAATCATCGTTTCGTGAGGAAGTAATTCGCCATCCATAGAAACAGTATGTTCTTTAACTATTAGAAGGAGGTTTGTGTTAGTGTAGCTAGAATATTTCTCACAATAACATCCTAGTATATTTATTATACTGGTGTTTTTAGAAAAGAATGGAATAATAATATTTTAGGGGGTTGGAGAAGCAAAATAAAACAAATGAACATAAGAGAAGACATTAACTTTAAATCGGGTAACTCTCCTTGGTTTGAAGAAAAAGGGTTTCCTGAAGAGCTTTATACCAAAGGGAAGGCTTCTTTGATGAGTATAGGGATGTGGAGAGATAAAATGGGTAGATATTGTCTGAGCCAATGGCTTGAAAGATGTGGGTAAGGTGGTAGAGGTGGGGGCATTTTATAAGTGGGAGGGGGGGGGGGCACAATTGCAAAGACTTGAAAAGTTACTTTATTATAAAATGTTTTTTTCGGATATAAAAGGTCCAAAAATTATATATTTCAAAGATAATGTGATAAGGGTTCTAAATAAACCCATAAAATATGTTTTTGACATGTGTAGGTCTTATATTTTACATTATCTTTTCATTTTATTTAAATAGTTAAATACTGAGGTAATCACCACATCATCCTGGTGTCATAAATAATTTAATTTATTTAATGTCTAAACATTATAAAAAATATATGATATTGGAAATATTTTTATCTTTCCAATTAACATTTATAGTCAAAAATATGACTGTATAACCCCATGTAAAAATTGTTTTAGTAAAACAATACATGTTTGTGACATTTTTATTTTTACTTTAAATAAAAAGTTATTAATGTCATTTAACTAGAAAAGAGGCTCCATGGGGTCCCCAAGTTGACCCATGGATTTTCATGGTGGTCCATGACTCATCAAATAAGGTTAGGTCATGTGTCAAGGTCATTTAATTTTAATATAACAGTATCTTTACCTGAAATTACACTAATTACGTTTAATCGCGATTAATCAAACGTAAAAGTTACTATTCACCAAAAAATTATTTTAATCCCATTCAACCACATTTTACATCCTAATGAAAACCATGTATGTCGTATTTTTGAAATTCAAATCACAGAAGAGGTAAAGTTTCATTTAAACGAAAAATCAGTTTTTTTACTACCACTTAGTGGTTTCACTATTCATCAAAAATTGATGTTTTTCAGAAAAATGCAAAAAATTCACCCTAAGATATATTTGATATTCCGAATTAAAAAATGATGGATATTTTACAAAATTCAAAACATATAAGTTGAATTAATTAATTTAATAAATGATTCTCATTGTTATAACAAATAGTCTGTTTTTATGAAAAATATATATCAAAAGATTGACTCTAGTTTAAGTCCAATTTCAAAGTGAAATCAATTCCAATGACAACCATTGAATTGAATGTTAAAAATATATTCTAATTGAACTTTAAAACCAATTCAAATGATAATATAATAATATAAATAAATTAGATTAAAAATATATTTGGGATTAAAATACAACATTTTTCAATATTCATTAAAAAATGAACTTTATTGGAAAAATACCATAAATTTACAGAAAGTAAATTTTTATGTCCCGATTCTAAAGAAGAATTTTATTTGGTATAAAGAATGTATAAGTGTGACCAAAACTATTTTTTAATAGGGTTCTCCATCAAAAGGTGATATGTCGACCTTTTAGTGAATATTAGAGTATCTATCCCTAAAATTTAATTCTTTTTTAATTTTAAGCCTTTATCATTAATTGGATAAAAGTAAAAATATTTGAAAAAAATATATAATCATTATGTAGCTATTTTTTTTCATTCCCTCCATTACAATGACTAGTCGTTTACTACCATTTAAAATAATATTATTTTATTTTTAGAGTGCAACGTAAGATTTCAAAGGAACTCGTTGTTGCGTATTGGGTACGCCATCGAGCATAGTGTTCCCATTAAAGTAACATTAATATTTTATTCACAAATATGGATAAATATAAAAATTTCATATTCTTTATTTACTTGGGGTGTTACATACCCAAAAATTCAAGGATCATGAAATATAAAACATGGCAATGAAAAGAGTCCCTAGAATCAATAATCATCATCAATTTTATTGCAATATTATTCTTTAGAAAATATATAAACACTTAACAAAAAATTAAAATATTTTTTAGTAATATTGAGAATCATATTCTTACAAAAATCAAAACCATTTTAATTAGAATAACTGTATGGGTGAATTCCAAAATAATCATTACACAAATAGATGGGAGCACTATCTAGAAATACACATCATTTGATCTATAACAGTCTCACACAATGCTATCTAGTCCCCCCCATGTTTAGGATATAATGGGATTACCTGTAGAAATATATGATACCCCCTCTTAATCCATGATGGGATTACATGAGGTTATATAGGGAACCCCATGTTCAGATGTAATGGGATTACCCAAAACAATCCAGGAAAGCCCAAGTTAAGTTGGAAGGGATTTACCCGATGCTATCTAAGATACCCCCTATTTAAGATAGAATGTCCAATAACCAATAAAGAATACATATATATTTCATCATAAAAATAATACAAAAAATTATTATCCATTCATCACCTAATTAACCATGGAAAAGAAATGGGTTTCAAGTAAAACAATTTAAAAAATTATTATCCCATGGAAATTAAATAGGATCTATAACAATCTATTTGAAACTAACATTTTCCATGTAGATAATGAATGAGGATGTTATCAGTAAAAAATATATTTACTGTTCGATAAGTAAAAATAATCATTTTTTGTCAATGATGAATTGAAATACCATTAAAATATCATTAATTATACTCTTAATGAAAATGCCTTTTTCATTTTAAAAATCACTTATTGAAACGTATAAGATTTTAAAAATAATTTTCATTTTAAAAAATATAGGAAACATATAAATGAAGTTATAAAAAATCCATAACAATTTTTATTTAAAAATAACCATTCATCTTTGAAAAACACTCTTTAAAAAAAATATGAAAACGTTTTGTGAAAATATTGTTTTGAAAAAAAAAATGTTTATTGACTAAAAAGAATAATTTTCCTAAAAAACATTATTTTAAACTCAATATAAATTAAAGAGGAGATTATTAAGGGAAATGTATTTTCTTGAAATAAATATATTGTAATAACATTGAAGAGAAATATTTAGTGGTAGATTATAATATTTCAACCTTATAGACTTAATCACTAACAATCCTGATAAAATATTAGATTATTACAAGAAACATGACCATGTTGGTAACATTGAATCATAATCCCAATGAAATAATTACATTAAATTAATCATATAATATACTTAATATAATGATTTTCATGATATAAAATTTAAATGGGTTATTAGGAACACATTATAAAAGAATATATGATTATAACATAACAAATATCTCTAATACGAAAAATTGATGCAAAAACATCTTACCACTTTATTAACAATGAAATCGTAAATCCCATGAAAGAGATATCATAAAATATTTATTTAAATACCCATAAATTTACATATATGAATCTTTAAACACATTATTGAAAATTATATACTACAAAAAACAAAAATAACTGGATAATACAACATATATCTCACAAAAAAATGTGATATGAGAAAAACACTTACCTAAGGTCTGATTCATCACACTTGTTCTTAATATTCATGAATAATAAAAATATGTTAATTATTTAATTTATTGATAACCATTTTCATGTTTATTGTTAACCATATTTCACTTATAAACATTATATATATAGTTTCTTAATCAATTACGATTATGTTGGATGTTTTGACCATATTTGGCTTATTTTTTAAAACAAACTTTCGAAGGCTGAATAAAGAAAAAGATGTCATTATTAAAACACATCTAGTACAATAATCCTTATATAAGTATCAAATTTATTAAAAAAGTAGACTCTTAAAATCAACCATGAATTATGGTTATGAAAAAAGAACCAACATTATGATCATGGAGATGGTAGGTTGTACCGTCACCAGAGTAACATTCCAATTTTTCAATGAACATTATGGAATAAATGTATATAAAAATTATCTTTGAAGAATGATTGTTATAAAATAAATTAAATATAAATTAATTACATACACAAATATATATATATATATATATATATATCATTCTTGTTGTGTAGTGAAGAAAAAAGAAGAATCACCACCTTTTGAGGAGGAGAACACACAACCACTAACGACGTTATCAATTTCTCAGTGCCTAGAATGGTAAGAAAATTAATGAAATATTATATTTCAAGAAATATAATTATTTATTTACTTTAAATATTATTTATTTATTATAATTAATAATAATTTTATTTAACCTTATCACATTATAAGTAACAAATTAGGGAAAACACTTCACATCGCATTGTGAGGTAGTAATCCACCTTATGCTCGGGTGGTGTATTTGTATCCCCTATGGTATGAAAATAATAGAAGTTTTATAATATATAATTAATCCAAATGTATATTTATTATATAAATATATTATTTAAATAGTATATATATCATTATTCTTAATAATGGAATGTGGTAAATGAAAAATGAATGACATTGTTAGGCTGTAGTTCTCCGTTAACACGAAAGATGATTTCAAAACGCATTTTATGGAATTGTATGTGGGTTTATATACTAACATAAACAAAAAAACAACTTATCATATTTAGGATAATAATCGTATTATATAATCATGTTATAAGAATAATTTTTTGGGTGAAGAAAGAAATAAAAAAAGTGATCGTTGATGAACTCCATCACCAATGCCAAAGAGCCATTTAACAATGATAAAATTGTCCTCTATTAGTTCTAGAAAAAAAATAGACTATTTGAGTATTATTAAAATATCGATGATTTAATCAGTTCTAGAAAATCGATGATAAAGTAACTTATTTATTAGATCTTTTAGAAGTGCTTTGAAAGTGTTATTTTATGAGTGCTTGTAAAAGCACTGATGAAGAAACCCTTCATCTGCTTGTGTAGAATTAATGATAAATGATTACATTATTATTTAATTTAACAGAACTAATATGGGTGAATAATTTAGTGTGATGTAATATCAAACTATATAACCAAGATTGTTTGCTGTAACAGACACTAATACACAAGAAAAATCACCAAAAATTAGAAAAATCATGTAATGATATATAATTTAAATGAAATAAAATATAAAACAAAAATACAGTAGAAATATTGTTTTCTTTACATTTTTCAACAAATAGTTAATATGATTACATGATTAAGTAAAAATTATTTAAAAAAATCAAAAAAAATGTATTTTATTCTTTCCCTTGTTCCTCAACTTGTGCTATTACTGAATATACCTCTCCCACATGAAAAAATAACATAACTGTACAATAAAAATATATTTTTTTAGTAAAAATTAAAAAATAAGAAATTAAATAGAATTTGTCAATTTCAATCAAAAAATTCAATCATACTAAGAACATTATGTATTAGATTGAGTAACATTTGATTCTTAAGGGCCAGAAAATTTCTTATTCTTCTTCAAGAATTATGTCCATGAAAATTAACTAAATAGTATAAGATAAAAATTATTAGTAATTTAATTATGTAATAGATGATAAAATGATGAGAAAAAAATCTAGGATATTTTGACAGGTTATAGCAATGTGATGCATGTTTTAAACTGAAATGACACTAATATATTGAATAAACACACTTGGAGTCGTATCGTTCATACTATGAGTCAGATTAACATTCGGCTGATTCCAACATGTAACAAATGACTTAAGGATCATTTTAATAATGTATAAAATCAATTCGAATGGGTTTTCTAGGATTTGAGTGAGTAACATGCTTATTTTTTACTAAACTTCCATTTTAAACTTGAAATACGCACATCGAGTCATACCAGTCATGTCATATATCATTTTGAAATGAAACTAATTAGTACTTGTCAAAATGTAATTAGGTGTAGTTTTACTAGATTAGCTATATAATCAAAACACTTTTTCTTATTTTTCAATGAGTGACAAAATTTGAACTAAATTGTCAATTTGAAACAGATAACAGAAACATTGAGTCATACCAGACACATCATTAATCATATTGAGGTGAGTCTAATTAATAAATGTTATAAATTAATTACATTTAATTTTAATATAGTATCAAAAAACCATATTTTTCCTTGGTTTTGTGTATGTCAATTATCTTTTTTACTAAAATTATTGTCAATTTTAAATAAAAAGATCCTAATGGAGTTTCTCCATTCACATAATGAGTCATATTAAGGATTTAATGATTCTTATATTATATAAATGAATTATTTATTGTTTTCATAATGTACAAAAATAATCCTAATATGTTTTCTCAGTTTTTGGAATGCCACTTGTCTTTTTTACTAAATTGTCATTTTCAACATGACACATGAATTTTGAGTCATACTATTCACATCAAATGTTATAGTTATATTACATTTATTTATACTCAGATAAAATGACTTAGGAATCATTTTACTGAATTATCAAGATAATCTGATCATGCCAGCGTCATTTTTAGCGAGTAACACATTTTCACCTAAAATGTCATGTATAAATTGATAACAAACAATGTGAGTCATACCTAGCACATCATGTAACAATTATAGGTGATCATGATTCCATTACATATAAAATTATTTATGGACCATTTTAATAAGGTATCAAAAAATTCCAAATGTGTTTTCTCAGTTTTAGAAGGATAATTAGCTTTCTTACTAAAATTAATATGAATTATAAATTAAATGATTCACTTGGAGTCATATGGGTCACACCGTGAATCATATTAATGTGAGGCTAATTAAATTTTTTTCCAAATTTCATATTGATAATGTTTATAAATTATCAAAATAATATGAATTTGTATTCATATTATTGAGTACATCTCTTTTTTTTTTTACTAAAATGTCAATTTAAATTGGAAACACAATCATTGAGTCATATCAACCACATCATATGTCAGTTTTATGTGAGAATGGTTCCAACACCTAAAAAATGAATTATAAATTGTTTTTATAAATTATAAAATCAATCTTAGTTTGTTATCATTGTTTTCAATTTGTGACACATTATGAACTAAAATATCAGTTTTAAATTGATAACATGAACTTTTAGTCATACCAAGAATATCATGTATCAGTTTGAGGTGCAGATGATTTATACGCATCCAAATTACCAATGAATAATTTAAATAAATTAAAAAAACTATATGAATTCATTTTCTCGGTTTTGGGTAGATCATTATTATTTTTTACTATAATTAATGAAAATTTTATATAAAAAGTTGCACATAGAGTCAGAACGATCAAACTGTTCATCATATTGAAGTGAGATTGATTACTACACATCCTAGATTACATATAAATCATTTTACTAAGTATAAAATGTATCACCCTAACAAATTTATTTACATTTAAATTTTAGAATAAATTTAATTTTGTTGATAGCTTACAATGCACACACACCTGGTTTAAATCAAACACTACTTAGTCACTTTTTATAAATGTAATTATATTATTCATCTTATAAGGAATGTATATGTTATATATCAAATAAAATATTGTTTTACATTCAACCAATATATATTTTATGGACAGTAGTTAATAAAAAACCAATAATACATATAAAAACATATATTTTTATAAATGTAATTTTACAGGCTTTTAATGAAGAACATATTTTAAATCCAATTTTTTACACATAATTATATTAATTTTTTGAAATAAAACTAATTATTTTTACGAATAATATAAATTTTTTAATTATATTTGGGTTTTTTTTATTTTTTTTAGAAGTTTCATTTTTAGATAAATATTGAAAATGACTAAATTATAGTTTAAAAGGTATTTTTATTCCAAAAATATTAAAATTAAATTATATTTATAATGGGATTTAAAAGTAAAAATTGATCAATTATACATATATTAGTCCTATAAAGTCCATTGTAATGTTTTTATATTGATACTAGGTATAAAAACATATTGACCTTTTGAACATTTTTTCAATAACACATTTTCTCATCACATTTGAATGATTAGCAGTCATCTTAATTAACCACTTATTTTATGTTAATTTTGAAAAATGAATCACCTGGTTGTAATTAGTATGATATGTATAGTGTTAATGGGATCAAATAATTTTTTTGATTAATATTATTCATCCATATGAATTTATGGATTGTGTATGAAACTATTATCTGCATTAGATAAAAATATAATCTTTATAATATTATATTTAATGAAATGTCAATTGTGTCATAAATGTGTTTTTTACAAGTAATATATATTAAAATGGGGTTACCTATGGAATATATTTCACTATAGATTTACTTTTTAAATATAAAATGATTACATTGAACATGGTAATTAATTTTTAATTCTTAGGAAATAAAAAAAATATGACTATAGATTACATAATGATGATGGAATAATTGTTTAATTAATGAAAATATAAAACAACTACTAAAACAAAAATAATTAATGAAAAATAATTAAAAAGTTTAATTATATATATAACTAGTACTTACATGTGCATTCGCACGGCAATACGTTCAAAGCTGAATTTCGAGAAGACAAAACTATATTTCAATGTTAATAAAGAACATCAATATTGAATATATTGAAAACAATAGTGATAATTAATATTGAACTATAATTGGAAAAAACATAGCGAATTGAAAATATAGGAAAATAAGTAACATAAAATAACATAGGAGAATATATAAGAGAATGTTGAAAATAAATTAAAGAATATATGATAATATATAAGGAGAACATAAGTATACCATCGCTATACAAAATAAACCATACAAATGCCTGATGGAGAATATGAGGAAAATATATAAGAGAATATAGAAGGATAATAAAATTATTTGAAAACCTAGAAAACATATAGGAGAATATAAAAGGAAAATAATATGAAAGAATGTTTAAAATAAGAATACCTAAATTTATAAGTATCTAACTTCAAATACATGAATAAAAAGAAAAAATGGATAGTAATTAGAGAATTACATTGAAAAACATATATGAGTGAAATAACATAAGTATTAATGTCACTAAGATATTATTAAAAGAACATGAAAGAACTATTATAAAAAATTAGTATAAACAGCATAATATTCCATCGGAGATGAAAAGAACATTCAAATGGACATTTAAATTTCAAAACATACAACATAATTATTAATGTCACAGATATATTATGTCAGTGTACAAATATCCAACTCCAAAATGCATGGAATATTTTTCTGCATAGAAAAAAATGTTTAAAATAAGAATAACTGAATTTATAGAATAAAAAATGAATGTTTACATAAAATAATAAATTAGAAACAAAAATAAAAGTTGAAATTTACCTTTTGAATCCTGCAATGAAAACCAGCAACCATAGGCTGCACAACACCCATTTGTAGATTCAAATAATAATTAGTATATGAAATAGATATTTAAATCATTCTATCATATACACATTAATATTCTTTCTTACATGAGAATATCCTTAAACAAAATATGCATGGTTCCAAAAGGATGATTGAAATGTAGCGTGCAAATGATCACCATTTTAGAGATATATGTTGAAGTGGGTAGAATTAACATAATACCTAAGGATTGGTGTTTTAGATATTAAAAATTTGTAACTATATAGAAAAAATATTCAATTTGAGAAAAGAAATATCAATACATGCGAACAAATAGATAAGTAACATCCAAAAGGAAACATGATTTGATACTGTTCTTAATTTGAACAGAGTATACAAACCCATAACATGTTATATAGATAAAAGGTTGACCATATTCCAATTCATACATCGATGAGCCAATACCTCCAATACCACAGGAAAACTGCATGGAGGAAGCATTTGGATGAATTCTTTAGGTATCCTCTAAACAAAATCAAACCCAAAAAAAAGATTTCAAGTGAGAAAAAGAATTTTTCAAATGTGATAACAAACAAGGCATAATAATACATACCACTTGAGATCAATTCGAAAAAATAGATGATGTTTTTCTATTACAGATAAAACAGTTCAACACTAAAAATTTAGAAAAATACAACACTTAAATAAGTTGCAACAAAACAATTTTTCCAATAAGAAATCTGATAAACTTGTATAGAAGCACCTATCATATGTACTTTAAGCAGTTTTCATGATCTGATTCAACATTTGAGTATTAGTCCCTTAATATGATACTTAATGTCAGGTTCAATAGACACTAATAATTTCATGCCCCCATGGGTCAGCACAAGAACCAGTCATGCACCATGGAATGTCCCAATACTCTAGATAACATTCACTATAGGGATCCTTGATTATTGTATAAAGGAAGAAATAAAGAAAGAAAGGTAAGGTATGGCCCTTGCGATGGTGTTTTTCCCATTTATATCAATGGCTCTTCCAACTCATCAAAGCAGCATCATGCAGCATTCAACATTGTTGATTATATGAACAAAAACCCCTTAGGATGCATTAGGATGAATGAAATGGAATGGAAAAAATAATGAAAAATTGATAAATAGACCATTATTTTGTACTACAAAAAATATGGATGTACAAATTGAGATGTTAACACTCATATGCACACCCTTAATTCATATTGATACTGGCTACCTAAAATGGGAGGTCTAGATTCATGTAATGCACAATGAACTATTGCAGCATATTTAGAAAGCACAGAAACAAAATGGATTTGGAAGGGCCTGACCGTAGATTTCATATATAAAATCGATGTAGTTTGAACAAAATGTAATTAAAATTTAAAAAGAGTGATTACCAGAACATAGGAGGGCTCTACATTTGGCTTTGTAAGCACAATATTACATCTTTCCCTGAAAGTGGATAATATTCCTGCAACACCGGGGCTTGAGAATTGTCCTCACAAAAAGAATCACTCTCCAATTGAAAAATGGTATACATGAGTTAAATTTAGCATTCATCATACTGGGATCCCAAAGAGAAAGGAGAAGTAAAATGATAATTTGGAAACAAAAAACAATGATTAAGTTAAACATAAAGCTGGAAGCGTTAAATAATCGCATAAATCTGCATAAAGATGAAAAGGAATGAGAATCAGAAAAAAATTGATCCACTACTCAATAAAAATTCATGTTTCACTACTAAAATAAAATAAATTATCAATTATTTAAAAAAAATATGATGCTCAAATTAAACACATGATACACTGCTCAAAGAGAGTTCATGATCTAGTCCTCTCAAAAAATAGAAACTCCCTCTTCAATATCAATGTAGAGCGTACTGGATATGTGAAACATATGGTTTGGTAACCTGCAAATAGAAATATCATGTCATGTTTAAGTTTTGATCAAAAGAAATAGAAAATTGCATCACAATGTCACAAATCATTTTAAGAAATATTTTAGTAAAAAAACCTTGATGTGGTGTGTCTTAAAAAATATAACCTAACATCACAAACAACATTTCCAACTATACTAAGAGCATCCGAATTTTTTGAAAAGGATTTTACTGGGGTAAACTACATATATAGTAGAATTTGATAGATATTTTATACTTGAGTTGAAACAATACTATCCTCCATGAAATAGAGTATATAGTAAAAGTTGAAACAATAATAGGAGTTGATACAATACTAAACTTCATAGAAAGATAGTATATAGTAGGAGTTCAACTGTCATAATATATATTAAATTCTGTAAAATAAATGACAAAGGCACTTAAAGACTTTCTTCCATTGTTTTGAGTTTATATAGTTAGCAACTGGACTTCAACATCAATATCATCTTACCCCATAAAAAATACTAAAACATCACCCATGGACTCCTAAATAAGTATATGTGAAATAAATACACCAGATTTCATTTTTTTAAGAACAATTATTTATATTTGATATGAAACTCTTAGATACACCGCGAAGAAAATAAGTGTGAATGAAAACAAATGAAGTCAATTCCATAAATGAAAATGAAAAACCATTTGAAGGATAAATCATTGATAAGAATATGATTCACTACTCAAAAAAAATAAATGATTCACTGACTTAAAAAAATATCAAACGGTCAAATTTAAATCCTCATCAACTTCTCAAATTGAATACATGATCCATTTTTCAAAAAAAATTATCAAAAAGGATATATAGTACAACTACAAGAACTAAAAAATGAGACAAAATTAAATGATCAACTGCTATATTTCTCCAGAATAATGTTATAGTAAACACTAAAACATTGTATGTAGGAAAGAAACCCCGCCATAATACTGACTATAATGAATATATTGAAAATATTAAGTAGTTTCTTTTTTAGAAAAGTTATAAGAGGCTCTTGTAATATATAAATAGCATAGGTTACAACAGTATGAAAAAAAAACTTTACATTTGTCTCTCATCCATGCCAACAGCAGCAATCTTTACCATCAACGATCAATCCAATCATCTCTGCTTCCAGCGTAGTGGAAAATCCATAGGGTCCTTGTTGATGTTCAACAACATCATCATTATTATTCTGAAACACAACTCCAAATCCAGCTTGACATGGATTTTGCATCAATTCCCCGTCCGTGTTACCCATGAGCCAGCCAGTAAAAGGAGGTAGCCAAGTATTGAACTATGTTACTGCAATGATCTGCAAGAAGCGAATAAGAATTTGGGATATCAGAAAAAATATCATCCAAGGATGACTGGCATAGGAAAAGGGACTTCTCGTGAATGACCTTTTTTCAACCTGTCCAGATGACATTGATAAATTCAAAATATGCAACTATAAACATATTTCTTATGTGGTTGGATGGTTGTATTTTCAAATAAGCAGGGAAAATCTTTTTAAGAGTGTTTCCATGAGGTGTGTGATTTTCAAAGGTGTCAAAGATAGTGGCAATGCATATAAGGAAAAAGATATAAAAGAAGAGGTGATCCATGATGGATGAAAGTGGGTCTGCTGCCTTTTAGATAACAAAACAATAATTCTACTTCAACCATCAAAGGGAACCTGTTGATTACCCATTGAATCTGATCCTCATAATAAAGTCATTTACAATCCAAATATTCATCATTTAAAAACCTGAAACATATAACACATTCTCTCTTAGTTAAATATATAAGTCTATTACGGAAAATAAAAAATAAATGTAACAGAAATGTAAACAACTTCATTAACAGAAAAACATAACAATTTAACTATTAATCAAAAATAAAAATTGAATCTTCAGTTGAAAATAAAGCATCACATATGCAAACTACATAATTAAAAAAACAACAACTAATCAAAAATTAAACTGAATTATCAGTTTGAAATGACAAAATCAAACATAATGCAGGTTTTTTATATCAACTAAAACACTACAACAGAATTCATTTGATATCTATACAGTGTATCCACCATAAACAGAATAGTCAAGTAGATGGGAATATTTAGAGAACATATTGGATAAAAAACACATGAAATAATATACACAAACATATAATAACAAGTCATACATCATATGATATCAATACAACGTATACATAATGAGAACATGTTATAAATATTAAAGGATTCATCATGATTGAAGTTTAAAAAGACATTATAATTAAACATAAGAACAGTAGGTAAATGAGAAGTCTCACCATTTGGAAAAAACTATTTTATAATCATCCTATTGATATTGGAGTTTGTTCCAATGAAGAAAACCTTAATGAGAAGAAAGATCATAAGAGGAAAATAAATGCATCATTATATGTTCATACCCCAGAAGACAATAAGTGATGAAATAAATACAAATAAATGGATTAATATGTAATGAAACTTTATCTACTGACTTTAATACTAGGGCCTTTGTTACTACTCAAATCTTGGGAACATCAATGGTCATCTCTGGGTATGGGACATGGAAAGTGTATTTTTTATTGGTGGAAACCCTTTTATTTCCTAGAGTTGTCGATGATTTGGTTGGCATGACTGGTTTCTTGAACTCCAGTTCAACATCTTTGAATTTTTGGGAAATCTGAGAAACCAAATGTGGTCTTAAAAATGTAGCAATCACTTTAAATTATGAAATGAAATACTTTTTTCATCATATTGAGATATATTCATGGAAACTAATCTTAAGTAAAAATTAGAAACTCTAACCTTGGAAGAAATATGATTATAAACATCATAAATTCTCGTGGACAAACAAAAACACAATTAGAATTATTTATTTCTGGAGGAAATACTATGGAATAAATTCATCTAGCAACTAATATATATATATATATATTATATTATGATGTTTATTGAATCATTCTTCTTTAAAACTATTTTGAATTTAGTTTCAAAGGAAAAAACTAACGAATTTTTAATATTTCAAAATTTTGTATTTGAAGTTGCAACTGGTTCAGCCTATAAACAATTCAATCTGAATTGTTTATCCACAAACATATTCATTTGATTTCATAACCTTCTCCAAAACCGGTCAGTGACAAATCTTCTAGTGGTAGGAGAAAATACCCAATTGTAGAATTCATAAGTATATATACCCTTCCAAAATGTTTCACAGTTGATGCAATTAATCCTTGAATCTTTCTGATTGAGAACGTACTAATAAAAGACAACAACTTATTATTGTCTCATAAAAACATAGAACTATTAATTTTGTATGCATGTCATTCAATAAAAAAGTTGTATTAGTATAAAGGCGAATGCAAATATTGTTGAAAAAATATTTTTCATCCAATCAATGATGACTATTTAAATAATGTCACTCTCAACTGGAAAGTCACTATGAAATTAATAATCTCCCTATAATAATCGTGAATGGTTCTTATTTCCAATCAATTGATGTGATTACCATTTGTGACATGAAATCATTATTTTTTGCCTGAAAATATGAAAATTTTACATGCAGTTTCAGAAAGAGGATATGAGATCCCTCTCTTTTTAATTAGTTTTCAGTTTAATAGATTTTAGTAATTTGGAATTATTTATATTGAAATAAATAAAAATACAAACATTATAATAAAATATGACTATATGAATACATATTTAATATTAACCTCCAAGCCCCTCATTCTAAGGAAGTATTGACAATTAGAAGTATAAAACATATTACCACCAATAGTTCGTTCAAATTTTTCATGGGGCACAATAACCAACAATAATAACTTGAATCCCTTCTAAACAACAGATTCATTGAAATCATAGTGACAATTAAAAATCTCAAACATACCTATTATGAAGCATACGATAAAGATCAAAAAAAACCTGAAAATACAGTAGACTATATGTTATAAAATGAAAATTTTAAAATAAATTTAATATTAAAAAACATGAAATTTAAAAATGTAAATTTGAATTAATAGAAATAGATATTAGGAGATTTACCTGGATGTTGTGTTACCACTGCATTCCGAAACTGGAGATGGTGATAAATAAACCTATATTCAATAAGACATGTTAGCACAATGGGCACCATTACAACGATCTTACAGCATACAAAAAATTTAAAAATCATGGATAGCATTGAATTTGGTAGAACATGCATTAAAAATAATTACCCACTAATCCTAACTATTGTTTGCAATTAAGCGCATACCATTTGCAAGATCCCTATTTTGGAAAATCCCTTCAATCAAATTAATGTAGCTATAAATATCTGGGGGTATTCCATAACTTTTCATGTCATCGAAAACAATAGACTCATTGGCCAGTTCACCGCTGAGACACAGACCATAACTAAATGTTCTGAAATACAGTTGTTGTTGAATGGAAGAACAAATTATTGGTGAATGAATAAAAATATAAACAATATAATAAAATATGACAATATGAATACATATTGAAAATTATCCTACAAGCCACTCATTCTATGGAAATATTGATAATTAGAAGTATAAAACAAATATTCACCAATAATCAGTTAAACTTTGTCATGGGCCACAATAAACTGCTACAAAAACTTGAATCCCCTATAAATAATAGTCATTCGAATCCGGATGATAATTGAAAATATCGAACATACTGATTAGGAGGCATTTGACGATGATCCAACAATACATAAAAACACATTAAATATATGTTATAAAATGAAAAATTTAAAATAATTTCAAGAATAAAGAACATGAAATTTACAAATGTAGATTTGAATTAATTGAAAAAGGTATCAGGAAAATTACCTTGAAGTTGTGTTAACATTACATTCAAAAACCGAAGATGGTGATAAATAAACCTATATTAGATAAGACATGTCAGGACATTGGGAACCATTATAATGATATTTAAACATTCAAACAATTTTCAATTCATGGATAACGTTAAATTTGGAAGAACATGCATTAAGCTTTATCACCCACTGATCCAAACTATTATCTACAATTAATCACATACCGTTGGAAAGATCCCTGGTTTGGAAAATCCCTTCAATCAAAATGATGTAGCTTTAAACATCCAGGTGTATTCCACAACTTTTCATTTCTTCGAAAACCATAGACTCATCGGACAGTTCACCCCTGAGGCACAGACCATAAATAAATTCTCCAAAATACAGTATTTGTTGAATGGAAGAACAAATTAAAAGCGGATGATAAAAAAAATTGGGGATAGATATAAAAATTCATAAAATTAAATGTATATATAAGTATGAAAGAACAATTTACTATATACGGAATGACCTGTCAGAATCTCATCAAATTAATAGAATCTTGTTATGGTGAAGGACAGAAGATGTGCTTGAGAAGATGAGGAGAATCCAAGAATAGTTGTCGGGTGAGCAGCATGTCTGCCGAAGGTCTTTAGCAGAAATTTACAGCTACCACAAAAAGTGAAAATTAATCTAAAATATAAAATTTATTTATAAGAACACAAATATGTAATTTCTAATATAGGGTTAGTTTGTGGGAGATAAAGATTGCATCGGGTTGTGCATGTGACGAAGAATGAATGTATACTTGCTTTAATAGAAGGAGACAGCGGGATCCAGAGGTGACAGAGTTCACGAGACTTGCAGCGGGAGCTGAAGTAGGAAACAGTAGTCGAAGGTGTGGAAGATCGCCTGATTGTATGCGAGATTGGATTTCCAGTGGAATCAATGAGGAGGTGGATACATAGACATCTGTAGGTGAGGCAGTGGTGAGGTATTCCGTTGGAGGAGAGTGTGGGCATTGAAACACTAACAGGGATAGGGAAGACCGGTGACAGTGCGGCTGGGGTAATGAGATCGCGTTCGACGGAAGTGGAATATGGAGGGAGTAATTGTTAATTTGGTGATGTGGTTTCTCAATTGGGTGACACGTAGGCAAAAAAATGCCAACATTAGAAGATATATAGATATAGAACAATTAGAGATATATTAAAAAAATATGGTTTTAATGTGTCCAGATTTTTTGATATTTGTAAAAACTCCAATAATGAATAGTTTCAAATTTGACATTAATGAACTTAAAAACAAATAATAATTTATTAAATGATATAAAATTCAGAAAAATACAAACTTATTAAAATTATTTGGATACTTTTTAATGTTTCACCCTTGACTCATTTATGGTTTTTTTGGCATCCTATAGAAACAATATTAACCCTAAAAGAGAATGTTTCCACGGTATGAGTTAAAGGGTTTAACTAAGGGTTAATGCCAAAAGAAATGGTTATGAATGTGAAATAAACGTGTATAAATAATATTGGTTTATAGGATTATTACCCAAACTCATATTAGATTCTAAATTAATTATTTTTGATAAATTTGGAAAATAAAATAAATTTATATTAATTCAATAGTTTGGGTGTTTCGAAATGTACCGCTAACCACAATTTTAAATGGGAACATATTACACAACTTTCTCACACCATATTGAGCGTTCTAGCTCAAAAAACCCTCCCCAAATAGTTTCCCAACTTCTCTACCCTCGCCTTAGAAGCCTGACATTGGAAAACAATCTAGACAATAAAGTCTTTTTATCAACCAATAGGAGTTACCAAAATAAAATGTATCATCTTCAATGATTAATTTTGTTTTATTTATTTGGACTCCTTAATTAGTTATTAATCAATGATTATATAATATCATATGTATAATAAATATAATGATATTTCATTTATTTTAAAGGGTTTACCTACACCTAAAGACACTTCTTGTAAATTGTTATCAAATATAACATTTGTCTATGACAAAATACCACCTTATGGACAATACAATTAATTGTTTCATTACCACATGTCTTGGTTTGTCATTATGGTGGGAACACTATTATGTTATATAAAATATATTTATTTTTTCCTAGTACTACATGATATTTTATATAACACATACCATCATTATTTCTATTTTTGTGAAAATATGATATCATTTTTTGGGGAAGTGAGGACTACCACCTCCTCAAAGGGATTTGATTCATTCACACAATAAATGTAACATATAAAGGATAGGTCTAAAAAATAATATATATATATAATATGATAGTAGAATTATAATATAAATGTATATCATTTTTTTAATATGGTAAATAAATGATAGTAGCATCCAGGCGTACACGCAGCCTACCATCTCCATGAATGGTGCATTTTATTTTCTATATTCAAATTATGTGGATTATTATAATTAAATATATAAATATATTGAATATATTTTACATTAAAATAATTGTTTAAATTATTTATATGGTGAAATCATGATCCATGAAATTGGAGAAACAAACACAAAGTCCAAACATACTCAATAAACTAGGCAATTACCACCCATAATTGTTAAAATAATGAAATATTAATAATGAATGGTTAAATAATATTAGAGGAGGATCATATATGATAAAATAAATATTATTATCATTCTGGAAGAACTTATAACAATTCATAAAACCAATATATTGGATATTAAATAATGTTGACACAAATTGAAATATAGGGTAAGGGAATTCGTCTCATTCTCCTTTCATTGAGGCTCATCTTGATGTTGTTGGGACCTAAATAATTTTTAAAGGGAATTTAAATACTCCCATGAATTTGGAAAAGGTCTTAAGAACAAACTGTATGGTTATTCTAAGAAAAATGTTGAATAATCTAGATTTGTAAAAGGAAAACACTTCGATGTGAACCATAATCCCTTCACGAACCGCCACTCTACAGGGTGATCTGTGTCCCCATGAAGCTAGCGCGGACCAAATGTTTATAAGTTTATTTAAAATGGTTTTGATCTCACAAATGAAAAAAAATTGTGGAAGGGAGGGGGAATTACCATATCTATAGATGAGGTCACACACATTCAAAATAGTTTGTGGGTGAGGCACAACTGATGACCTCTCGTGAACGAAATGATGATGTTCACAGGAGCAAGGCAGTGATTTTCGCCTTCGCGTATGACAAAAACACTAACTGAGTCATAGGTGAATTAGATTTACCCCATTGGATTTTTAAAAAGGAGTCTTGTGAACCATACATGTTGTTCCTCTACAACTTTATAAAGTGGCCCCGATGGGAGCTGAGAAAGGGACCAGATTTGTGGACGACCGAACTGAATTTTTAATGAGATCGATCAAGGAAGCATGGACTTCCTTGGATGATCCCCTATTGGTATGGACCACCATGTAGAATTAATGTTAAAAACCTAAATTTAATGGGTAGACAGAAAAACACAATACATTCCAGGATGAACCTCTCGCATGGTGTCAAGCCAATGACCCTTATTCAAATTTGTGTCCTTTATATCACATTGCTACATGGATAGAAACCTATTCCCCAGAGAAACTATCTACATGGATGGATCATAAAACTACGTAGCAATATCCAACATAGACAAAATTCAACTTCATGTAGCATCCTGCCATGTGGATGGAACTGGGTGCCACGTAGAAAAACACTATGTGGATCACATCCAAGTATGTGTACCCCCATGGTATAAAGATGACCCCTCCATCTTCATTGAAACACACTAAATGGAGAGTTCCACACCCCACATTAATAAATGGTACATATAACAGGGTAACCTATGGTTTTATACCCTTCATATTTGATCATCTCTTTCTGTTTCCATCACCTTATCTGTAGTCCTTCCATGAACCAGTCTAACGGTATTAGGCCAAAAGCTTCCTCCAAAGACACCAGACCGGTGTGATAAAACTATCAGGCACATTAGTTTCAACTTAGGTGTTTATATACCCATGGTAATATAAGTCAAATGATTAATTATTGTAATGACTTGGACCCCCATAATGTTTGAACATTTACATTCACATTGTAACCTGAGGTCCAACATTGGGATACAAATGTGAACCACCCCGTTCTAGGGATAAAGCAAAATCATTGGACTTTCTCTTCGATGTGGGTCCGTTATATATAAGGGAAATCATGCTTTCCTTTCCCTTTCTGGAGATTTAACATTCCTCCAATTAACCATAAACAATTTTAGAGCATCCCTTTTAGAGTAAGTCCCATTGAACATAAGAGGTGGCGCTCTCTCCTCGTCATATGCTGCTGACATCCTCTTACTTTTCCATTAGTGAAGAAGAGAATGTATATGAATTATTAAATATTTCAAATGTTCTTATTTCACACTCTGATCATGAATCAAATGGTCATAGGGTCTAGTGATGATCACAACACCATCCCAGCCCACTTCTGGAAATAAAATACGAGACCTATGATTCCCATCTTAACTGGGATACATATGATTAATGTTTAAGGTCTATGATCAAATTGTATCCTCCTTAAAGGATAACCCAAACCATGACATACAATTCATCAATTTCTCTATTATAGTGGGTTTCCCAACTATGATTTAAGATGGCCTTCTCTGTCGACGTAAGCCACAAATCAGAACTCATTTATGGGAAGCTTCTTTGTGTAAACCCCATCATACCAACCCATGAGGGATTTGATTCCCAACCTAATAAAATATAGAGGAAACAACCCCATGGACCAAACCCAATGTCAATACTTACCCGAATGTTTTCTAAGACATATTCCTAGTATGGTCACCCTTTACCCCAACGATTACATCGCTTCTAAGTTCCTTGGGCCATCTTGTCATAAGTCCCCGAACAAATATTGACTAGGAACCTTCTTCCAAGATTTCCATTCCAAATGCTGTTAAACCGCATAGATGGGTCCTCGCCCCATGAATTTAGAAGGTGACGTGTCAAGATAAGTGGAACTGAACTATTTGGGTTCTTATTCCACTCCAGATGATATATAGGTAGCCCATATTATTGGATAGACCCCGACCTCAAAACAGTCTTTGTCCCCAGGATAATGATAAAATATAGAGTGGCTCATCATATGGTTTATATCATCATCGTCTTGGAGAAAGACCAGATAATCCTTAATGTTTCCACAAAATTGTAACACTTATAATGAACATTAGATATATGAAGATGTATTATTCAATAAATAACCTTATATATATATAGATGATTCCAAACCCATGAATATTTCTGATTGATCTTACGACATATGAGTAACCCATGAACACATTCTTGGAAAAGAACCAAGGATTAAAGGACATATTACCATTGATTAAATATATTATAGACTCAATGATTTGGAATTAATTCTCCAGAAAAGGGTGTGATGAGCCCGAGTTCCCATCCTCTTGACCAATGTGAGTCATTAAGTATCTCAGGCCAAATCTTCATCCAGAGAGCATATTCCATTGGAAATAAGGTCCATGAATCATGTATAACAGGTCCATTGGGTGTTTTGGCTCCATGGTTAAATATTTTAGAGACCATCTAAGGACGTCATACCCAGTATGGGCTGACTGCACAAACAATTAACCCCTACAATAACCCATCGGGACCACTCAACTATGGAACCTACTTCATAACAGAAAAAGGGATATACTGAACAGTCCCAATGGGACCATCTCACCCTCCAAAAATATTCCATAAAGAAAATTGGGTACAATGAAAATGGTGAACCTATCATGAATCCTTAACCAATGTTTCAGTGTCACCCCACCATAAGCCCCATCATATTCAGATAGAAGATGGTCAAGAAACATTATCAATTATACATTGGGTCCTGAGATTCTACTTTGATGGGGATTTGTTGTTTGTACATGATATATATTGTATGCATTATGAAGGTTTTCCTTCAATTAAATGGAATCAAGATATTTTTCTCAAACATAAATGTTCACAACTACACAGGCCACTAGGTCCTCAATGAAAAGCAAGACACCATCACCCACCCTACATATTCAACACCGGGTTTCAAATGCACTGATTAAAGGGTATCATAAAAATAGTATTCTCCTCACCATGGAATTAGGAATGGAAGCCTTCGAAGACATAAATCCCTACTAGTCTCCCATGAAACCGTGGATAGTGGTCCCATGCTAGGCATCCCCCATTTCTATCCACAACTGTTTTGGGAGCATGTCCCCCAGAGGGGACGAGTCCCTCCCTTATCTTAGGGAGGTAGATGATGTGGAAACAGGTGACTTCATCCAAGCATCAGAAAGGACTAACACAAGATCCCAAACTAAAAGATGTCCATGTCAACAATGTGTAACCTAATATCCTCATCTGAAAGAGGATACCACCTCATGGGCCCCTAATGCAGTCCAACGAAAATAGAACCATTGAGTAGCCTACTATGGGATATGATCATATAATCAGGATATTATCATCACACTAGTTCCTAAGGAGTATATCCATCATAAAAACACAATGTAATGCTACTGATAGGTATAAAATTCTAACCCCTCTTCTAAATGCCACCACAGATATATGGTGCAAATTTAAGAGAAGGATCAAATTACCACCAATGTTTAATGGTCCTGCCACAGAAATAGAGTGGTAATTTTTTGGTAGATGAAAATCCATACCAATGCACAAGAATTAGAAAATCTAAATACTATGGCCAAATATGGGGAGATTCACAAAACTACTGATCCATATGAACACCATCAATCAAATACTGTGGCAAGAATATATGAGCATAGTCAAATTTCAGCTAATGTGTACCAAGCCCTTCATCAAAATAGGGTGGCAAGTTATAATAAGATGCACATCCTTGCTGATGAATATGAACCCCTCTAGTTAAATATGTTTTCATCAATAGAAATAATCCATTTTCTACCTACTATAAAGAATCTTTCCTTCAAAATAAGTTGGAAAAAATATCAGGAAAGTCAAATTCAAGAAGGTTCATATTAACCCCAAGAGATAAATTCAGTAGGAAATGAGCAGACAAAAATTCATGCCCACAAATATAAACCCCAATAGTCAAATAAAATGGCAATTAAAGAATGTAGCTAGCATATTCCGACTACATGTCCGGAGTAGACTTCTACCACTACCCCGATAAAGGAGAAATTCCAGCACCTACTAGGAACACATCAAGGACTAGAGCAGGTAAAAATTCATGCTCCAACATCTGAATGGACATTTATACCTATTCAATCCAAATAAATATATCATCATGTAATTAAAATGATGTAGGAACAAACTATGATTCTAGATCATATCCTCCAAACCTGTCAAGATTTCATCGCATTTGCGGAAAAAGCGAGCAGTCGGTCGCATGACCCCATCTCCCTAAGCAGGGTGATTCGTCCACAAAAGAAGGTAGTCACTCTAGAGTAGAATTGTATCCGTCCGCCATTACAAGATGGTTTATGAACATATTTCGTGATATAGGGATAACCAGATCCTGAACAAAAACTTGTTCCAACTGGGGGACTTCAGTAAAACATTGTGGTTTCTCTTGTGTAGGCATATATCCCAAATAAAACAAAAGATTCTCATATGTGTATCCCAAAAACATCGTGGAATCCAACTAAGAAGGGAACCTTATATGAAGGTTTTTACCAATATTAGGTACCCCATCTTCCCACAAGATAGCACCCAAAAATAAAGGCACTACTGGCATTAGGAAAATGAAGAGCACATTCATGATTTTTCCCTGCTGGAAGTAGGAGTTACTAAAACCATCAAACATTTTTCAATAGAGGCTCAATATATTATTGATAAATTACTAAATTATATATGTGGTAGTATCAGTAGGGATGGCCTTCCGTGCAATTTTGTTACTAGCTGCTCTGATAGTCCTCCTGGGAGAACCCATTGGGGCATACTTCATGGGGAAAAACGATCAATCAGGATATCCCATCCCATGATGAGGTTAAGGGTAGCCCTCCCTTTGACCCTCAGATCGAATATAAACAAGGTATTCCCCTTTATATCATCATCCCTGATGGTCACCCCAAGGTATACATTGTAGAAAGTCTTGTTGTAGTCGGATGCTAAGACCTGATAGCAGTCAGTACGAACACCCTCCCTGTTTTGACTTCAAGCAGTTAGAAGGTCCTCCCCCCATTACACTTCATCTTGAAGGTCCTCCTGACGAGGCACACAATATATATTCTCCCTGAAACTAGATATCATGTCATGATGTAAATATTCACCATAATGGATGTCATTGCAAATGTTCTCTCCTCAATGACATCCAATAGCAATAAGGTCCTCCCCTTAATATGGTCCACCCTGGAGGTCTTCCCCCAGGTTTACAACATAGAAAATGTCCCAAGTGTCAGACACTAAGATATTATGGTATCACTCTCCACCACAACATTTACTTTTAAGGTCCTCCCCATAGTCAAAATTCGTACCAACACGAAGGTCCTCCTCATGTCGGGACAGATGTGATATATCCATCAAATTTTAAGGTGCTTGGAAGAACGGGGTCAAGTATACTAAAAACCCTATTGATGAAAAGAGATATATTTTCTTATTCAAAAGATGGAAAGGGGACCCACTCATCCCCTGAGGCACCCCCACACCATTAATGCATCAATGAAATCCCTACCAACCCCAATAATCATGAAGAAATCATCACAATGAATCCAAGATGGAAACACCATATAGAGGGATCCTTGGAGGATGAAAAAATAATATGTTTCTCATAAGAATACAACTACTTAGGGATGACATACCCATTAGGTTAAGTACTACATCCACTTCTCAGTTCAACATTCTATAGAAGAATGTGTGCACAAAATTTTTCTTAATATTTGGACCACTCTCCACTAGTTGAAAATTAAATTCTCTAAATATAAAGGGTATTCATATCATGTTAATTTATTGTGGGAGATTCTTGAGTCATATCAGCCACATCATATGTCAGTTTTATGTGAGAATGATTCCAACACCTAAAAAATTAATTATAAATTGGTTTTTTAAATTATAAAATCAATCTTTGTTTGTTATCATTGTTTTCAATTAGTGACACTTTTTGAACTAAAATATCAATTTTAAATTGATAACCTAAACATTTAGTCATACCGAGCATATCATGTATCAGTTTGAGCTGCAGATGATTCATACAAATCCAAATTACAAATGAATAATTTCAATAAGGTAAAAATACTATATGAATTCATTTTCTTGGTTTTGGGTAGATCATTTTAATTTTTTACTATAATTAAAGTATATTTTATATAAAAAGTTTCACATGGAGTAAAAAAGATCAAATTGTTCATCATATTGATGAGAGATTGATTACTACACATCCTAGATTACAAATGAATCATTTTACTAAGTATTAAATGTATCACCCTAACAAATTTATTTACTTTTAAATTTTAGAATAAATTTAATTTTGTGGATAGATTACAATGCACACAAACCTGGTTTAAATCGAACAGTCCTTAGTCACTTTTTATAAATGTAATTATATTATTCATCTTATAAGGAATTTATATGTTATATATCAAATAAAATATTGTTTTACATTCAACCAATATATATTTTATGGAAACTAGTTAATAAAAAACCCAATAATACACATAAAAACCTATATTTTTATAAATGTAATTTTACAGGCTTTTAATGAAGAACATATTTTAAATAAAATTTTTGACACATAATTATATTAATTTTTTTTTTGAAATAAAACTATTTATTTTTATGAATAATATAAATTTTTTCATTATATTAGGTTTTTTTTATTTTTTTTGAGAAGTTTCATTTTTAGATGAATATTGAAAAATACAGCATTATAGTTAAAAATGGAATTTTTTTCAAAAAATATTAACATTAAATTATATTTAAAATGTGATTTAAAAGTTAAAATAGATCAATTATACATATATTAGTCCTTGATAGGCCATTGGAATGTTTTTATATTGATACTAGACATAAAAACATAATGACCTTTTGAACATTTTTTCAATAAAACATTTTCTCATCACATTCACATGATTAAGAGTAATCTTAATTAACCACTTATATGATGTTAATTTTGAAAAAGGAAACACCTGGTAGTAATTAGTATGATATTTATAGTCTAATGGGATTAAATAATTTTTTTGATTAATAATATTCATCAATATGAATTTATTGATTGTTTATGAAACTATTATCTACATTAGATAAAAATATAATCTTTAAAGTATTATATTTAATGAAATGTCAATTTTTCCATAAATGTGTTTTTTAAAAGTAATATATATTAAAATGGGATTACCTATGGAATATATTGGACTACAAATTTACTTTTTAAATATAAAATGACTACATTAAACATGGTAATTAATTTTTAATTCTTAGGAAATAAATAAATACCACTATGGATTACATAATGATGATGGACTAATTGTCTAATTAGTGAAAATATCAAAAAAATATTTAAAATACTAAAATAATAATAATTAATGAAAAGTATAGAAAAATTGTAATTTTATATATTATATAGACCTATTAGAGATATATTAAAAAAATATGGTTTTAATGTGTCCAATTTTTTTGATATTTTTAAAAACTCGAATAATGAATAGTTTTAAATTTGACATTAATGAAATTAAAGACAAATAATAATTTATTAAATGATATAAAATTAAGAAAAATACAATCTTATTAAAATTATTTGGATAATTTTTAATGTTTCACCCTTGACTCATTTATGGTTTTTTTGGAATCCTATAGAAACAATATTAACCCTAAAAGCAAACGTTTCAACGGTAAGAGTTAAAGGGTTTAACTAAGGGTTAATGCCAATAGAAAAGGATATGAATGTGACATAAATAGGTATAAATAATATTGGTAGAGATTATTGTTACCCAAACTCATATTAGATTCTAAATTAATTATTTTTGATAAATTTGGAAAATAAAATAAATTTATATTAATTTAATAGTTTGGGTGTTTCCAAATGTACCCCTAAACTCAATTTTAAATGGGAGCATATTACACCACTTTCTCACACTACATTGAGACTTCTAGCTCAAAAAAACCACCCCAAATAGTCTCCCAACTTCCCTACCCTCGTCCTAGAAGCCTCACATTGGAAAATAATCTAGACAATAAATTCTTTTTATCAACCAAAAGGAGTTACACAAATAAAATGTATCATCTTCAATGATTAATTTTTATTTATTTATTTCTAGACTCCTTAATTAATTATTATTGAATGATTATATAATATCATTGGTATAATATATAAAATGATATTTATTTTATTTTAAAGGGTTTACCAACACATAAAGACACTTCCTGTAAATTGGTATCAAATATAACATTTTCTTATGACAAAATACCACCTTACGGATAATACCATTCATTTTTTCATTACCACATGTCTTGGTTTGTCATTATGATGGGAACACTATTATGTTATATAATATATATATATTTTATCCCAGTACTAAATGATATTTTATATAACATATACCTTCATTATTTCTATTTTTTGTGAAAATATGATAACATTTTTTGGGGAAGTGAGGACTACCGCCTCCTCAAAGGGATTTGACTCATTCACACAATAAATGTAACATATAAAGGATAGTTCTAAAAAATAATATATATATATATAATATGATAATGGAATTATAATATAAATGTATATCATTTTTTTAATATGGTAAATAAATGAAAGTAGTATCCAGGCGTACACGCAGCCTACCATCTCCATGAATGGTGCATTTTATTTTCTATATCGAATTTATGTGGATTATTAAAAATAAATATATAAATATATTGAATATATTTTACATTAAAAGAATTGTTTAAATTATTTAGATGGTGAAATCATGATCCATGAAATTGTAGCAACAAACACCAAGTCCAAACATACTCAAAAAACTAGGCAATTATCACCCATAATAGTTAAAATAATGAAATATTAATAACGAGTGGTTAAATAATTTTAGAGGAGGATCATATATGACATAATGAATATTATTATCATTCTAGAATAACTTATAACCATTCATAAAACCAATATATTGGATATTAAATAATGTTGACACAAATTGAAACACATGGTAAGGGACTTCGTCTCATTCTCCTTTCATTGAGGCTCATCATGATGTTGTTGGGTCCTGAATACTTTGTAAACGTAAAGTAAATAATCCCATGAATTTGGAAAAGGGAT
Organism: Viscum album; assembly: GCA_963277665.1. NCBI lineage: Eukaryota > Viridiplantae > Streptophyta > Magnoliopsida > Santalales > Viscaceae > Viscum > Viscum album. The sequence goes on along the minus strand of OY728148.1, from coordinate 1,425,123,757 downwards.
TACGAACAAACTGGCTGGATATTCTAAGAAATATGTTGAATAATCTAGATTTGGAAAAGGAAAATACTTCGATGTGAACAATAATCCCTTCACGAATCGCCACTCTACAGGGTGATCTTTGCCCCCATGAAGCTAGTGCGGACCAAATGTTTTTCAGTTTAATGTTGATGGTTCTGATCTCACAAATGAAAAAAATTGTGGAAGGGTGGAGGAATCACCATCTCTATAGATGAGGTCCCCCACATTCAAAATAGTTTGTGGGTGAGGCACAGTCGACGACCTCTCGTGAACGAAATGATGACGTTCATAGGAGCAAGGCAGTGATTGTCCCCTCTATGTATGACAATAACACTAACTAAGTCATACATGAGTTAGATTTACCCAATGGGATTATGAAAAAGGATACTTGTGTGTAGGATCGAAATAGTGATGTAGATGCTCAATATACAAGAGGGGGGGGGGGTGAATTGTAAACTTTAAAAATTCCTTTGGAACCTTTAATGTTAGTTACAAATAACTATGTTTTTCTTAAGCAAAGGAAAGGGCTATGTTTAACAAAGTTAAACTAAGAAAATTCACAACACCTCTAACACCGAATGAAAACTTGGAAAGAGATTCCGAATGTAGGTTCCGGAAAAATGGTTCTGGAAATTGAAACTTAATAAAAGTTACAATATGAGATTCTACCTTAAAGCGCATAGAATCTAAATGAAACAGAGTACACGTAAGGAAGTATAAGAAAGTTATACTTTCCTTATAATACACAATGCAGTGGAATATAAAAACGTAGTAAAACTACAAGTAACAAGATATAAGTCTTTTAACCCAAATAGAAGGGTATCCAACAACCTTGGATAAAGGTCCCTTGATTTATACTTTCAAGAAAGTCTGTCTTACCCACACTAGGGTAAGCCCTTGATACAATGATCAGAGTCTCTGTCTTGGTATCCCTGCAAGCCTTCAACTTCCAGGTAGTTGGCAACCTCTGTCTTCCTCAGCAATTAAGCCCTCGAACTTCAAGGTAGTCAGCACATCTGTCATCATATCCCCGGAAGTCCTCGAATGTAATCACCATCATTTGTAGTCGCATGAAGCGTTGAGAGTTAATAAGAGCCTCTCTCTCTCTAGAAATCACTTCAATCATGTATGCACAACAATCAATTTGTCCATCCATCCATCAGTCATGAGCTCTTTCAAATGAGATCCTATTTATAGGTAAGGTCAGCTCCTTCTCCAATGGTCATATTTTCCTTAAAGATCGAAGGGACCTGTACACGTGTCACTTAGACAAAGGTTAGTTTATAACAAAATAGACCACATCGTTTTATAACAAAACCAGTGTAACAGAATGTTCAACATCGTTTTAAAATCTAACTTAAATGTTCGGAATGAAAAATTTGGAGTGAAGGTTCGGAGTGTAAGGAAAATAATAAATATTAGACAGATTATAACAACGTAAGAAAGATGAAATTTCGGAGTCTAACAAAAGATAATATTCGGAGTCCAAATAAATTTGGAGTGTATAAAACAAAGATGATTAGATTCTGTTTAATAGGAGAATTCGGAATGAGAATTCGGAATGAGAATTCGGAATGAGAATTCGTCATCATAATTCGTTATGAGAATTCATCATCAGAATTCGTATTGAGAATTCTTCATCAGAATTCGTAATGATTATTCTTCATCAGAATTCGTAATGAGATTTTTTCATAAGAATTCGTAATGAGAATTCATTATCAGAATTCTTAATGAGAATTCATTATCAGAATTCGTAATGAGAATTCATTATCAGAATTCATAATGAGAATTCTTCATCAGAATTCGTAATGAGTATTCTTCATCAGAATTCGTAATGAGAATTCTTCATCAGAATTCATAATGAGAATTCATTATCAGAATTCGTAATGAAAATTCATTATCAGAATTCGTAATGATAACTCATCACAAGAATTCGTAATGAGAATTCATTGTCGAACTTCATAAGGATTCACATCCTGAATCTGATGTAGAACTTAATTAGAGTTTGTATCCGGCGTTCGGAATGAAACTTTATTATAGTTCTCATCTGGATTTCGGTGTGAAACTTTATTACAGTTCTTGTCCAGAATTCGGATCCTAAAAATAGAATACCTTATATCAAAGTTTCAAACAATTCCGAGAATATAGAAATGAATCTGAATCTTATACATAAGAAAAATATGGATGAAAAATATGATAAGGATAATTTTTCATATAAAAGAGATTTTCCTTATAAAATCCATTTTCCTTATAAAAGCAATTTTCCTTATAAAAGCAATTTTCCTTATAAAAGAAATTTTCCTTATAAAAGCAATTTTCCATATAAAAGCAACATTCCTTATAAAAGCAATTTTCTTTATAAAAGAAATTTTCCTTATAGATAAGGTGTTTGTGATTTTCAAAACAAGAAGGAATGGAAAAGTCATAAGGAAAACCTTATTGACTCAACAATATCCCCCTTTTTTGGAAAGCACAAACATCCTTACGAAAAAGAAATTCTATGAAGAAAGAAAAACATTAAGGCTTATCTCCCTTTGCTTTAAGGATATTGATGAATACGACTAACTCCCCCATAGGCGTTGAAACTCTAAGGATCGTATTCTAGATTTCCGGAGTTACATTTTATTATGAATAAGAAGGTCTTTTTTAATGAGAAACTCCCCCTTAGATAAACTCTTATTAGATTTTTTTTCTTAAGTATCTTTTCCTTCTCCCCCTTTGTGATTTTCAAAAAGAATTCAAGGGAATGGAAAAAATAACAAAGTACCTGAAAGATTAGTAGTAACAACAAAAGAAACGACAAGCACAAATTTCATTAAGTTTGAAATGTCGGCAACAAAATAAAATACAACAAAATATCGGATTTGTCTATTTTGGATATTTTTCCTTCGCTAAGAGATTCTTAAGAATAGTCTTGATCTTCTTTAAGTCTTTATGATCTTCTTCAGCTTGCTTCTCTAAGACCACTATTCTTGCAGATTGAGCTTCAATCTTTTCTTCCTGGGCTTGAAGATTTTCTTCCTGAGCTTTGATCTTTTCTTCCTGAGCCTTCAATTTCTCTTGAAACTCAATCCGATGATCCCTTTCAAACTTCCAGTTTTGGGAGACAGAATTTAGCTTCCCATTCAGATCTCTGACTTCTTGAATCCGAATGTTCATTTCATCTGTCAGATTCTCTTCAAAGGAAGAAGTCAGCTCATTTATCCTCATGTCCTCAGTCTCAAAGGAATCCTTGAAATTGTCTTGAAATTCATCAAATAGCCTCATCTCTTTTACAGTCTTCCTCGACCAGTTTTTCATCCTCTTGCAAGATTTCCTATGGGATTCGTAGCCAACAAAGAACATTTTGAACTGAGCCTCTATTTCAACACACTTGTCCATAACCATAGATAAGAAGTCTGATTTCTGATTTAATGCATGTTGGAGCATCTGGCATCTTGAATCAATACTTGAGAAGGTCAGATGGTTCCCACCAACTTCTTTAAAGACTGAACAACAAATTCATTCCCCACCGAAGATGACTCCAAATCCGAGACTCTACTTGGAGAATTTTCTTCTTCAATAAGGTCAAGCGTTCTCTTTGAATAACTACCAACTTTCTTTCTCTTCATCACTTATGAGCTCGGAGTATCAGAAAAAATTTTCTTTACCTGGTCTTTTTTCAGAATAGAATCCTGTTCTGGAGTTTTCTTTTCACTATCAGAGACTTGGACAACATTATCTTCCTCATCAGCAACTTCCTGAACACCAACCTCTACGTTTTCCATGTGATCAATATCATGTAAAAGTTGTTCTTCTTCTCCATGATAAGCTACTTCTTCTTCTCCTTTCTCTTCTTCCATTGCTAGAGTAACTAGCTTCAAAGATTCAACTTATAAAGTTTGGAGAGATAAGTGTTCTGATGGTGTCCCTTTATAATTATCTACTTTCTTCAACACATCTCCAGTTTCACCACTACCTTCAGCAACATCTTCTTCTTCTTCTACTTGCTCAACTTTCTCACCTTGTTAAACTGGCTTAGCCACTGCCTCTTCCGGAGCATCAATGTCTGTTCCTGGAGTCTTAGGTAGAGATTCTAGAGAAAAGGATCTCGGAATATGAATATTTTCTGAAACCATCTCATTGAATTTTAACAAATCCTGAGCTACCTCTGCCTCAGAAATCTTCTTCTTGAGCTTTTTTTCTTTTTCTTGTTTTTCCAGATCATCGGCAGTTCTTTCCTTCAAGGATTTAGCCTCCGCAGGGTCCAAGCCAAATTGAGGCTCCACTTTCACTCTCTTTTCTTTCATATCCCTCCATTTAGAAAAAACCTCATCTGGGTAAGATTTCTTCTCCTTTGGTTTTGGAGGTGCGGAATGAACTTCCTTAGACTTGGGATCCTCAGCTTCTACTTCCAATTCCTTCAGCTTTATCTTCCTTACTGGCTTAGGGGATTCCGGATCAGCAACATTCGGAACTGATTCTTTTTGAGAAGGTAGATCAATAAACTGTCCAGACACCTTGTCAAAGGCTACATCCATTTTTTTGTGTGTACCATCACTCACCAGCATAATCTTGAAAACTCTCGTCTTAGATTTGCATGCCTCCTTGAAAGACTCAAGACACCGAACTATCAACTTGGAGAGGATTTCTAGATACATTATAATCTGAGCTCTCAGATTCCCTTTCTTCAAATTCTCAATAGTGATAAGAATGTGCTTCATCAAAATAAACTTCCTCAGAATTATCAGAAAATCTAGGATGTAGATCTCACTCTTCTTTAAGCAATCTTTGTCACCCTTCCTCGGTACGATAAGACCCTGTACCCATACCTCCAGAATCCAGAAATTTGTAGATAAAATAGCAATCTTCAGAGCCTTGTCATCAGCTAGTCCCAGAGTTTCTAAGGCTTTTTCCTTGTTGAAACTACCCTTAGGATCCGGCAACACATGAGAAATAAACTCAGCTTCACCTTCATTATTTAGCCCTACCAAGCTGGATGCCTTGGCATATGAAAGCTGATAAGTCTTACCATAAGACTTAAAAGACAATTTCATCTTTCCATCTTCATTAAGAAAAGAAACTGTTTCATAGAATTCAATAAGTAAGTCTGAATACATTTCATCTTGATTCCCGGGTTTTGACACCACAACATCTTCCAAACCATTTAGCTTGATATTCTTGGAAATAAGAGAGTCGTACTTGTTGAAGAAATCAGGATGGACTAGCCTCTCTCTGTATACTAACCACTTCAAAATCGGTTTGGAGGAAGACATGTCTTGAGAAGCTACTTCCACAGACAGTCGGATCTGAAGACCTCTGAGAAGTTCGGATCGGAGAAAGCTGATGTTCGAAACGGCCTTAAAACAGAGGGGCAGAGCTTCGGGACGCGAGAGCTTGAAAACCAATGTGGGACTACTATTTGGTTCCCCTTTATATAGGCAATAAGATGACGGTTCAACTTCCCCGGTTGATTGAACGGTTGTGATAAGCTGAGATCAGATCTGACTGTAACACCCCAAGCTTCTACGGTACGCTTCTCTTTGAATAATGCGATAGCGTGTGTTGTACGCAACACCGAGTTCTAAAAACCAATCAAACTAGCCGTTATGAATAGTAATACCTAATTTTTGAAATTATATATATTTTATATTTTAAAATGGACTTCATTTTTGTATTCGGAATATCGAATTTAGCCTAAGGTGAAATTTTGGTACTTTTCGGATAAATTTTATATTTTGATGAATAGTGAAAATTACTAAATTTAAATTAAAAACAACTTTCTTAATCAAAATAATTAATAGTGATAAATTATTAATTTGAGTGGTTTTAAAGTATATTTAGAATATATTTTTACCATTTAATATAATGTTGGTCATTGGACATAATTTTACAATTAAACCGAACATAAACAAGTGTCAATCTTTTGATAGTTATTATCTCTTAAAAACACGCTTTTTTGGTTTGACAGCGGGAATTAATTTTAAATTAATTTCTGCCACTTCGGTGTTTTGAATTTAGGAAAATGGATTCCATATTTGGAATCAGGATGTTCAAATTGTGTAAATAGGTAAATTTTATTTTTAGACATTTTGAATAATTACTGCGGTAAATATTTTATTTACCATGGTTAAGGGTAAATCAGGTAAATAAGGGTTAAAACGTAATATTATAATAATACTAAATTACCCTAAAACATGTTTTAAACCTATTGGATGATACATGGTCGACCATGGACATCTTTGGGTCGATTTTGGGACCCCATGGATCCACTTGTAAGTGATAATGACCCTTTATTTTAATTAACTTAAAATGAATACAAAAATTACACAAGCATATATCTTTTAGAAAAACAATTGTTACATAGGGTTATATATGTTGGATTTTAGATTATAAATATTAATTAGAAATATAAAAAGATTTACTACATAATGATATTTTATTTATAATTTTTAGACATTAAATAATGTATTTTATTTATGACACAATGATGATGCAGTAATTACTATAATAGTGAAAAATTAAAATAATTCATATTATAAATACCCAAATAAATATAATATGAAACTTTTAATGAATTAAACTAATTTTATAGGATAATATAATATATTAGGATTTATTTAATTGACTTTTTTCTAAGTAATAAATCTGTTATGAGTTTCACAAAAATCAACTATTGAATAGTGTCAAAATTGACATAAAAGAGTTCTTAAAACAAATATTATATTATTAATTGATATTAAATTCCTAAAAATATAAGGTTCGGCCAAGAGACTTATATCATGATAGGTTCATCATTAATGGACCACTTGGGTGTCGATTGGATGTATTTAGTAAGTTTATTAACCACATTATATAAAAATACAAAGAGACATTGTAAAAGTGAAACTAATTAACTTAGAGTTAATACTTAAAGATAAGGTTAATATAAGTACCCAAACCTGTCTAAATTATATTGGTTTAGTTTTTTTCGACCCATACCCACCTTAACCTTTGAATAATCAACTTTGGATCCATTAGAAACCGAATATGAAATTATTATAAATTAATATTTCTAGCTTTTCCAAAGGTGCCCCTCACCCCTCTTATAAAAGGGCACTCCTCCTTCTCATTTCTTCACACCTTAAAAGACTTTTTGTTCGGCAAAACTCTGCCCAAATACTCTCCCAAATTCCCTCACTACAACCTAGGGGCCTTATTTTGATCAGAAAGCCAACCTAAGAAGCCCTTTGGATCAAATCAAAAGGAAGAACCCGAAGAAGAGGTAATGATTTCACCACCCTTTTCAAAGTTCATTTCTTCTTCCACTTCTTCTTCCTTTGTTGTTACCATTCTAAAATAATAAATCCAGTATAATATATATACTATGATGTTATTATAAATATGGTAAAACCATATTCAGTATTCTATCCACCCTTTGAATAACATGTCACCATACGTGCGTACGTATGGCTTACCGTCTCCACGTCGTGGTGTAATTGTTATTCAATATAATATTATTTGGATGGGTATAATAATGATGTGTAACTCATGTAAATAATAAATATAACCTGTTAAGGATTCTGTATATATGATATACCATCCATTTATATATTATTTTAATATCAGAAGAATGATATTGTCGCCCGTGCGTACGTATGGACTACCGTCTCCACAAACGCGATGAGATTCATTCTCCATCGTATCCATTCAAGTATAATTATCATTTGGTGATTTAAAAAATGATGTTTAAGGACTTGATATCATTCTGGATATGAATAATATTAAACCTATCCTTTACAAACATGTCTTACGTAACAAAACATATAAAAGAAAACAAGTAAGTTAACACTGAAACAACGATAATACTAAGATATTATTATCAAATCAATATTAAAAGATCATATATGATATCATATTAATGTGTATGATTATTGTATAATTTAATAACAATTATTTCACCATTATACAGGAGGTTAACCTACCGTAACCAAGGAAAAGTACAAGGTAAGGGTTATTTCACAATCTCTTCATTATCCGAGGTTGTTTATACGTAACAATCTACTGAGATCTCTTTATCATCCACATCCATGTTTCTTAAAAATGTATTTCAAAACATTTTTACTATTTACTAGAATATGAGTTAAAGTCATTTATACCCTTTTTGACTTTTATAAGTGGTTTATAAAGGAATCTTTCGGTCGTTTTCAAAACAAGGTCCTTTATAACCTTTTCGACAGAATTAAGGTAAGAATGATTTTTTTAACTTATACGGCGGGTGCAGCTATTTTCCGCCGTTATAAAATCTTCAAAGCTTCCCTTAAAAGATTATAAGAATATTTTCAATGAAAATGTTTTATTTTATATGGATCTTAAATGATTTCAAATTAAAAGGAGATATTTCATTAAAAAGAATATTGATTTTATCTATGTCAACATCCTTTGATGGATTTTAAGATTATTTGAAGTTGATTTATTATGATACAAAACATCTATATTGTATTGAAGGTTTTGTGATATGTTTGACTGTGGATGTGCTATTTTTATACCATTTATAGTTTATGGGGAAATTATTTACATTCCGTATGCTAGTTTTAATACGAATGTTTATGTTATGTTTAATCCTTTTCATATGGGAATGCATTGGACTTAGTAAGTGACGGGTGGAGCCCGCTATAGCTCCTCGATGCATCGGTAGGTCTCATGAGACAAACTAGTGTCCTGGCACAAGGCCTTGAAAAAATCTTATTTGTAGTCTTGGCACGAGGCCTTGACTATGTGGTTATGATAGTCTGACATTATGCATTCCAACATTATGAAAGTGGTTATTGATTTTTGCATGTGATTATTCGATTAGTAGAATATCCATGTGAATAAGTAAATGGAATTATTTCATTTTATTTATGCCTTACCATGTTGACAGTTCATGTTTTAAAGGCTTTTGTTTTAGTTATACATTGCCTTAAATGTTTATTCTTATTTATGAAAGTTTCTTCTATATTGTTATCCTTACTAGGCATTTGAGCTCACCCTTTTTCTATGTTTTATTTTTCCCAGGAAGTGAAGAAGTAAATTATGAATGACCTGCAGGGATATTATGTGGGGATATGAGTGTGGATTATGGAGACATTATGTTGTTGTATTAGTTTTTCATTTTATGATGTAATGTAAAACTTATGAATATATCTAGTGTTTCCAAGGCTACTAAACCAATCGGTCATTCGAGATTTGATCTTTCTTGTGATCATGCCAATGTTATGTAATAATGCACCGACTCTGGGTAACTAGGGTCGGGGCGTTACAGTTGGTATCAGAGGAAGTTTAGTACAAACCTTGGAAGCTAGATTTAGATAAACTCTGATTAGAGCACGTAGACCTACGATGAACTTTGAGGATTAGTATAGAAGAACTTCCTAAAATTTTGGTATTGTAGAGATTTTGTGAGTTTTCTGAGCAATACATCCCTGTCTGGATACGAGCAGGTAGAGGCGGCTCTGGCACAGATGTACCTAGGGGTAAAACCTGAAAACACCGCTTTGAGCTAGACTCGAACGGGATCTGGTGCACAACAACGGGCCTTGCTGCACTCTTTGTTACGACACTCCCGGGGGATATGCTTAGGATAACTCTCATTCTCTTTACAAATCATTATGAAGGGTTTATGAGTATATACTTCCTCAAAGAAAACATTTTTATGATTATGGATTATATCCATAAATAGTTCAATTTATGTTAAGTGTTTTATAAGTATGGGATTATGTATTTTGATTCATAAACTGATCTAGTTTATGCCATTGTTTAGAAATGGCACCTAGTGGAAGAAATGGAAACCGTATCAATGCATGCACTCCATGTAGGGATTGCCCTCCTGATCAAGATAATTATAGTGGAGCTGGTGACGCAACTGGAGCCGATCAGCTAATCACCATACTGGACAGCTTACTCAGGTTATGAATAATAACCTTACCCGTATGGAGAACCCTGATCCGCAGCGTGGAGGATCAATGTTAGATCGATTCATGAGGAAACAACCACCAACGTTCAATGGGAATACAAATCCCTTAGTAGCCAAGCAGTGGATAAATTCCCTAGAGAAAATATTTCAGGCTTTGGGGAGCAGTGAAAGGGAAAAAGTTAACATGGCAGTTTACCGCCTCACTGGAGATGCTGATCAATGGTGGTCATTGATTCAAAACATGAAGGAAGATGATGAAGTATCAAATATGGAATGGAGGGAGTTCAAAGATCTGTTTTTAGAAAAATACTTTCCTCGCGACCATCGAGCAGATATAGAAAGGAAATTTATGAGTCTGAGACAAAAGGAGGATGAGAATGTCACAAAGTATGAGGATAACTTTACAAGGTTAGCGAGGTATGGTGGAGATTATATTCGCAACCCAATAAGTAAGATTGATCGTTTCTTTGATGGGTTAAAACCATTTCTCCGTCGAGCGTTAGTCTCACAATCCTTTTCATCGTACGATGACATTGTCTCATGTGCTATCAAGACCGAAAAGGAATTCTCTAAGTCTTATGACTTTAAAGCAAAGCGAGAGAAGAAGAGGCATGCTGATCAATCTGGGAATGTAAATAAGGGGAAGAAAGGAAAGGTTGAATATCCATCATGTGGTAAATGTGGGAAGAAACATCCTGGTGCTTGCTTGAAGGGAATGGGAGTCTGTTACAAGTGTGGTGAAAAGGCCACCAAGTTCTTGATTGCAAAGGGAAGAAGGAAGCCACCAACGTTCAGTGCTACAATTGCAGGGAGATGGGACATTATGTGAATGAATGTCCTAAGCGTCAGGAGAACTTACCTCAGAAAAGGCCAAGGGATCAAGGCCAGGCTTATGCTATCACTACTGCAGAGGTAGAAGCTCCAAAAGACGTGGTGGCAGGTAATTTAATGGTTTCCTCAAGTTTAGCAAATGCATTATTTGACTCTGGATCATCGCATTGTTTCATATCTTCCCAGTTTTCTAAGAAAATTAGATATTTCCAATTTGATTTAATAAGGGAGTTGTCAGTTAAAACTCCTAAGGGAAGTATCATTGCAACAAAGTTTTGTGAATCAGTCCCCATTAGAGCACATAAATTTTCTTTATCTGCTGATCTCATCGTCATACCTATGATTGAGTTTGATGTAATCCTCAGTATGGACTGGATTTCGGACTATGATGCAAAGATTTATTGTAAGAAGAAAGAGGTTACGATTCTTGATGATAATGATAAGGAACACCTTATCTTTAGAGAAGAATCGTCACCACCTAATTCTTATTTAGATCCACCCACAGTAGCTCAACTTAATTCAATTATTGGGGAGGAAGTGAATGAAATAACTATCAGTGAGGAAAGGAATGTTCAAATAGAGGATGTACCTGTTGTGAAAGAATTTGTAGATGTATTTCCGGAAGATTTACCTGGACATCCTCCAGAACGAGAAGTTGAGTTTTCCATTGATTTGATTCCTGGATCAAGGCCTATATCGAAGACCCCTTACAGAATGGATACTATAGAGTTAGTCGAACTAAAGAAACAACTAGAAGAATTGAGTAATAAAGGATTTATTCTCCCTAGTGTTTCTCCATGGGGAGCCCCTATTCTTTTTGTTAAAAAGAAAGATGGATCTATGAGGTTATGTATCGACTACAGGGAGATCAATGCTATAATGATAAAGAACAAGTATCCCCTACCTCATATTGATGATTTATTTGACCAACTGCATGGAGCTCAATACTTTTCAAAGATTGACCTTCGATCTGGATACCATCAGTTGTGTGTGAAGAAGGAAGACATTCCGAAGACAACATTTCGAACCAGGTACGGGCATTATGAGTTTACTGTAATGCCGTTTGGATTGACTAATGCACCCTCTGTATTCATGGATCTGATGAATAGAGTTTTCAAGGAGTATCTCGATGAATTTTTGGTGGTATTTATTGATGATATCTTGGTATACTCCAAAACCTACGAAGATCATGAAAATAACTTGTGCATTATCTTGAAGACTCTGAGGAGGCATGAATTATATGGGATGATTAGCAAGTGTGAATTCTGGCTTCATGAGATTTCTTTTCTTGGCCATATTGTCTCTAAAGATGGAATCTCTGTTGATCCTTCTAAGACCAAGGCAATCCAAGAATGGCCAGCACCTGGGAGTATAACTGAGGTACGCAGTTTTATCGGTTTGGCAGGTTATTATCGATGTTTCGTCTAGAATTTTGCCCGATTGGCTAACCCGTTAACGAAGCTCACACGTAAAGGGGTTAAATTTGTTTGGACAAAAGAGTGTGAAGAATGTTTTGAAGAACTGAAGAAAAGATTAGTCAATGCTCCTATATTGACTCAACCATCGGGGAATGATGGGTTCGTTATTTATAGTGATGCATCAAAGAAAGGACTTGGATGCGTCCTTATGCAGAATGATAGAGTTATTGCCTATGCATCACGAAAGTTGAAAATTCATGAACAAAACTATCCTACTCATGATCTCGAGTTAGCAGCTGTGATCTTTGCTTTGAAGATATGGAGGCACTACCTCTATGGTGAAAAATGTGAGATTTATATTGATCACAAGAGTTTGAAGTATATTTTCTCACAAAAAGAACTCAACATGAGGCAAAGGAGATGGCTTGAATTACTCAAGGATTATGATTGTACGATACACTACCACCCGGGGAAGGCAAACAAGGTGGAAGATGCTTTGAGTAGAAAAGACCATGGAGTTTTGAACAATATGAGAATTGAAAGGGATCAAATTTTCATGGATCTAGTGAAGATGGACATGGGAATAACCAGGGAAGGTGAAACATCAATGCTTTTTCAAATGGTTGCCAAACAATCTTTACTAGAAAGGATTAAGAGTTCTCAGACCGATGATGAAGAATTCCAAAAGAAGATTAAAACTGTGAATGATGGGAGATTGAGAGACTTTGTGTATGAAGATGGAATTTTGAAATTCGGGAAGAGACTTTGTGTTCCCGATATACTTGATCTAAAAAGGGAATTTCTGGATGATGCTCATAGTTCCAATTTCTCTATACACCCTGGGAGCACCAAAATGTATAGAGATTTGAAGGAACATTTTTGGTGGTACAACATGAAGAGGGAGATTGCTGATTTTGTGTCAAGATGTATGGTTTGTCAACAAGTGAAAGCTGGAAGGCAACAGCCTGGAGGAGTCATGCAACCTCATCCCATACCGGAGTGGAAATGGGACAATATTACGATGGAATTTGTCATGGGGCTACCAAAGACTCCTAGAAGGAATGATGCAATATGGGTTATTGTTGGTCGTCTTACCAAGTCAGCACATTTTCTTGCTATAAGAGAAGATCTACCCCTAGAATGTCTAGCAAGACTATATATTAATGAAGTTGTGAGATATCATGGAGTACCCTTATCAATTGTTTCTGATCGTGATCCCCGTTTTACTTCAAGATTTTGGAAAAGTCTTCAGAAATCCCTGGATACTGAACTTCATTTGAGCACTGATTACCACCCTCAGACAGATGGACAATCAGAACGGACTATTCATACCTTAGAAGACATGTTGAGATCTTGCTCACTTGACTTTCAGGGTATGTGGGATCAATATTTACCACTGGTAGAATTTTCCTATAACAATAGCTTCTATTCGAGTATACAGATGGCACCATATGAAGCGTTATACGGAAAGAGATGTCGTACACCAACCTGTTGGGATGACGTCGGTGAAAGAAAACTTGTAGGTCCAGAACTGGTGGAGGAAACGATGGAAAAGGTGAAGGTAATCCAAAATCACATCGAAGCAGCTCAAAGTAGGTAGAAGAGCTATGCCGATAATCGAAGGAAGGATTTGGAATTTCAAGTCGGTGATCATGTTTTCCTGAAGGTATCTCCGTGGAAGGGAGTCATACGTTTTGGTAAGAAAGGTAAATTGAGTCCCAGGTACATCGGACCTTTCGAAATTCTAGAACAAATTGGGGTTGTAGCTTACCGATTGGCAATGCCGCCAAGTCTCTCCAAAGTTCACGATGTGTTCCACGTATCTCTATTAAGGAAATACATGCCTGATCCAACGCATTTACTCACCTATGAGGAATTAGAACTGGAACCCGATCTTTCCTATTGTGAAGAGCCCGTCAGGATTGTTGATACGAGAGAACAAGTACTGTGAAACCGGACGACACGTCTGGTAAAAGTTTTGTGGAGAAACCATAAGATGGAAGAGGCAACGTGGGAACCCGAGGAACTTATGATGAAGAACCACCCGAGTCTTTTCATGCGATAGTATTCTAAAAATTTTGAGGACGAAATTATTTTAAGGAGGGGAGAATGTAACACCCCAAGCTTCTACGGTATGCTTCTCTTTGAATAATGCGATAGCGTGTGTTGTACGCAACACCGAGTTCTAACAACCAATCAAACTAGCCGTTATGAATAGTAATACATACTTTTTGAAATTATATATATTTTATATTTTATAATGGACTTCATTTTTGGATTCTGAATATCGAATTTAGCCTAAGGTGAAATTTTGGTACTTTTCGGATAACTTTCATATTTTGATGAATAGTGAAAATTACTAAATTTTAATTAAAAACAACTTTTTTAATCAAAATAATTAATAGTGATAAATTATGAATTTGAGTGGTTTTAAAGTATATTTAGAATATATTTTTACCATTTAATATAATGTTGGTCATTGGACATAATTTTACAATTAAACCGAACATAAACAAGTGTCAATCTTTTGATAGTTATTATCTCTTAAAAACACGCTTTTTGGTTTGACAGCGGGAATTAATTTTAAATTAATTTCTGCCACTTCTGTGTTTTGAATTTAGGAAAATGGATTCCATATTTGGAATCAGGCTGTTCAAATTGTGTAAATAGGTAACTTTTATTTTTAGACATTTTGAATAATTACTGCGGTAAATATTTTATTTACCATGGTTAAGGGTAAATCCGGTAAATAAGGGTTAAAAAATAATATTATAATAATACTAAATTACCCTAAAACGTGTTTTAACCCTATTGGTTGATACATGGTCGACCATGGACATCTTTGGGTCGATTTTGGGACCACATGGATCCACTTGTAAGTGATAATGACACTTTATTTTAATTAAGTTAAAATGAATACAAAAATGACACAAGCATATAGCTTTTAGAAAAACAATTGTTACATAGGGTTATATATGTTGGATTTTAGATTATAAATATTCATTAGAAAGATAAAAAGATTTTCTACAAAATGATATTTTATTTCTAATTTTTAGACATTAAATAATTTATTTTCTTTATGACACATTGATGATGCAGTAATTACTATAATAGTGAAACATTAAAATAATTGATATTATAAATACCCAAATAAATATAATATGAAACTTTTAATGAATTAAACTAATTTTCTAGGATAATATGATATATTATGATTGATCTAATTGACTTTGTTCGAAGTAATCAATCTGTTATGAGTTTCACAAAAATCAACTATTGAATAGTGTCAAAATTGACATAAAAGAGTTCTTAAAACAAATATTATATTATTAATTGATATTAAATTCCTAAAAATCTAAGGTTCGGACAAGAGACTTATATCATGATAGGTTCATCATTAATGGACCACTTGGGGGACGATTGGATGTATGTAGTAAGTTTATTAACCATATTATATAAAAATACAAAGAGACATTGTAAAAGTGAAACTAATTAACTTAGAGTTAATACTTATAGATAAGGTTAATATAAGTACCCAAACCTGTCTAAATTATATTGGTTGAGTTGTTTTCGACCCATCCCCACCTTAACCTTTGAATAATCAACTTTTTATCCATTAGAAACCGAATATGAATTTATTATAAATTAATATTTCTAGCTTTTCCAAAGGTGCCCCTCACCCCTCTTATAAAAGGGAACTCCTCCTTCTCATTTCTTCACACCTTAAAAGCCTTTTGGTTCGGCCAAACTCTACCCAAATACTCTCCCAACATCCCTCACTACATCCTAGGAGTCTTAGTTTGATCAGAAAGCCAACCTAAGGAGCCCTTTTGATCAAATTAAAAGGAAGAACCCGAAGAAGAGGTAATGATTTCACCACCCTTTTCTAAGTTCATTTCTTCTTCCACTTCTTCTTCCTTTGTTGTTACCATTATAAAATAATAAATCCAGTATAATATATATACTGTGATGTTATTATAAATATGGTACAACCATATTCAGTATTCTACCCACCCTTTGAATAACATGTCACCATACGTGCGTACGTACGGCTTACCGTCTCCACGTCGTGGTGTAATTGTTATTCAATATAATATTATTTAAATGGGTATTATAATGATGTGTAACTCATGTAAATAATAAATATAACATGTTAAGGATTCTGTATATATGATATACCATCCATTTATATATTATTTTAATATCAGAAGAATGATATTGTCGCTCGTGCGTACGTACGGACTACCGTCTCCACGAACGCGATGAGATTCATTCTCCATCGTATCCATTCAAGTATAATTATCATTTGATGATTTAAAAAATGATGTTTAAGGACTTGATATCATTATGGATATGAATAATATAAAACCTATCCTTTAAAAACATGTCTTACATAACAAAACATATAAAAGAAAACAAGTAAGTTAACACCTGAAACGACGATAATACTAAGATATTATTATCAAATCAATATTAAAAGATCATATATGATATCATATTAATGTATATGATTATTGTATAATTTAATAACAGTTATTTCACCATTATACAGGAGGTTAACCTACCCCAACCAAGGAAAAGTACAAGGTAAGGGTTATTTCACAATCTCTTCATTATCTGAGGTTGTTTATACGTAATAATCTACTGGGAACTCTTTATCATCCACATCCATGTTTCTTAAAAATGTATTTCAAAACATTTTTACTATTTACTAGAATATGAGTTAAAGTCATTTATACCCTTTTTGACTTTTATAAGTGGTTTATAAAGGAATATTTCGGTCGTTTTCAAAACAAGGTCCTTTTTAACCTTTTCGACATAATTAAGGTAAGAATGTTTTTTTAACTTATACGGCGGTTGCGGCTATTTTCTGCCATTATAAAATCTTCAAAGCTTACCTTACAATCTTATAAGAATATTTTCAAAGAAAATGTTTTATTTTATAAGGATCTTAAATTATTTCAAATTAAAAGGAGATATTCCATTAAAAATAATATTGATTTTATCTATGTCAACATACTTTGATGGATTTAAAGATTATTTGAAGTTGATTTATTATGATACAAAACTTCTATATTGTATTGAAGGTTTTGTGATATGTTTGACTGTGGATGTGCTAGTTTTAATACGAATGTTTATGTTATGTTTAATCCTTTTCATATGGGAATGCATTGGACTTAGTAAGTGACGGGTGGAGCCCGCTATAGCTCCTCGATGCATCGGTAGGTCTCATGAGACAAACTAGTGTCTTGGAACAAGGCCTTGACAAAATATTATTTGTAGTCTTGGCACGAGGCCTTGACTATGTGGTTATGATAGTCTGGCATTATGCATTCCAACATTATGAAAGTGGTTATTGATTTTTGCATGTGATTATTCGATAAGTAGAATATCCATGTGAATAAGTAAATGGCATTATTTCATTTTATTTATGTCGTACCATGTTGAAAGTTCATGTTTGAAAGGCTTTTGTTTTAGTTATACGTTGCCTTAAATGTTTATTCTTATTTATGAAAGTTTCCGCTATATTGTTATCCTTACTGGGCATTTGAGCTCACCCCTTTTCTATGTTTTATTTTTCCCAGGAAGTGAAAAAGTAAATTATGAATGACCTGGAGGGATATTATGTGGGGATATGAGTGTGGATTATGGAGACATTATGTTGTTGTATTAGTTTTTCATTTTATGATGTAATGTAAAACTTATGAATATATCTAGTGTTTCCAAGGCTACTAAACCAATCAGTCTTTCGAGATTAGATATTTCTTGTGATCATGCCAATGTTATGTAATAATGCACCGACTCTGGGTAACTAGGGTCGGGGTGTTACATGACGGTCGAAAACCAATTCTCTTGAATCCGATCTTTTGAGGTTTTTATTTAAACAAAGAATAAAAAAATTATAATCTGAAAACAAAATATAAGAAAATGCCAGCAAGTAAAATATGACTACGAAAACTTGGGTAAGGAAATCATACCGTTCAGATTGGATTAGGAGGATTATTTTTAATTGGTAAAATTCTTATGAAAACTTCGAAAAACAACTTTATTACGAAAAGACAAAATTCGGAAAACTGACTACGAAAAACAAACTCAGTAAGGAAAACTCATTACGAAAATTTCATTACAAAATTTTGTAAACGAAAAACTTATTATGGATGATTCGGTATGAAAACCCCGTTATGAAAATATCAGTACGAAAATTTTCCATTCCGGAAGTGTTTAATAAGAAGTATTTGATTCTAGAAGTCTTCTATATGAACATATCCATTCAGGAAATTTTAGTTCCGGAAATTCCATTCTGGAATTTTAATTCCGAAAAGTTTGAAAACAGTTTTTGAAAAACATTTTTAAACTAACAATCAAATGTACTCCCCCTATGAAAAGGAGTTTATTTATGTAAGGAGACTATTTCAACAGAAAGTTAATTAAGAAGGATTACCTTACGGTTATCATTCCTAACATCTGTTTAATATATTCAAATCTATCAGAAGGCAAATATTTTGTGAAAATATCAGAAAGTTGATCTTGCGTTCCGATAAACTGAAGAATAATATCTCCTTTGAGTGTGTGATCCCTAAGAAAGTGATGCCTAATATCTATGTGTTTTTCACGGGAGTGATGTGCAGGGTTCTTACTGAGGGAAATGGAACTAGTGTTATCACAAAAAATTTGAGTTTTAGTATAACTCAAGCCATAGTCTGTGAGTGTGTGTTGCATCCACAACACTTGAGCACAACAACTTCCAGCTGCTACATATTCAGCTTCAGCAGTGGAGAGTGGTACAGAATGTTGCTTCTTGAAGGACCAAGAAACCAATGAATCTCCTAATAAATGACAAGTTCCGGATGTTCTTTTTCTATCCATTCTACATCCACCAAAGTCAGCATCAGAAAATCTTCTTAGGATAAAATTATTTCCATAAGTATAAAATAATCCTAGATCCACGGTTCCCTTAAGGTAGCGAAAAATTCTTTTTACTACCTTTAGGCGAGATTTCTTAGTATTGGATTGATATCTTGCACATAAGCATACTGAAAACATTAAATAATGTTGTAAAGGCAAGTAGAATACGGATAGATTCAGGTCTAGCTACTGGATAATAGGTTTCTTCATAGTCTATTCCCTCTTGCTGATTATACCCTTTAGCAACAAGCCTAGCTTTATTTCTTACTATGATTCCATTTTCATCACATTTATTTCTGAAAACCCATTTGACACCAATTACAGAAGTTTCCTTAGGTCTTTCAACCAAGGTCCAGACTTTATTCCTTTTGAATTCATTTATTTCATCTTGCATGGATTTAATCCAATCATCATCACATAAAGCTTCATCAATTCTTTTAGGTTCTAATTGGGAAAGAAATGCTAGTTGTTCTACTTCATTTCCTAAGTAACATCTAGTCCTTACAAGTTTATTTACATCACCAATGATACTATCACTGGGATGATTCTTAAGAAACGCCGGATTTGAGTTTTGAAAAGCCAGTTCATCAACATAGGGTAGAAAGTCTTCTAGGGTAAATGTTTCAGGAATATCTTCTTGAACATTATCCTTATCAGAAGGTTCTGCTATCAAAGGTTGATAATCATTTTTTGAAAACACATCAAAGGATGTAGGCTGAGGTGTTTTAAAAACAAAAGTATCTGACTCATCAAATTTTACATGTACTGTTTCTTCAATAGTACAAGTGTTTTTGTTAAAAACTCTAGAAGCCTTAGATGTTGTGGAATAACATAAGAAAATTCCTTCATCAGATTTTGGTTTGAATTTATGTAAGTTATCTTTACTATTCAAAATGAATACTTTGCAACCAAAAACCTTGAAGTAGGATAGTCTTGGTTTTCTACCATTCCATTACTCATAAGGAGTTTTATTCAGAAATGGTCTAATCAAAACTCGATTTATAGTATAGCAAGAAGTACTTACAGCTTCAGCCTAGAAATGAATAGCTATAGAATATTCACTCAACATGGTTCTAGTTATCTCTTGTATAATTCTATTTCTTCTTTCAATTACACCATTTTGTTGATGAGTTCTAGGTGCTGAAAAATTGTGAGTAATACCTTTTTTACTACAAAAAGTTTCAAAATCAGAATTTTGAAATTCTCCTCCATGATCACTATGAATAGTTTCCAATGGAAGGTTTTTCTCATTTTTAACTTGAGCTCTAAAACTTTTGAAATAAGAAAAAGTATCAGATTTCTTTGCTAGAAAATAATCCCAAGTAAATCTAGTGTAATCATCAACTAGAACAAACACATATTATTCGCCTCCAATACTTCTAGTTTGTGATGGACCAAAAAGATCCATGTGAACTAACTGTAATGCATCAGTTGTTGAGACTTCACCGATTGATTTAAAACTAGATTTATGTTGCTTTCCATATTGAAAAGGATCACAAACTTTAGAAGAATCAAATCTCTGCTCCGGTAGATCCTTAACTAGTTTCTTCTTGGAGAGTTTACATAGGTTCCTAAGGTTACAATGACCTAGTATTCTATGCCATAACCAGGAATGATCTTCCATTACACTATGTCAAGGTAAATCTTGTCTCCTGAAGTCTTCTAAATTTAAGGTGTAAACATTCTCTTGCCTATTGGCTGAGAGAATAATTTCTTCGTTGGAATTTTGAACTAGGACCTTATCATTCCTAAAATTTACAAGGTAACCTTCATCACATAACTGGCTTATGCTAATGAGGTTGTGCTTAAGACCCTTAACAAAAAGAACATTTGAAATCCAAGTTTTACCAAGAAAAACAATAATACCAATACCGAAAATCTCACCCTTAGCATTATCTCCAAAAGTTACCTTTCCTCTTTTCGTTTTGATAATCTTTTCAAAATAGCTTTTGTTACCAGTCATGTTCAGGGAACATCCATTATACATATACCATGTATTGTTGCTGGTACTCTCTTTATTTTCCTGAAATCAAGAAGAAAATTAGACTTTCGGAATCCAAACATGTTTGGATCCGAGATTTCCAGACAATAAAATTTTAGGTACCCACATCTTCTTAGAAAAGTATGTTTTAGAAAACCTAGAGAATGGGTTTTGTTTAAGGAACAATTCTTTGCCCAGTGACCACCACATTGACACTTGGTACAAAATGGGGCACTTTGAGGAACAAAATAATTGTTACTGAAAATTGGTTTTGCGTGGGTATAACCAAATCCGGATTTATTTCTTAAAGGTCGTATTTGGGAATAGATTTTATCAAAATTTTCTTTCTCATGGGTAAAGTTTGATAAACACTTCTTTAAGGAAAAAACTTCAGACTTGAGTTTTACAACCAAGTTTTTATCCTCAAAATCATTAGTTTTTGAACTATAACTAGGTTCGAAAACATTTTTATTAGAAATTACTTTTTCTAATTCTTTAGAAAGTTTGTTCTTGTCAGAACATACTTCCTCAAGATTTTTTGAAATACTTTAAAAATCAGCATTTTTCTTATCGAGATCATTAGAAAGATCTGATATCTCTTTTGTAAGAATATAATTCCTAGAGTTTGCCTTATCAAGTTTTTTATTGAGTTTAGAATTCTCAATCTCAAGAAGTTCAGCAACCCTAGAGACTTCTTCATAAGTAGGAAAAGTATTTTCTTCATCAGAAGAAGATTCTTCATCAGAAGAGTCGTAATACTTACTATCATTAGAATTTAAAGAAACATTGGTCAATGATTCATCATTTCGTACCTTATCCATAAGAAAATGACTATCAATAGGTAATCTGGCTATAAGACCAGGATTCTTCTGTCCTGAAGATTCATAATCAGAAGATTTATCTGAAGAGTCACCACCACTGGCACTCCAAGTGTCATTAGCTTTTAGAACTTTCTTAGCTTTGGATTTATAATATTTCTTTTTGTTCCTGTCTGAATGTCTTTTCTTCCTTTCTTTCTTTTTGAGCATAGGGAAATCTGGTCTTATATGTCCAGCTCTCTTGCATTCATAACAAGTAACTTCTCCATACTTCTTATATTTCCTTTCCTTTTTCTTATACTTGGATTGTAAATTTCTCTGGCCAGCTATCTTGTTCATCCTTCGAGCAAGATTTGCTAATTCATTTTCTGATATTTCACTCTCACAAGAATCTGATTGAAAAATAACTTTCTTAGACTTGGATCTGGTTACTCTCTCAGGAGTCTTAGCTTTCATCTGATTTGAAGTTGTTGTAAAAGCAACAGTACCATTTCCATTTTTATTTTTGATGTTGTCAGTATCTCTCTTCATTCTGGTTTCATGTTGGAGAAGAGTTCCAAAAAGCTCATCAAGAAAATTCTGAGTGACTTTCCTGTTCTCATCTATAAAAGTTCTTTTTGACTCCCACTCATTAGGCATGATATCAATTATCTTATCCACAAGAGCTTCATCATCTAAACCTTTCTCTCCCATAGACTGTAGGCTATTTACGATAGTCATAAATCTATGTTGAACCTTACAGATTGGTTCTCCATAAGGAAAGTTGAAGCCATGATATTCAGCTCTGAGCATAGCTCTCCTAGTCTCAATCACCTTAGAATTTCCAATGTGTGTAACCTCTAACTTCTTCCCGATATAGTTAGCTGTCACAAGAATAAATTTGGCTATATATATTTGTGGTCATTGAACAAAGTAATGTATTGCGTACCTTATAGTTGAGTTGATATTCTTGCTTTTCCTAGTTAGTAAAAGTTCTATCTTCCTTGTCAGGAATTTTATAATCACCAGTAAGCATAACAAAATTGTCTACTCCAGTATTGATAACAAAAGTCTTCATTCGATCTCTCTAGGACTCATAATCATTACCATCAAAGATTGGTGGTCTTGTAGGGTTTAGATTATCAATAGAACCAACATTAATTCCTGCCATACTAAAAATAACCTTCTGCACACAGACTTGTTAGTAGAAAAGAATCGTAATAACAAAGTTCGGAATGGAAAAGTTCGGAATGGAAAAGTTCGGAATGGAAAAGTGAGCAAGAAAAACTTATACGTGAGTATAGGTATTTCAGAAACCTCCTATGATACCAATTGTAGGATCGAAATAGTGATGTAGATGCTCAATATACAAGAGGGGGTGAATTGTATACTTTAAAAATTTCTTTGGAACCTTTAAATTTAGTTACAAATAACTATGTTTTCCTTAAGCAAAAGAAAGGGATAATATTAACAAAGTTAAACTAAGAAAATTCACAACACCTCTAACACTGAATGAAAACATGGAAAGAGATTCTGAAAGTAGGTTCCGGAAAAATGGTTCCGGAAATTGAAACTTAACAAAAGTTACAATATGAGATTCTACCTTAAAGCGTATAGAATCTAAATGAAATAGGGTACAAGTAAGGAAGTATAAGAAAGATATACTTTCCTTATAATACAGAATGCAGCAGAATATAAACACGTAGTAAAACTACAAGTAACAAGATATAAGTCTTTTAACCCAAAGAGAAGGGTGTCCAACAGCCTTGGATAAAGGTCCCTCGATTTATACTTTCAAGAAAGTCTGTGTTACCCACACCAGGGTAAGCCCTCGAAACGAAGATCAGAGTCTCTGTCTTGCTTTCCCCACAAGCCCTCAACTTCAAGTTAGTTGGCAACCTCTGTCTTCCTCATCAAGGAAGCCCTCGAACTTCAAGGTAGTCGGCACCTCTGTCTTCCTATCTCCAGAAGTCCTCGAATGTAATCACCAACATTCGGAGTCACATGATGCTTTGAGAGTTAATAAGAGCCTCTCTCTCTAGAAATCACTTCAAGCATGTATGCACAATAACCAAGTTGTTCATCCATCCATCAGTCATGAGCTCTTTCAATTGAGCTCCTATATATAGGTAAGGTCGGCTCATTCTCCAATGGTCATATTTTCCTTAAAGATCAGAGGTATCTGTACACGTGTCACTTAGACAACGGTTAGTTTATAAAAAAATAGACGACATCCTTTTATAAAAAAACAAGTGTAAAAAAATGTACAACATCGTTTTAAAATCTAACTTAAATGTTCGGAATGAAAAATTCGGAGTGAAGGTTCGGAGTGTAAGGAAAATAATAAAGATTAGACAGATTATAACAACGTAAGCAAGATGAATGTTCGTAGTCTAAACAAAGATAATTTTGGGAGTCTAAATAAATTTTGAGTGTATAAAACAAAGATGACCAGATTCTGTTTAATAGGTGAATTCAGAATGAGAATTCGGAATGAGAATTCGTCATCAGAATTCGTTATGAGAATTCATCATCAGAATTCGTAATGAGAATTCATCATCAGAATTCGTAATGAGTATTCTTCATCAGAATTCGTAATGAGAATTCGTCATCAGAATTCGTAATGAGAATTCATTATCAGAATTCGTAATGAGAATTCATTATCAGAATTCGTAATGATAATTCATTATCAGAATTCGTAATGAGAATTCTTCATCAGAATTCATACTGAGTATTCTTCATCAGAATTTGTAATGACAATTCGTCATCAGAATTCATAATGAGAATTCATTATCATAATTCGTAATGAGAATTCATTATCATAATTCTTAATGAGAACTCATCACAAGAATTCATAATGAGAATTCGTTGTCGAACTTCATAAGGATTCACATCCTAAATCTGATGTAGGACTTAATTAGAGTTCGTATCCGACGTTCGTAATGAAACATTATTACAGTTCTCATCTGCATTTCGAAGTGAAACTTTATTACAGTTCTTGTCCAGAATTCGGATCCTACAAATAGAATACCTTATATCAATGTTTCAAACAATTCCTAGAATATAGAAATGAATCCGAATCTTACACTTAAGAAAAATATGGATGAAAAATATGATAAGGATAATTTTTCTTATAAAAGCGATTTTCCTTATAAAATAAAATTTCCTTATAAAATCAAATTTCCTTATAAAAGCAATTTTCCTTATAAAAGCAATATTCCTTATAAAAGCAATTTTCCTTATAAAAGCTATTTTCCTTATAAAAGCTATTTTCCTTATAAAAGCTATTTTCCTTATAAAAGCAATTTTCCTTATAGATAAGGTGTTTTTGATTTTCAAAACAAGAAGGAATGGAAAATTCATAAGGAAAACCTTATTGACTCAACATTGTGAACCATAGATCTTGTTCCTCTACAGTTTTATAAAGTGGCCCCGATGGGAGCTGAGAAAGGGAACAGATTTGAGGACGACAGAACAGAGTTTTTGAAGAGATCGATCAAGGAAGCATGGACTTCTTTGGATGATCCCCTATTGGTATGGAACACCTGTAGAATTAATGTGAAAAACCTAAATTTAATGGGTATACTGAAAAACACAATACTTTCCAGGATGAACTTCTCACATGGTGTCAAGCCAATGTCCCTTCTTCAAATCAGGGTCCTTTAAATCACATTGCTACATGGATATAAACCTATGACCCAAAGAAAGTATCTACATGGATGGATCATAAAACTACGTAGCACTATCCAACATAGACAAAATTCAACTCCATGTAGCACCGTGCCATGTGGATGGAACTGGGTTCCAGGTAGAAAAACACTATGTGGATCACATCCAAGTCTGTGAACCAACATGGTATAAAGATGACCCCTCCATCTTCATTGAAACACACTACATGGAATGTTCGACACCCCACATGAATAAATGGTACCTATAATAGGGTAACCTAGGGTTTTCCACCCTCCGTATTTGATCATCTCCTTCTGTTTCCTTCACCTTATCTGTAGTCCTTCCATGAACCTGTCTAACGGTATTAGGCGAAAAGCCTCCTCGAAAGCCACCAGACCTGTATGATAAAACTACCATGCACATTAGTTTGACCTTATGTGTTTATATAACCATGGTAATAGGAGTCAAATGGTTAATTAATTTAATGATTTGGACCCCCTTATTTCTTGAACATTTACATTCACATGGTAACCTGTGGTCCAACATTGGGATACTAATGTGAACCACCCCATTCTAGGGATAATGCATACACTACTGGAAACATGATCTTTCCCAACACTTCTATACCAACGGTTTGTAAAAACCGTTGGTATAGCTAACCTTTCCCAACGGTTCATCAAAACCGTTGGGAAAGGGCCTAAAAACACACCCTTTCCCAACGGTTTTGGTGAACCGTTGGGAAAGAGTGACCTTTCCCAACGGTTCACCAAAACCGTTGGGAAAGGGGTGGATTTTTTGCCACTTTTTCCCAACGGTTCTTGAGAACCGTTGGGAAAGAGTACCCTTTCCCAACGGTTCACCAAAACCGTTGGGAAAGGGTGTGTTTTTAGGCCCTTTCCCAACGGTTTTGATGAACCGTTGGGAAAGGGTACTCTTTCCCAACGGTTCTCAAGAACCGTTGGGAAAAAGTGGCAAAAAAACCAGCATTCACCTTGATAAGATTACACCCACCCAGAACCTATCCCAACGGTTGTCAAAACCGTTGGGATAGGTCTATCCCAACGGTTTTCAGAACCGTTGGGATAGGTTCATTGATGTTTTTCCAGATCTACTAACGGAGAACATTATATAAATCAAAAATTTATATAATTATGATAATACATATATATATTTATGAAATTATATTTACAAAGTGATGTTAGCCTAGTGGTTAAGTCGTTCGATTATAAACGAGGGGGTCCTGGGATCAAATCCCAGCGGTGATTTTATTTTTGGAATTTATATACCAACGGTTCCATTACCGTTGGTATAGATTTCATATTACCTATACCAACGGTTTCCAAAACCGTTGGTATAGGTCTATACCAACGGTTTTCGGAGAACCGTTGGTATAGACCTATCCCAACGGCTTACTTGGCTACGGTTCTCCAAACCGTTGGTATAGGCTATACCAACGGTTTGGAGGCCTATACCAACGGTTCCAAACCGTTGGTAAAGGTTGGTTTTCCAGTAGTGATAATCATTGGCCTTTCCCGTCGATGTGGGTCAGTTATATATAAGGAGAATCATTCTTTCCTTTCCCTTTATTGAGATTTAACATTCCTTCAATTCACCATAAACAATTTCAGAGCATCCCTTCTGGAGTAAGTCCCTTTGAACATAAGAGGCGGCGCTCTCTCCTCGTCATATGCCGCTGACATCCTCTTAATTTTCCATTAGTGAAGAATATAATGTATATGAATTATTTAATATTTCAAATCTTCCTATTTCATACTCAGAGCATGAATCAAAGGGTCATAGGGTCTAGTGATGATCACAACACCAGCCCAGCACACTTCCAGAAATAAACTATGAGACCTATGATTCCCACCTAAACTGGGATACATAAGATTAATGTATACAGTCTATGATCAAATTGTATCCTCCTTAAAGGATAACCCAAATCATGACTTACAATTCATAAAGTTCTCTGTTACAGTCTGTTTCCCAACTATGATTTAAGAGGGCCTTCTCTACCGATGTAAGCCATAAATCAAAACTTGTTTATGGGAAGATTCTATGTGTAAGCCCCATGATACTGAACCGTGAGGGATTTGATTCCCAACCAAATCAAATATAGAGGAAACTACCCTATGGTCCAAACCCAATGTCGATACTTACCCGAATGTTTTCATAGCCATATTCCTAGTATGGTCACCCTTTACCCCAATGATTACATCGCTTCCATGTTCCTTGGGCCATCTTGTCATAAGTCCCCGAAAAAATATTGACTAGGAACCTTCTTCTAGGCCGTCCTTGCAAAAAGATGTTAAACCACATAGATGGGTCCTCATCCCATGACCATAGAAGGTGACGTGTCTATATAAGTGGTAATGATCTATTTGGGTTCTGATTCCACTCCTGATGATATGTAGCTAGCCCATATTATTGGTTAGACCCCGACCTCAAAACAGTATTTGTCCCTGGGATAATGATAAAATATAGAGTGGCTCGTCATATGGTTTATATCATCATTGTCTTAGAAAAAGACCACATAATCCTTAATGTGTCCACAAAATGGTAACACTGAAAATGAACATTGGATATATGAAGATGTATTATTCAATCGAGAACCTTAGATATATAGAGATGATTCCAAACCCATGAATATTTCTGATTGATCTTACGACATATGATTAATCCATGAACACATTCTTGGAAAAGAACCAAGGATTAAATAACATATTAACATTGATTAAATATATTATAGAATCACTGATTCAGAATTAATTCCCCACAAAAGGGTGTGATGAGCTCGAGTTCCCATCCTCTTGACCAATGTGAGTCATTAAGTATCTCAGGAAAAATCTTCATCCAAAGAGCATATTCCATTGGAAATAAGGTCCATGAATCATGTATAACAGGGCCATTGGGTGTTTTTGTCTCCATGGTTAAAACTTTTAGAGACCATCCAAGGATTTCATACCCAACATGGGCTGACTGCACAAACAATTAAACCCTACAATTACCCATCAGAACCACTCAACTATGGAACCTACTTCGTAACAGAAAAAGGGATATACAGAATAGTCCCAGCGGGACCATCTCACCCTCCAAAAAGATTCCATGAAGAAAATCGAGTCCAATGAAAATGGAGAACCTATCAGGAATCCTTAACCAATGATTCAGTGACACCCCACCATAAGCCCCATCATATTCAGACAGAAGATGGTCCAGAAACATTATCAATTATACAATGGGTCCTGAGAAGCTACATTGATGGGGATTTGATGTTTGTACATGATATATATTGTATGCATTATGAAGGTTTTCCTTCAATTCAAGGGAATCAGGATATTTTTCTCAAACATAAATGTTCACAACTACACATGCCACTAGGTCCTCAATGACAAGAAAGACACCATCACCCACCCTACATTTTCAACACCGGGTTCCAAATGCGCTGATAAAAGGGTATCATCAAAACAGTATTCTTCTCACCATGGAATTAGGAAGGGAAGCCATCCAAGACATAAATCCCTACTAGTCTCGCATGAAACCGTGGATAGTGGTCCCATGCTAGGCATGCCCCATTTCTATCGAAAAGTATTTTGGGAGCATGTCCCCCAAAGGGGATGAGTCCATCGCTTATCTTAGGGAGGTAGATGAAGATGAAACCGGTGACTTCATCCAAGCATCACAAAGGACTAACACAAGATCCCAAAAAAAAGATGTATCTGTCAACAATGTCGAATCTATTATCCTCATCCGAAAGAGGACATCACCTCATGGTCCCCTGATGCAGTCCAATGAAAATAGAACCATTGAGTAGCCTACTATGGGATGTGATCATATAATCAGGATATTATCATCACCCTAGTTCCTAAGGAGTATATCCATCATAAAAAAAATTAATGCTACCGATAGGTATAAAATTCTAACCCCTCTTTTGAATCCCACCACAGATATATGGTGGAAATTTACGAGAAGGATCAAATTACAACCAATGTTTTATGGTCCTGCCACACAAATAGTGTAGTAGATTTTAGGTAGATTCAAATCCATAGAAATCCACAAGAATTAGATAATCTAAATATTGTGGCTAAATATCGGGAGATTCACAAAACTTCTGATGCACATGAATACCATCAATCAAATACGGTGGCAAGAATATATGAGTAGAGTCAAATTTCAGATAATGCATACCAAGACCATCATCATAATAGGGCGGCAAGTTATAGGCAGATGCACATCGTTGCTGATGAATATGAATCCCTCCAGTTAAATATGGTTTCATCAATAGAAATAATCAATTTCCTACCTACTATAAGGAATCATGACTTCCAAATAAATTGGAAAAAATATAAGCAAAGTCAAATTCAGGAAGATTCATATTAACCCCAAGAGATAAATATAGTAGAAAATGAGCAGACAAAAATTCATGCCCACAAATATAAACCCCACTAGACAAATAAAATGGAAATTAAAGAATGTAGCTGGCATATTCCGACTACATGTCCGGAGTAGACTTCTTCCACTACCCCGACAAAGGAGAAATTCCTGCACCCACTAGGAACACATCAAGGACTAGAGAAGGTACAAATTCCTGCTCTAACATCGGAATAGACATTTATACCCATTCTATCCAAATACATATCTCATCAAGTCATCAAAATGATGGAGGAACCAACTATGATTCTAGATCATATCCTCCAAAACTGTCAAGATGTCATCGCATTTGCGGAAAAAGAGAGAAATCGGTCGCATGACCCCATCTCCTCAAGAAAAGTGATTCATCCACAATAGAAGGTAGTCACTCAAGAGTAGAATTATATCTGTCCACCATTCTAGGATTGTTGATGGACAAATTTCGTGATATACGGACAACCAGATCCTGAACAAACACTTGTTCGAACTGGGGGACATCGGTACAACAAAGTGGTTGCTCTAGGGTAGGCATATATCCCAAATAGAACTAAAGAATCTCATATGTGTATCCCAACACCATCGTGGAATCCAACCAAGTAGGGAACCTTATATGAAGGTTGGTACCAATAGTAGGTACCCCATTTTCCCACAAGATAGCACCCAAAAATAAATGCACTACATGCCTTAGGAAAATAAAGAGCACATTCATGATTCTGCCCTACTGAAAGTAGGAGTTATTTAAACCATCAAACATTTGTCAATAGAGGCTCAAGATATTATTGATCAATTACTAAATTATATATATGGTAGTATCAGTAGCGATGGTCTTCCCTGCAATGTTGTTACTAGCTGCTCTGATAGTCCTCCTAAGAGAACCCATTAGGGATTACTTCATGGGGAAAACGATCAATCAGGATATCTCATCCCATGATGAGGTTAAGGGTATCCCTCCCTTTGACCATCAGATCGAATATAAAGAAGGTATTACCCTTTCTATCATCATCCCTGATGGTCACCCCAAGGTATACATTGTAGAAATTCTTGTTATAGTCGGATTCTAAGACCTGATAGTAGTCAGTACGAACACCCTCCTTGTATTGACTTCAATCATTTAGAAGGTCCTTCGCCCATTACAGTGCATCTTGAAGGTCCTCCGGACGAGGAACACTAAATATATTCTCCCCAAAACCATATATCAAGTCATGATATATATACTCACCATAATGGATGTCATTGAAAAGGTTCTCTCCTCAATGACAACCAATAGCAATAAGGTCCTCCACTTAATATGGTCCACCCTGGAGGTCATCCCCCATGTTTAAAAAATAGAAAATGTCCCAAGTCTCAGACACTAAGATATTATGGTATCACTCTCCACCACAACATTGACTATGAATGTCCTCCCCATAGTCAAAATTCGTAACAACAAGAATTTCCTCCTCGTGTCATGACATATATGATATATCCATCAAATTTTATTGTTCTTGGAAGGACGGGGTCAAATATGATAAAAACCCTATTGATGAAAAGATATATATTTTCTTATTCAAAAGATGGAAATGGGACCCACTCATCCTTTGAGGCACCCCCACACCATTAATGCATCAATGAAATCCCTACTAGCCCCAATAATCATGGTTAAATCATCCTAACAAATCCTAGATGGAAACACCGTATAGAGGGATCCTTTGCGGATGAAATAAATAACATGTTTCTCATAAGAATAAAACTAGTTGGGGATGACATACCATTAGGTTCGGGACTACATCCACTTCTCAGTTCAATATTCTAAGAAATGTTTTAGAAGACTGTATGCACAAATATTTTCTTAATATCTGGACCACTCTACACCAGTTGAAAATTAAATCTCGAACTATAAAGGGTATTCATATCATGTTAATTTATTGTGGGTGATTCTTGAGAAAATTGAACTTGAAGGACTTCTATCTACATTGATTCCCTGGTTATTGAGGTGATATAATGACTTTGAACTGTCATTCCCCCATACACTACACAAGTTGTTTTTCCTCAAAGGTGATTCCTCGTATGGTGTTCTTATCCGAGGTTGGGGGGAAGAATGAGCTCTACACATCACCCCACATCTCATCATGAATATCCCATTGGTGGTTACATCTTTCAATGTGATCACCAAAAGACAACAGGTGATTGAACTCCCTACTCAGGAAAAATGTAATGCACATCAAGAACCCACCTTGGGTAATTCACAAAAACATTATGCTTGATGATAGGATGACATCAATGAACTCATGAACCAAGACACTAAGAACATTAAGAAGGCTTCTTACCAATGAAAATATGATCAACGATCAATGATTATGTCCTCCAAAAAATAATTCTCATGTATATTCAGCACTATATCCAGCTCATACCTGCATGGAATTGTTCAAGATCAAGAAGTTAGATTTAATAACAGCAACTATCTCAATATGGGATCAACCCCATACCATAGGGTTGAGGAAGTATTTAACACCAAAGTCCCCCATAATACATGAAAATATGGGACACGATAGACCAATAGATAAATAGGATAAAACCCATCTTATAGGTTGGGGACATTTTTACCTCAACCACCTACTCAATGAAAGATAACCTTTTCCTACCTAGGGAGGATAATATATATAGAGGTTAACCATTCTATATTATCTCATGAATAATTTCCAATTGAAGGGAGAGATAATACTAGGATATTTAATGTTTACCTTCATGTTAACATTCATAAGGGAACCTGAATAGGACCCTAGAATGGAAGGGGATGACACAACAGATTACACAAGAAGCTCTCTATCCATTCAGCACCTTGTATGCCACCCATAATATATCATGCATCTAAGAACATAATGGGTGTCATACCCACAAAACTCTTTGAAAATGATACAAATAATGAGGATTTAAGAGAAGATGGATCCATAGTAAAGGCGGTCCACAACGACCCTGAATGTGTGTATACTCGGAACCAGCGAGCTGCCCAAATATTAGGAACTTTTTCAAACAATCTATCATTACATCCCTTTCGATTCACCGACAACTTGAATAATATGAATTTGGTCATATAGGAACCAACACCTACTCCTCATGAAAACACACCTCTAATGCATGAAGAGATATTTGTTTGACAGGAGGAAGAAATGAAATATCTAAGTAAATCAACATTGAGCTTCACGAATAGATCCTTCATACTATATATGTTCATTATGTAGAGCTTCAACATACACTCCCAAAAGTGTTGCGTTTCCCATGAGGGATCCTCTTGGAATATGAATCAAGGCCCATATTCTCATCTAATATGGAATCATGACCATCAATCTATTTTAATATAGCCATGGAAGGATATAAATATTTCACTCAAGGGAGGAAACAATAGGAGTGGATCTAGGAAAATCTATAGAAGATGACCCTAGCTGGGTACCCACTTCAAGTACCTGTAGAGCCAGTATGACCAATCATGCCTATGGCTGTAACCTCTCATGCCCAAGTGAAATAGGAAATGAATCAAGGAATCAATAATACCATCGAGTCATTGGATTCTTGATTAGAATCCATGGAAGGGAGACACAATCCAATATAACTAGTATGAAAAACATACCTCGAAAGGGTGAGAACTTTCCTACCATAACCATATTTTGTGAACCTCATATTCCCATTTTTCAATGGTTCAGGGGAATTGGAACTACATCTGATTCAATAATTTTTTATTATGATACTATGATGGGATCCTATGAACCAATGGAGGCAACAAAGCGTAAATGCTTCAAGTGAAACCTGCATGGTTCATCATTTCTATGGTCTACCGGCTTTACAACTAAATCAATAATAGTGTGGGAGGATATTTGGTGAATGTATATATTCTAGATCAGTTCAATTTTTCAAAAGACAATAGTAATTGATTTCGTGAAATTAAAATAGAAGGAAATTTTGAGGGTTTTAGAGATCAGTGTAAGATGGAAAGGACTTAATTTCTCCTTGAACCGACCACTCCCCCAAGACGAGATGCTTTCCATGTGGATCGAAAATATATGCAGTGAGATGAAAAAACCACTCATTCTGGTAAAGTATAAAAGTAGGAGTTAGAATTTCTCTACCATCACCCAAATAATAGAAGATTCATTGAAGTTTACTAATCTCTTGTAATAGGTAGACTCGTCAATCCCAAGAAAAATCATGGGAATAGATGAAACATATTCTTTATGCTTAAGCCATCCCGTGAACCAGCTTCAACTCTATGGCCCTTACCTAACCATGCAGGTCCCCCTGGATGTGAACATCCACCCCATCATCGACAAGATGATTGAATAGGGAAAAATTAAAAAACAATTTGGGGAATGTATAAGAAAATTTAATCACTCCATGATGATCGCGTCTTTAGATACTTTGTAACTTCGATGAATTGAAACATTCTATATCATCCAAAGGTGAAGTGTGATGATGAAGAATGTCTTGATAACCCTTCAAATTTTTTCCCTTACATAAGATATTGGGATACAATATTCAAGAGTGTTTCATATTTGAAGACGTCCTGTTAAAAATGATAGATTCTAGGAATGTCATGTTGGGACCACTACATGCACAAGGGGAATATGTTTCCACCATCAAGTTGAACGAAGTAGTACAGTTGTAAATAGTCATTAGAAAAAGGAAAAAAAGTCTGATAGTTGGAAGACTCGGAAGACACCCACCCGATCCCATGGAATACTTCAAATGTAGTTTAAGAAACTGCTTAACCCCCAACAGCTCCTGAGGCAACACATCCAACATACACTTCCCCACAATCCTCTAAAGGTCGACCATCAGAAAATTTGTCAGACTAGAAAGCTGAAATGAATTTAAAGAAGATGAACAAGAAATTAGGATAATGTTTTATTTTAAACTCTCATATTTCATTCCAATATAAATGAAAATACAGGCACTACCACACCAAATGACACTATAAGGACCACCACTCCAAATGGCACAAGGGGTACCACCAGTCAAACGACACCCCCAGAGACAGCTGATGAGGTATATTCATCGTCAGATGTGGAACTAATTTTTGGCTCCATTAATGTTATCCACTTATTGGAACCCTTATTTGATAAAAAACATAGTTACAAAAATGAGCTTCCATTACCTAATTGGGGAGCTATAGGATGAGGTTGCAGGATCCAGGGATATCAAGGGACACATTACCATTGAAGAAATTAATCTTATAGAAGCCCTCCCACTCAAACCATAAACATTGAAGAAAATCCAGGAAGAGGAATCCATCAGATCCAATAAGAATAGGTAAACTCCCACACAATAATAAGAAGCCACTCCCATCCAATATTTGTCGAATATCCATCAAGAGAAGAACAAATGACTAATTTCCCTTTCCATGTGGGAAGACCGTCCCAACTCAATCCACAATGGAAGGAATCTCCTCTTGAATTTTTCCAAAGGGCTGACCCATCATCATCAAATGCTAATGCTTCTTGAATTCCCATGAAAGAGCATCCTCGTTCTTGGAAGTACCAAAATTTAGATAAAAAATTTGATTTTCTTGAAGCAGATACCCTTGGTACTATTAAACATATTGATCCTGGATGCAAAATATCTATCAGTAGATCTTAGGGAAGCACTCCTAGAAGCTTTTCTATGTCCCCAGGATTTTGATGTAGAGTTACCCACCACTCATGTTTAATAGGAAAAGACCAATCCTATATAATTCCATGTGATTATCTTCTTTATAGATCATGATGAAGACACCATCATGAATGGGAACATCAAACCCCTACATGTGTCATCCATGATAAATGATGTTAATGCGAGGAAATTATTCATTGAGAATGCCTCCAGAGTTCATCCACTCCTAATACAGACTCTCCGCTAGGTATGCTATAGTGAAGATGATCGTACTCCATGAACCCCAACATTGTTGGGATATAAAAAAAGTGACCAGAATCTATTGGGACAAATCAAGCTCAACATATTGCTTGGCGACATCATAGCCTACTCAGAATTTATAGTGTTTCTGAAAAATATGGCCTTTATTGTTCTACTAAGAAGGCCTTGGATGCATCATCACATAGAAATTCCTTCATCATTCCATCAATGCATAAAATATTGAATTAATGGAATGAATGGTACATTTCACACTGATAAATCCCCATTCGATTCCCATGAGTCTCACTATATTGATATAGTGTTTTATGATCAAAAAGGGAAGAAAACCTTAGACAATGAAATTTATTTGGTCACCACCCCAAATTTCATGTAAATGGTTACATCTGACCCCTTAATGTATACCAGGGAGGTGTACATTATTCCCATTAATCATATTGTGTGCATAGGTCCAAATATGGATGTGTAATCATCAGTATTGCTGATTTTGGGCATGGCTACCAACTATGATAGTGTTGAAAAATCCACTGATCCCCAAACCAATGATGATTACTTTGATAAAAATTAACTTGAACTATCCACAAATCTCTAGATAATCCATGCTTCACTCACTAAGACAATAGGGAAGGAAGGAATTTTTCTTTCCCTCGCGTCATCCTCTCTAGAAGATTTCTTGTTGTCAGTCGAATCAGAATAAGTCTCCACTGCCTCTAAATAAAAAAATTGTGACTCTTCACTAAACCTTAGAGAGCTCATCTCAAGAATTTTTTATCTATAAGATGAAAAAGCATAAGAACTTATGGATTCCCCTCCATACATTGTGGATTGTCCCTATACCACTATTTATAAACTCTAGGAAATAATATAGGTACCGAAGAAGACCTAAGACCCACTCTAATTAGTGTACCCATGTCTACTAAGGATAAAGATGTATTCACCTCCTTCATAACAAATAATTGAGATGTTTTCAAATAGAACTATATGGAAAGGCTAGGCCTTTATCCTAATGTGTCTACTCACTACCTTGGTTTACTGGAGTACCATTGTGGCTACATGTAGGTTTCGAGAAGGACGCACCTGAAAATTTATTCCAAGATAGAGGATGAAGTTGAAAAGATAATTTTCAAAAACATCATTCGAGATGTTTCATATCCTATTTGTCTGGAATATAAAGTTTCTATAAAAAATTTGTTGGGAAGATCAAAGCTTGTATCTACTTCCCAGATCTGAATCACACTACCCGAAAGACAACTTCCTGGTCCTGATCACATAATTTCTGATTAAAGAACCTTCTGGATACAAGGCTCTATCTCACATGGCAGGATATTCAGTTTATAATTGAATCTGAATAGACCATGATGATGAAAAAGACAACACCTTCAGGGGCCCAAGGGATTATTTTTCTACAGAGTATTTCCCTTTGGGTTGAAAAATTCCAGTGCCAAATAACAATGTGCCATGCATTACATATTCACGCCTATCTTGTGAAATTTAACAGAATGAAATAATGATGACG
The DNA here is from genome assembly GCA_963277665.1 of Viscum album. Classification (NCBI taxonomy): domain Eukaryota; kingdom Viridiplantae; phylum Streptophyta; class Magnoliopsida; order Santalales; family Viscaceae; genus Viscum; species Viscum album. Next base: position 1,425,086,424 of record OY728148.1, on the reverse strand, counting down.
TGATGGTTTAATAGTAAAAACATACAAAACAAATGATATATATCTGAATATTCATAAAAAAATAAACAACATAGTTTGAAAATGATCCCCTAAAAATATTATTTTATCACCCCCTCTGGGAAATTCGTCTTCTTCATTTTACAACATCATGACATCGAGGTAAAATCCGAGAAGACAAAGGATATCCTCAGAATGTCACCTCCTATCAGCCTCATTGATTTTAGGGGACCTCAAGAGAATTATTCCTATTTTTGGTTCTTCATATCCAACAATACATGAAAATGTCTTCCCTTCACTAGGATAATGAAAAAAGGGGACAAATACTGATGGGTTGATGACTATATGGAAGCATTAGACAATATCAATAAATATCCTCTAATATACCACTGATAATTTTGTCTGTTGAAGGAAGACAACTCATTATATTTGTAACTCATTTAGAATAGTCATAAGGTGCCTTTATCATGCAAAATAATGATTACGACAAGAAGAACAACTAATATTATCTTATTTGGAAAATGATCAATGTTGAGACTCGATATTCAAATATCAAGAATATATTATTGGCCCTAATATTTCCATTCCAAAATATGAGGCATTATCTTAAGTACCACGAGGTCGATTTAGCCTCTCATAGTAACCCAATAAACAATATCCCCTATCCTCCAATGTTGATTGGATGTCTATCACGATGTTCCGTCATCCAATAGCAGTTCAAAATATGGTTTGTAACTCATAAATACATCAATGTACATTTTTTTCAAATTTTCTTGAAGAAAGACCCTCGATATAAATAACCAAATTCAAAGGTAAATTACTGGATAAATAAGTGTTCTCTATTCAGAATAAATTCCAAACATGAGATGTGAATTTTAACAGTGCATCCCAATGTCCAGAACGGTAAATAATGGAAGATAACAGTCTCAACAAAGTGGGGTTGTGAGTAATTATAATATATCATGAAAATGTGGTCTTGCCTTACTCATTCTTTCTCTAAGAGGGGTTAACAAACAATGAATTATAGTACGAGGCAGCCATTTTCTGAATGGAATTGGAACATTAAGCCCAGTTCGAACACATGAAGGTAAAATATGACCAAGAGATGGTTATAATACAAGTTAATGATGAATATTACATCAGGAAAGAGGAGTTAATAAATTTGATGAACTATGTCTGATAACTGATGGCTGAGTTACCAACAGATAGGATATTGACTTATATCGCCCATTCACAAAATGCACATGTGGATGCATTAGAAAATGCTGCCACAACTCTGGATGGCCCAAATCAATATTAAATGGTCATCAGCGTTGCCCCCCTATGGATGGTTTTAATTTTTTTCATGACCAAGATAGAAGAAATCAACAAGATCAGTCTCATCTCTGATTCTTATTGTCCTACCACTATCTGGATGAATCACATAAAAAATTACCTATAAAAGTGATAAATCTCACTAGATAGGGCTATAAGGGAATATATCTAGAGAGAAGAAACCGAATTCATTATGTATGATGGAAACAATCAGCCAAAGTTCCTTTACATGTGGGTCCTTGACATGATCCTTCTCAGATAAACTGATGGAGAAGAAATGAGTATCGTCATGAAAGATATTTATGTTAGATATTGTGGCACACATTAATCAGGATCCAATTTCTCCTATGAGATTAAAAGGAATTCAAACTATTATCACACTATGTTACATGATTTTTCCACATTAACAATGAAGTGCCATTCATGTCAGGTTCATTCTAATTATATCCAACATTTCCCATACATACTTCACACACCCAAATAATCCTGGCCATTTTTCATATGAGAAATGGATGTAGTATGACCATATATTCCTACTATGACCAAGAAATTGTCATATATTCTCACTAAGACTGTCTTATTTTCTATATGGGCAGAAGACACACCGCTCAAAGAGGTCAGATCAAGAAGCATTTTCATCTTTTTGAAAGCCAACAACCTCACCAGATTTGTTGTTCCTCATACAATACTAGTGGAAAACAACACCAATATCTACTCTACTGAATTGAATAAGCTATTTTAGGAATATGGAATTAAAGCAAATTTTTTTCCCAGTATCATGCAGTAGCCAAAATATATATAGAGTCCTTCAACAATATCATGTCCATGAAACCTCATAAGATGGTAGACATGGATAATAAATATTGGCCAGAAAATCACCTCCATTCCCTATGGTCCTATCATACAATGACCCTTACCACCACTCAAGAAACCCAGTATTTCTCTGTATATGGGACAGAAGTGGTACAACTAATTAAATTTTAACTAACCTCGCTCCATATTTTCATCTGTGATCAGTAATTCATAAAATAGAAATCCCAGAAATAGATTGATGAGTTGGAGATATTGGATAAAAACATATTGCACACACTGGAAACTTTGGATGTTTATCAAAACTAGATTTCACCAGCCTTAAACAAAAAGTTTCACCTCCGATCATTCCTCAAAGGAGAAATGGTTATGGTCCTTAGAACCCTGAAAATTCTTGGGATGAATCCTACGAAATTGGGACCCAAGTGGGAAGGACCACACATCAGACACAAGTTCTACTCCAAAAGATCAGATTGGATGATTCAAATGGATGGCCAGATTGCCAAAACTCCAACCAATTCATGTTTTTTTTAAAATTCATTGTGTAATCATATATAGTTCGTTGATGATGCAATATGATGAACCACATATCTACATATTCATCCATGTTGTACGATAATAAACTTATTCGAATCATTATCCTCAACACGTGATGATAAACTATATGGTGGTCATTGCATCATGAATAATGATTTGATTTACTTGAGGTAGATCTATGTCAGAGAAACAAAAAGTTCCCCTATTCTTATGTGACAGTCTGATCCACAGGGGAACTATTATTCTATAGAACTATGTCTGTCTTGATTCCATACCATACATGAATCATTGTGATGCATGGATCCTACATCATGGTCCCACTACCATCCAAAAAAATTCATCCCTATTATGTGTCAGACCAACATAGGGGGAATTCAAAGAATAATGTATGGATTGATTCCTATCGTCACAGGTTACATAGAGATTCCATAACCCTATGTTTTGGACCAAATATCTCATGATAAAAATTCATTTGTTTGTCTATATGTTTCCTCTTATAGGAAAAGAATCCATTTATATTCCTTGTTTTTTATGATGAGAATGGATCACATGAGATTGGGAATGTTACTAAAAAATTACCACCTCACAAATAGAGGGTAAAGGTACATGAAATGCTTATCACGTAAAAAAAAGAATTATTTAAAATTCCTACACCCCATGCACAATCCAGACTGGTACTGTGAATTTTACTTTATAACTACATGTGTCTTGATGCCTTCCCTTAATGGATACATAGTGATGCCCGTATTCCCCATCTTGGTCTATCCACCAAAAAAATTCCCCCTCCTCATACACAGGTCAAATGGGTACAAGTATTTTTCCTCGATAACTATGTGTGGCTTTATTCTTGTCCTTGTAGGATACATAATGATGCCCGGATTCCACATCCTAGTTCAGCCGCCATCCAAAAATTTACCCCACCCTTTGTATGGTTTGGACTAGATTAGGTATTTTTCATCTATAACTATATGTGTCTTGATTCCTTCCCTTTTAAGATATATTGTGACACTTGAATTCCACATACTAGCCTACCCGCCTTAAAAAATCCCCTACCTATGTTAGAACCCAACCTAGATCAGGATACATATTTTTAGAACTACGTGTGGATGTTATCCTATTGTCATTGAATAACTAGTGATGACCGAATTCTAATTCTAGGTCTTGCCGCCTTAAATAAAATGAACCCCTACATATGGGTCAGACCAACACAGGTGAGATTTTATAGAACTGCATATTAATGTTATCTGAATGAGGAGACATAGTCACACCCTGATCTCCAAATTAGGGCCTATTCACAACCAAAGTCTAAAAAAGTAAAATGCCCCCACTCTTTTTTATGTTATTCTCATACTGATGAAGACACCTATGCAGTCCCTAGTTTCTCACATTGTGCATTGATGAAGTGTAATTATGGGTTTTGTAGGGAGTTCCCAACATTTTCAAGGCACATCAACATGTAGTATCGTTACAATGGTCTTAGTGGGATGTCATCAAAAAGGTATGATAGGGATATCTCATACACTTTGGGGGACACGAATGCCCTTACCGCAAGATGACAAACTACACAGTACCTCTAGAACTACATGTGGAATGATTCCTATTGTCATAGGAAGTGTAGTGATTCTCGAATAATTTCTGATGTCCAACCTCATAAAATGAAGAAAATAAAAAGGTCACCAAAATCGTACTTGTAAATGCAGATCTATGCGGGAGATTCCAAATCATAATTTCTACAGTAAGGATTTTTCATATATAATTTCCCTGCATTCAAGTCATATCAATGTAGGGGATTTCAAAATTTATAGATAAAGACAGAAATGTCATTTTTTGAACACCTAGATACCTATTTTCCCAATGAAAGATCTATTCTTGGGGTAATATCAGATCCCCATGAACATCCCTGGCCTTTTGAAATGGATGGTAATATTGGGGACATGTTTTATTTCACAATGCACATAATTCCCAAGTATCACTACATATTATTCCCACAAAAAGTCCTATCAACCAAATGCAATTTTTTCCTTAGGAGAGGCTTTTCTTACTTCCATACATGAAACTAATCCTAATCCCTATATCATTCATCCTGATCCAATAGATCATAGTTTCATGGTTTAAGCATTCTCCCTCCCTCACGTTGGAGGTGTTCTAGAATATCCTAGTCCAATTTGGCCATGTTTTCTCACGGTTTCTAGGAAACTTTTTCGTAGAAACAGGATGTAAAACTGTGCATCCAATGTAATTTCTTCCAGACATAAAAATATAAGGATCCAAAACTCTTGTATCCATTCACATCATGTTTCTCACATCCATTCCACTTGACAATAAACATCACTTTCCAGTAAGATCTACTTATTTCTTGATTTATTCTCGGATAAGGTATGCATTGAAGCCCAAATCCTATGACTTGGACCGAGTTAGAAAATGTATAAAAATGGTCACTCCTTATGTCAGAATGGGGAAATCCAAAATATGATCCTTTTTCTATGTCATCAAACGAGTAATCATACGTCCCCACTCCATGTCGAGCCGCCAATTTACTCACCGCATGATAATACACTTCATGGTGTCCACCTCCCCTCTGCACGATGATAAATTGCTTGATAAAATGTCTTTGGTGTATGATGATAAACCACACAACACCACTGAGAGTATAAAATGCTCCCTTCCTCGATTATGCTATCCCTTGGTGGTGGAATAAAACCCTTCCTCCCCTTTATTCTCACACTGAGAATAGATCATGCAGGATTAGTGATTTTGATAGGGGATTCTCCATTGAACCATGGGAAATCAACAATCAATAGATGGTCCTAGTGGAATGATCTTAAAAGCAACATTATGGTTCCTTCCCCCCATAATGGGGTGACCGAAGTCATAACTATATGACATTAATCTTCTTGGCATCCCAAATATGGATAAAAATTCCCCTTCTCCTGGTTATGGATTAGGCATATGTAGGGATTTTAATTGCATGATACCTTGATCTTTAAACCTAGGTTCGAATCCAACAAAATTTCATACCCTACATGGGAATCATATAAATGTAGAAGACACCCCATTTCTATGGATATTTATAGATTTTATGTTGGTATCATGCATAGGAACATGCATTCCAATAATAAAACATTAATATTAAAGTGATTTTTGATCTTTCCAAAACCCCACGACCTTCAGATATGGAAGTCAATGTCAAGTGGACACCTTAGTTTGACTATTCACATATTTCCCCGATGGATCAACGTAAGTTTCCCACAAAAATGGTCAATAGACAAAAGGAACATTCATCATTAGGAGACAATTTTCCTACTTCCATATGCCAAATGGATTTTTACACCAACATCATTCCCTTGGATACAAAAAACTCTTGGAGTTATGGTTTATACTTTTTCCTACTCACGTCTTGGACATGTCAGGACATCTCAGCCTGGTTATCATCAAGCTAATCAGGGATTTTAAAACAATTTCTTCGGCATATGACACTAAAACTGCATGCTACATGATACTCAATGTTCACTCTTTGGTCTAGAAAGAGGAAAAGTTATTTTTCCAATGTTGTTATGCATTAAATAATTCCAAACATGAAATTATTGTTTGCAAAACACCTCTTAGGTAAGATCATATATAAGTTAAAAATTCCCCATTCCTATGTATGAATTAAATCTTTATATGGGAGTAACTATTAGTAACTTTGTGTGGATTGACGCCTATTTTCATAGGATACATATTTACACTGAATACTTATATCACATGTCCATCCATGAAATAAAATTACCCCCTCTTTCCCATGCGTGGGAGCCTCCTTAAACCGATATAGAAATAACACCATTACCCATTCTCGAGAAATTTCAACCTAAAATATCCCCTTTTGTTTTCATACACCCCCTCTTCACAACCCATATTATGTTCTTATAAATAATTGAATACCTATAATCATCCATTACTATTTCATATGTATTACTAGGGTCGCACGAACATTTTTTTGACTATGCACACAATTCCTCGATGGCTTTGCATAAGTTTGCCACAAAAGATGGATTGTCAACCAAAGGATAATTCATCCTCATTAGAGAGTGTAATCCGCTTTGATGATTACATCCCACCACACTCACTTGTTACAAAAATCCCCGGGATTTCAGTTTTAATCCTTTCTCTATCCCATACATAATGTTGATACAACATTTATGGTTAAAAATTGAGGAAAATGGGAGATAATTTAGCACTCTTGCCAGAGTGAAATGGATTTAAATCAAGAGTCTCAAATGTCCCACTTTCACAACATTAAAAAACCCCATGATCCAACCCTCGTTTACACAAGTTCAATTCTGGTGGAAGGATTTTCTAGACAAAAATTATTTGAATGACCCTGTTACTTCCATTCATTATTCCCTCAACAAGACAAACACTATGTTCTAACAAATACAAAATATTCCAAATTTCCAAAAAAATTCCTAGCCATTTGGAATGGATGAAAAATGTCTCGTGGAAGCCTTTAATTGACTATGAACACAATTCCCTGATGGATTTTCATATGTTTCCCACCAAAAAATGAAATACCAACCAAAGGCAAACTAATCCTTAGAAGATGAATTTCCTATATCTATATGCCTAATGGATTCCATTCCCCCTGTTATATCTATACCTAGAAACCACAAATTCATTGTCAAAATAATATTTCATCTAGGTATGAAATGTATTAGAAATTCCATGGTACATAAGCCCTAATTGGGGCCCTCTCCCATAATGTCGTGGTCAAATATGTACGAATTAAAACATCAGTAATGGTAGTATAATTTTCATGGCTTTAAACAACCCATACAAAATGACATAACTTTCTATATTGAAAACCCACAAAGGGATAACTAGACACATGTTGACTATCATCTCACTAAAATAATGCATCATATGGTTGAGGAAAAATACCGTGCTGGAAAACAATTGAAAGATACCCAAATATTATTATGTCAAAACCCCACAAAGGGTGGCCTAAGAAAAATCAAATTCACACCCACTAATCCCACACCAAATCATGTTTATGAAAAATTAGTGTAATAATATAAAATGGGAAGATGATTCAGTGGATTTACATAACACCCTAAAAATTGTTAAACTATGCTGGAAGAATTCCACAACTCATGAAAAAAATTAGATCATGACTTAATAACGTTATTAATCTATGATTGTGATTCAAAATGAAATCTAGTTGAGATTATGGGTTCCAAATGTAGTTAATCATGATTAATAACATTGTAGGAAAATTTAAAGGAGTTTCATTGGAGAGTAAAACATTTTAATTCCATTAAATTAAGATGATAAGATCATCCTCAATCTGGTGTCTCTTCATATAAATTAAAAATTATCATCACATGAGCTGTTCAACAGATTCACAAAATTTCATTAGATCCTGGTTTGGCTCATTGATGGCTTAGAGAATCTCGAGAAAAGTTGTAATCTCAGCATCCATAGCCACCTGTAGTGACTCTTCCTCCTTCTCTACATCGAGACAAGACTTTCCAACATCTTTCACTAGTCGCTAGACCTCATCAACATCAACTGTGGCTTGTATCCATTCTTATTTGAGTTTCCATGGTACCTTTCATTGTCTATCAACTTGTTAAAAAAACCACCCTATTAAGGAACTTTGCATTGTGAACCCACTTTTTAGCCTCATGAAAACCTTGGATTGCTCGAAAACTTCATTTGTAAGGATTTTTCTTGTGGAGGAAAGATGATCCATGGACTCTATAGCATAATAATGGGATTCATGCACACCATCATTCTCCAGGCCACAACCACCTACTTCACTATGTCATGAATTCCATGATAACTGAAACCCCAAAATCCCATGACTGAAAATCATACCTCTAATCTGGTAAGCATCATCGGCATAACCCCTCTAGGTGTTTGAGAAATCAACCCTCAGATGCCTCTCAAAACTTTTTGGAAGCTGGGGTGAAGGATATTCAATCCCCCTTAGTCGGTTTCAGAGTCACTCTCTATTGGAATAATTTATTAGGTAATGTATGCTAGCAAAGGTGGTCTTGACCCAATAACCTATGTATGACTTGACCCCTCAGTGGCAGCATTTCTGGCAGTTTTGGTCGGAGGCATGGTTGGGGAATCAACCATATTGACATGTTCTTGTTATTTTGATCATGAAATTAATATTGAGACAAGTGAATAAACTAAATTCATAAAGTTAAAATGAAAAAAAATTGTTTAGAAGGGTTGAAAACTAACCTAAACCTATTGAGTCATCTACCCCTTGGACCTCCATCATTTTGTTTCCAACCATTAGAGATGGTGCTACACATTCAACACTAGATTAAGTATTAGGGTCATTTAATGGAACCAGTGGCTTGAGGCCATGAATATATGGTTCGGTAGCCTCCAAATAATAACATACATAAATTATTCATGAAGGTAAAATTAATTTGGGGAAAGTCATGATGGCCAGTTCAAAAACACCTTGAGATGAGGACTCACTTGTACTATAGGTTTATCCCCTAAAAGAGAGAGATGAATATTCTCTACGAGGGAGTCGACTTCTGGAGATATCCCTCCAATGGGGGAGGGATCCATTTGGTTCTTACTAGGTTCTCTCTTGAGACATGGGGTCTCTACAATGTCCTCTGATAATCGAGGATCCCTACCTAGCTCAATGACGCCGAACTAAATTACTCTAGGTATCTCTATGAGGGTATGAATTCCAAATGAATCCAATGTTTCTACCCCTATAGGTACTCTCTCTTGTAGGAAAAGGACTGTTTCATCCTAAAAACGACCTTGGAGGGTTAGGGACCCCATCACCACCCATATTTGGCTCATCTTCTCTGATTTGTTTGATCGAAACCTCTGGTGGAACATATTATACTCCATGCCCATCCTAAAGGATAGGTATCAAATATGTTTTGATAATAACTGCCATGTTACTTAGAAAACCTACCTCAGAAAGAATTGTATGACATGATATTGATGGAAGAATATTTTACTACAACCGGAGATAGTGATGTGGAAGATACAAATAATTCTCGATGTTATTCATATCGACAAACATGTTTCCAATCATGCATTAAAAAATTATAAATGTGCCATTTTAGTCCATATAACTTCAAATTAGTCAACGGAAATACATTTTTCATATTTTATTAATACCCCTCTAAAACCATTAAATTGTTACTAGGAAGGAAAAATTTCAATTTTTCATATCATGATAGAGTGTAACATATTGTAGGAAGAAAATTATTCCCTTTACCCTTCAATAATTTGAACTCTTCTCATATCACCATATCAACCATGTCCAACCTTTCCTTGATGACATGTTTAATTTTTTCCAGAACATTTAGTAACTTGTAATAACACTACCAAATGTATTTTTTCTACAAGCATGATAAAAATGAAACGACTAATGTACAAGAAAATCAAATATGATAATTCAATGAAAATTGATCTCGTCTTCCATCATGATTTCATATGGTTTTAGAAAAATGGTTAACCAAAAATAATGTCAATATAATTTACATTATTTAATAGTTGATAACTAGTGAGTAAGGATTGTGTTGTGCCTTGTTTGGTATTCCCAATGAATAATTTCTTCATGGATTGGTATTTATGTGGTCAAGGTAATATTTTCTAATTTTTTAAAAAATAGGTTTTAGTAATTTTTGAACCAAAATGAGTGTGTTGATTATTTACAATTGGGACACCAAAACATTCCCAAATAGCTATTGTGGAATTTTATTGCTTAAGACTCATCCCCCATTTCTTGTGGATCACTATCATTATTTTACGAACTTCTCCAATAATTAGTCATCCCATATATAGTTTTGGTGATCATTTTGGATGACTACTACTCATTTTTGTTCAATAAATATAGAAGAGATAGGGGATGAGTCTCAATTAAAAATATGAAATAACTGCTATTTGGTAGATGAAGATGATGAGGATAATAGTTGTACTACATTGTGTTCCTTAAAAGGGGTAACACCTCCCATTTATTAGAAATACACTATTGGTATTAGTTGTTATCTTATGGCCAATTGAAGGTGATATTTTGGGGGAATATTTGGTTTGGTTTATTATATAAGGGGTCTTGGTGGGTACACGTTTTGATATATGATATGATCATTTTGGAAATTCAAATTTTAATTCACTGAATATAATGAAGAAATTACATTTAAATAATTATGAAGGAAAAATAAGTAAATATGGAGCATGAATAGAATCTAAAAATGTAAAACAAATCATAGTGTAGGAAGAATTTATGGTGTTAATAATTAATCAATTCTGATATATTTTATTTAAATGGACAATTAACTCGTGGATGAAAAAATGTGCTTTGTTACTTTTACTCATTATATAATAAAGCATTTAAAATTAATAAAAATAGAATAAAAAATTCAATACTAATTATTAATGTAAGATAACTTTGTTAATGTTTTTTAATGTTAGTCTCGTTATATTGTGAATATGTTGAACACATTTGATCATATTTGTTTCAAATATTAAGATAATAAATTAGAATCGAGTGTTAAATTTTCAATTAATACATACATAGTTGTATCACAACATGAACATTCTTATGCAATTTTGTATTTAATGTATGTGATAGAAAATTAAAAACCTAATATCACATTGTTGGTTTGTCAAATGAGTTTATATTCTATTAATGGTATTGTGAATCATTGGAAATGTATAATTGTAAATTATTATGTGTAAATAAGTATAAAAAATTCGAGTTTATATTATGATGATTACTTGAATACATTATGAGTGACCTAATTCAACTGGACATGCTGTCATTGGATATTATCATTAACAATTTGGATGGATATTTACTCTTAGAAATTATTCAATTTCTTTGGTGGGAGAAAAAACAATCATTTCACATTCGACATTAGAGTTAGAATTTATTACATTAACATCTTGTAGAACATAAAAACAAAAATAATAATAAACTTATTAATGGAATTTTAGTTATGTAATATCCCAACGTCAATTATTTCCATTATTTATGGCTGTGAAGCAACAATTTCAATATATTATTGATTCTTGTATAATATAATGTTTCATAATATTTCTTTTAGACCGCATATTGAGACAATTATTATAAAATGGTACAATAATAATTTTTAACAAACAATTCCATTGGAAAATTGTAGATCAATTCGTAAAATATATAATAAGTGATCATTCTGATCAAAATAATTAAGAAATTATGCTAAAACCTTAAAATGAATTATTTTCTTCAATGCGTGACCATACACTGGTGTAATACTCTTCCCTATATCATTCACCATCCTACCCGAGGTTTCTCATGACATGTAAGTGGAGGAAGAAAATAAATAATAAGACATCTTAATAAAATAAAAATAATTATCAAGATAGTTGAACAAATATAAAATCACTCCCACCCTCGAAAACCATTTAATGTACTTACGATTCATAATAACATAATCAATATGATGATATCAATGATTCATGATAAATCCATATTACAATAACAAAAATCTTTTCATTTATGAATCAACAAGGGGATTAATAAAAATGGTGTATATTAAATAAAACATTAATCTAATTAGAAACAAATATAAAACATAGTTTACTTCCTTTGAAAATATAATAAAATAAATCAAAAATTCCATTTTAAACCCATCCAAAACATTTTAAATAATTGAAGGATTCCACAATTCCTTATTCCTTACTAACATAAAATGCATCTACAAAAATAGTAAAACATAGTATAATTTATACAAATCCTTGATCAAAACATAATGTAAATTCATTAAAATTCATAATAAATCATTACATGAAATTAATTTTTGATTTATTAAATAAAAACTATGGGTGGCATTTTAATAAAGACTTTGTGAGCATTATTTCCATGGAAGTAAATTTAAAACATTTAAACATAAAATTTTAATAAAAACATATTTCAAAATCATTACATCGTCATGGATATTTAAAACAGAATTGACTTCAGAAAAAAAAAAGTTGACTTAAAAGAAACCTGCATTTGTGGTTCCATGGTTAATGTAATGTGAATGGAGACACCTAAAAATGAATGAAATCAGTGGGTTGAAGTCTTAATACGCTACAAGGAAAACTAAAAAACCCTTAAAGGGTCAATAAAACCCGAAATTATTGAAATCCGCAATTAGAAATTCATTATAGAAGGTAAATCAATGATTGAGAATGGATAACAATAGATAATGATAAAAAAATTAAAATGGTATCACCAAACCAAAAATCAATGAGTGTGGAGGAGGAGAAAATAACATACACTTGATTTATGATTTTAATCTTCCAAAATAAATTATAGATATTTCCAAAGAAAGGATTCTTTTGATCCCCTAATTTATTTGTGTCCTGATTTGCTGGAGCCTGGGACTGGATCCTTTCATTTAATCAAGCCTTGATTCGATCCCTAATACTAGTTTTGATTCAAAGTGGAGCATCACCAACAGTTGGTGGCTTCCTTGGAAAGCTTCAGATAACATGATTGGTTTCTGATTGGTTAAGGTTATTTAAAATATACCAGTACACTTTTTTAAGAACATCTAACAAGTGCTGAAAACGATAACTTTTATCTACACTAAATTAGTATACATTTATAAAAGGCATCATTATCTTTGCTAAAAGATTAGCGCAGATAAAGGATTTATAATTATAATTAAAAGTAAAAAAATTTCTAAACATTTATATAATTACATATATAAATTTTTAAGAAATGAATATAAGTATAAATTTCATTATGTAAATATATTTATTATAATTTTTTAATTAGACATATATTTATTTCATTACATATATTTAAATATTAATATATATTTAATAAATAAAAATAAAAAATTATTAATTATATTAATTAATTTAATATATTTATGATAATTTTATAATTATTTACATATATTATCATTTATTTGAAATTATGTAAATATATATTTTAAAAAAACTAATATATATATTTATATCATTTTACATATATAATAATATATATATATTTACCAAATATATGAAAATAAAAATATAAATATAAATATAAATATAAATATAAATATAAATATAAATGTATTAAATATATTCATTATTTAATTTAATTTATTATAATTTTATAATTATTTAAATATATATTATTATTTATTTACATATATATAAATAAATTTTTAAAAATTAATATTTATTTATTTAAAATTACAAATATAAATAATTATAAATATAGTAAATTTATATTTAAGAATTTATATTTATATATATATATATTTACAAATATATTTTTAACATTATAAATAAATATATAATCATAAATTCATGCATGTAAAAAATGAGTAAAATTGAATAATAAAAGATTAGTAAGTTATAAAACTATTAAAAAATGGAAGTATTTTATTAATTAAAGAAATATATATATATATATATATATATATTACAATAAATATTAATACATATTGAAAATACTAAAACATACAAGATAAATATATGTAAATAAATAATTTAAAATGATACAATCCTAAATAATAATAAAAATGATTTATTAACTAACAATAAAAATATTAAAAATAAATCGATAAAAATATATCAATTATAGACATAATATATTCAATGTCTCGTGTTATACATAAATTCTAAAATTAATTCTGAAATTTGAATAAATTACATAAATATTAGTTATTTGTGTTTATTAATAAGATTTCATTAATTACGTAAATCATTATGTGTAATTTTTTTATTAGAAAATGCATTAATTACATATATGTATGAGAAATCAATGAATGAAAAGTTTTTTATATGTTTTCAAATATCAATTAACATTCAAATATATCCATTAGTCGATGCAATTAATCTGTATTTTAAATAGATATTAATTTTCAATTGTAAGCCATTGTTCACTCAATATAGGACTTTTTAAATTTAAAGAATAAATATTTGGTATTATACAAATCATATTTTAATAAATTTTATATACATTTATATATATACATATATGTCTGAATATATGTAAATTTATTTCTATATTAAATGTATTAATGAGAAATTTTGTATTAAAACAATGAAAAATGAATAAAACATTATATTGTTTTTAATTATTACATTTTATTCATTTTATATATTTATATTTAATATAAATTATTTGTTATTATTTATAATGAATATATATATATATATAATAAACTAATTGAATATTTTAATAAATATTTCATTAATAGTTTTTATAAATTTTTAAATTTACTCATTATTAACTGTTTTGATAAATTATTACGAACCACAAATTTTTATTTTTATTTAATAAAATTTATTGATTTTTTGGTTAACTATTAAAATCTATTCATTATATACATATATTGAATATATAATACATACTAATATTATAAAAAATATAGGTGGATTTAGAATTCTCTCAAATTTATCTATTAATATTTATTTAATAATTTTTTAAATTTTTTTAATAAATTACTCAATTTTTATTTTTATTTGTATATTTACATCATTTTATTAATTTTAGAAATTAATATATTTAATATAAACTATATTTTTTAGTAATAATTATTAATATATATTTATATTATATTTATTATTTTTTATCAATAAATATTTAATTAAAATACATTTTAATAAATTTTTTAACTTACATATTTTTATTTTTTATTTTTTAATTATTTAACTTTATATGGGACCTATATCAATTCTATAAAATAACTGCTAAATGATAACCTTGATATGTGCTAAAAATTGTCACATAAAGGATACCCTTTATCCACACAAAAAATGAAACCCTGATAAAGGTTATCGTTTATCAGTGCTAAAAAATATGTGATAAAGGATATATTTTAACATAACCAAAAATACAACTGAGATGCTCTCTCCTTTATCTATTATTATTTTAGCTGTGATAAAGGGAACCTTGATCATCACTTTTTTCTAGTACTGATAAAGTCCATTGTAGTTAAAAGGCATGTTTTATAGTAGTGTACTCCTTTAGATTGCTCATTTTTAAATATACAAAAATCATTCCTTGGATTGATTTATATCAGAATGAAATACTCTAGGATGAGTGAAGGTATGTTAATTTTTTATTTGGTTTGGTTTTTTATAAGTGAAATGTCTTTAGATGTGTGTAGGATGGGTTCGAGTGAATTCCCTTTTATAATGAAAGAGATGTGACATTTTGGAAAATACCAAAAAGAAAACACTACTTGGGAGGTATTAGTTACATACTTTTCCTACAATAATGAACCAATATCAAAAAAATAGGATATATGTTCTAAATATATCCATCCATGTGGTTTTGGACATGTTTTTAGGTCATTTAACCCTTTATAATTAATGTTTAACCCCTATATAAACTCATTTTTACCATAATCGCTATAATTAATACGAAGTTCCTTCAATTGTTTTTTTTGGAAAAAACTAATTCAACCTTACTATAAATTATAAATTACTCTTATCCCAAATATTGAATCAATTTTTATAAATTAAATTCATAGAAGAGGCATAATTTAATTTAAAATCAATCTCTTGGATGCGTTGAGAGAGTGGGGTTTTATAGTGAAAAGGTTCAAATGATTAAAATGTTTTTATATATAATTTTAATAAAAAATGGATTAAAATGAATCACATTGGATTAATAGATATATAGTTGAACTATCATGATTTTAAATCAAATTAAAATATTATTTTACATTTTAAATTATTTATATGAAGGGTCGTTTTTTAATTAAAATTTTGTATTTTCACTAATCATTAAAAAATGACACTTCATAGAAAAATACCAATAATTCACCCAGAGATAATTATGATGATTTTATTTCAAAATAATGTTAATTAAAATATAATTTTTAAATGTGTAAAAATTTAGTTTCAATGTAAGTGGCCCATTAAACGGTGGTAAAAATATCTTTTAGAAAAATACCCCTTTATATGTAAAATTGGATTTGTACTTATCATATACCTATCTAATATATTGGTTGAATTTTAAATAATTTAATTTAATATTTTAGATATATATTTCATTTTAATTATCCACTAATTTTGATTAATTTAATTTATCAAGAGAAAACTCTTTTGTGGTAAAAAAAAGTGTTCTTTTTTCAGAAAAACACATCCTTTAAATTCAATTGGTTCACATTTACATTTCCAAATAAATGGTTTCCAAATAATTAATTATAAATATACATTTTATCCAGATTTTCATAAGTTATTCAGTCATATTTCTAACGTCTAATTTAATGTTAAGTAGATAATTTCCATTTTAAATAATAATATTAATAGTATAATCATGTTCGGTAAAACTCGGTACTGAATATTACAGAAGCTATTGAAGACACAAATTATCATAGGTATTGTCAAATAAATTTGGTGTTATAAGTATGGAAATATAAAATTAGTGTTACATGTCCATTACTCTATTGGTTATAATTTTATTCTTTTGAAATATTAGGTTGTTAAAAATATGGAATGTCTCTTTTATACTCCAATATTTTAAATGGACTAATATACAAAAGACTTAACTTCCCTCTCTTTCAAAATCACATAGTCCCTTTCAATAATGTTATATTTGGGATACATATTCCCATAATTAGAATTAATGATCCTTTATTTGATTATTTTTGTAGTTTTTTTTCACTTTGGGCTACCTGAATACGATTCAAGATAGACATTATAGTCTATGATTCATAATCAACATGTTATAGAACTAATAAATTAATTTATCAAAATTTTTACCAACATGTGGGCACTTGAAATCTGATTTTTTTACAAGGTATTATTTGGTTATATTTTCATACATTATTCATTAATATTAGTGTATGAAAAATTCACAATATGTAAATAATAATACTAAAATACTTGTATGTTAAGAGATCATTACAATATAATGAATTCTAATGTTTAAATAGTCCTTTAAGAAAATCCATCCAGTTGAGTGTGACTGTGCATTCTATGAATAATATCTATTTTTAATGCCTTCCTCTATATTTTTTATGTGAACCTTAGAAATGACAGGAACATATTGATATGTTACTGGATTTAAGTCGAAAAAATTCCATTATATAATTCATAAAAAATGATCTTGAAGGAAATTGTCCCTAAATTCAATGAAATGGGATAAAACTGTTATCTTTTCTACAATGAATGATTTGAATTTTATTTGATATATCTTTTATATATTCTTGTTGAGCATTAATTGGGGTTTTAATGGAATATTTTTCTTTTAATGGAAAATTATTGAATATTATCTCATTTTAGATGAAATTGAAATTCATTGAATATTAAATTGAAAATGAGGATTTTTGAGCTATATGGATAAATTGGAAATATTTTAATTCTCATAAAATTATTAATGTATTTATATATTTATTTTTCTTTTACTTTTATTAAATTAGTAATATTTATATGATGAAATGTTCTGGGAGTCAATACACGCATTTATTTATGTTTTTAGTCATTTATTTCTATTGTGAAATTATTTTCAATTTTTTTTGAAATATTAAATTCAATGTTAAATTAGTTTATATCATCAAATTTATCATTCTGAATTTGTTTTTATCAATACATTTTTACCTTGTTTAGGATTCACTCTTAATTATTAAATGATGTTGTATAACTGCCTTTTCTAGAATCAGAATTTGTATATGGACATTAAGAAGCCTATGAAATGGTAAAATAAGATGTGTGTTACAGTTACATTATAGAGTTTATAGATTTATAAGGGAATCTACAAATTTCTTAAATGATGCATAATGGTCTGGGCCACTTGCATTAAGGTACTTCCCTGATCGAATGAATTGTGAATGGGTTAGTTCATGGCTATGTCAAGGTCAGTCTCCACTCAAGATACTATATAAATTAAATGGAAACTCACATAAGTCTTCAAAAATGATTTTCAATACCATATAAAGTACCATCCATCTTGAATAAGGGTTATTGATTATTTAACAAAGATACATCAATATTGTTTCTGTGCATGACCTAGATGTGTAAAGGTTCTACAGAGGGAATTAAAATGCATGATTCCCAAATTCTCAAACCAATTTTTACAATAATGGAGAAGCCTAACTAACATGAATAAAGACTCAGAAGAACTATCGTGGATTTTTAATAAGGTAATTGAGTAATAAATAACCCATTTAGGATCAACATATTACTTTAGGGGGGTTTATCTTGTGTCACTATGAGGAAAATGATATATAATCACTCACACTTTGTAGAGGCCAGCTATTTGACTTATTGTTATGAACATGATATTGGATGATGGTAGTTGAAATACAATTTATTTTAAATGGAATGGGGCCTATTAATTTATGAGGAATCAATTCATTCGTGGAAGGAGGTTATATGGAATAGAGGTAGATAGTGGTATTCCATTGTCGGTCTACGGGGGTTCTGTAGTGGGAGAAATGGGTGATGTCAATAGAGAAGCTCATACTTATGTCTCCATTTTTTTCCTTTGATTATTTCTATTTTTAATTTGAATATCTATAATATCATTCCAACATTGAAAATGACTTCCATAAATATTTTAATGGAATCACACTAAATAAATTGAATATTTATACTCGTATAGTTGGGTATTACTTTTCTTGGGTTATTTTTATAATATCTCTTTCTTCATTCCCACTAATGAAAATTAGATATATGTATTTTAGGGGTTGATAAACGTTTTTAGTAATAAATTATATCATATGTACAAATATGTTGATATCTTTCGTTTGGTTTTACTAATAGGACAACAATATTACTGTGTTTTTTGATTTTATAATTTTTATTTCTTTAGATAATATTTCTACAATAACAATATATCAATGGGTGATGATAGTGAATTTTTTACCCATAAAATATTGAATAAAGATCCAAATCTAGAATAATTTAGTGTTTTCATTTTCGATGGTAACATATGTAATTCCACAAAATCACGGTTGAAAAATATTTTGTTTGGGTTAGTTAATTAAGCATGTGATATATCATAGAAATTATTAGAAATACCAAATAAAGAATTCAAATATTTAGCACAATTATTATTAATTTTGATGTCATAGAACAATTCTCTAAAAAATTTAGATATACCTGGTTCCTATCCAAATATTTTATTCACCCATTTCATTATTATTCATCACATATTCGTTCACGTAACACACAATCTTCAATCAATTTTCATTATTGTTTCACACAATACACCTTATATAATATTTTCATTTTTTCGGATCATAAAAAATAAGTTGTCTTTTAATTTTTACATATTTACATAGATCGACACTAGATATCATTTTATGTGGTTAAACCCTAAATGAATATATCTAGGAATATGTATCTTATAAATTTTATTTAGATAGTTTTGTTGAGGATATCATAAGAAATTATTTCAATATATAGGAAATTCATGTTTTTCAATTAAAAATAAAAAAAATTAAATTTTTTTTCTGAATATTGAATGTATTTTATTATACATTATTTTAAATTTTGAAAACATTTAATCTATTTTTCAAAAAAAATTAGGTCCAAACATTTCTCAATAAATTTTGAAACTGAAAATCTAGAAGTTAAAAACACATTATTTTCCCTTAGGAAATACTAGCTATTAAAACGGGGTAATTAGGAATATAAATGGGTGATAACTAAAATAACAATCATATTTATATTCAAACATGGAATTTGAATGCTGATAGGCCTAAATTTATGGATTTTCAGCATCCATTTATATATACTAACCCATCTAACAATTTATTCTCCCATAGGACTATGATATATGAGATAAAAAAATATTACCTCTATGGGTTACCCTATATAAATGGTTAGTCTATTGATGAAATTTTAGAGATTATATCAGACTTTATTATTATTGTAAAATACATGCCTTTGTATAGTCTTAGGGAAGAGATGATTAGGCTAATATCGATTCTGTTTTTTAAAAATTAATGATAGGAAACTGTTCAATGAATTCGACAAATTTTTCTTGACACACGATACAAAATCTTCCAGGATTATTTGATAAACATTTATTCATGAAATATAGACATTGAGTTGAGGAAAAAATGAGTTTATTTTTCTAGGATGAGAGATAAATTTTTCATGAAAAATTAGACCGATTGAAAATTATTCTAAAGTAGTTTCCTAAACCCATATATATCCTAACCTATAGTTGGAAATATATTAAAATAGTATCACCACTTCACACCAAAATATAATAGACTAGTCATCAGGTCATGATTTAACTAATTTAATATCCATGGAGATTAAGTATATATTTGTTAAAATTACTCAAAATTCACAATATAAAAGTTCTACAAAGAACAATATCCTTAGAGTGATCCACATCAACATTATGATGAAGTTTTTAGTGATTGTTAGTAATATTCACCTAGGGGAATTTATCCATTGTGGAATGTATTATCATTCAACAAAATGGTAAGTAAACGTTTTCCTTCCTTTTCTACAGGATTAAAGTTCCCAATTTAATTATTATTGGGATAGAAACTAGCATAGTAGTGAATTATTTTTGAACAACTAAAAACAAATCATAAAAATCACAAAATTATTTCTTGTATAGATTAAGGAGTGGTCAAATATTATACTTCCCATGGGTTACAACCAAAAACTAAACCTCATTACCAAAATCATAATATGAAAATTTTTTCGATTTCAAAAGGGGATATAGAAGGGTTGTTCAACTAAAACATTATAAAAAATTTTATCTAGTAGATAGACATAGGTATTTTATAGATTCATAAGAATTTATGCATCAAGATATAATGTATTAATAAAAATATTCCATGGAATACAAGAGAGAAAATATTCTAATTATTGTGGGCCAAATGGATTGATACCTAAATTCTAGGGAAATGGTAAAGCTTCCTATCACAAAGAATTAAATCCCAAAGAAGGGATAATGGTTTTCACTATGTGAGGAGGTCTAATAAATGGAGAGAATATGAGGGTCTTGTTTCTGAAATTGAGTTTTAGGTATTATGTGATACTAAAGATAAAAATTTGGTAAACAATAATTATAGAAAAATGAATATTATGGTCTTAACATATGGAATTGATAAATATTAACATGAAATATATAAAGTGAAAAATAAAATTAAATGGAAAATTATCACATAAGGTAAAAAAACATTGGAATTATAGAGAAGTAGAAAAACAAACCTATTTTAATTCATTACTCCCATCATGATAACTTTCCCCATTAAGATTAGC
Organism: Viscum album; assembly: GCA_963277665.1. Taxonomy (NCBI): domain Eukaryota; kingdom Viridiplantae; phylum Streptophyta; class Magnoliopsida; order Santalales; family Viscaceae; genus Viscum; species Viscum album. Next base: position 1,425,064,581 of record OY728148.1, on the reverse strand, counting down.
GAAATAGTTATGAACATGACTAATTCAAATTACAATAGATAGTTGGAATCATTATCATAAGAATACCAATTTTTAAGGCCTTATAAAAAATCTTATGATATGTTAAATATCATTAAAGGTATCTACTAAATATAATAATCGTAGATTTTATCCACTGCCACGTGTCATCTTATTAATCCTCCACATTATATTTTATATATGATTCAGTCCTCCATGCCTCCATATCCCACCTCTGCTCCATTTCTCTACCATTATCTCCCTCCACCTCCCGCTCCTGCTCCTGCTCAACCTCCCCATCGTGGTTTTCCTATCCCCATTTCTGTTTTCCACTGATCCTCCCATCTAACTTCCTTATCGGTCACCTACTTAAACTTATCCAGTTTCCCCAATATATGTTTCCCCTCTTTCCCCATTCGTCGCTCTCGAGCTTCAACGACATTGCTTTCTTCCCCCGATCGCAACATTCTTCCCCTCAATTATGGTTTTCCCTTATGATTTTTAGTCCCTCATTCAATTTTTATTTCCTCTTTTCTATGCCTCCTAAAACCCATTCAAATGAATCTCTTTCTCCCTTCAATGTATTCCTGTTCGCCATCTCCCAGTCACTGACTGTATCTCCACAATCGATGAACCCCTCCAATTCCATTAATTTACTTCCCTGAAACCTTACCCTCCGTCGCTCCTCGTTTCCATCACCTCCACCTCCATCTCTTCTTCTTGTCACTTCGCCCTCACTTTTTCCCCCTTATCATCCTTGAATTCATCGAACAACTGTCTGAGTTGGAGCCAACATCCCTTCATTAAGACATAAATCCCTTCAAACCCGATCCCATATCCCTACTTCATGATATCCATGATTGATTCTTCATGAAATATTTGTTATGTCTAACTGTCTAATTTTCTGATTTATATTAACATAGTAATAGTAATATTAATATTTCCATATTTATAAAACCAATTTAAGTTGTAAGAATCTATGTTTATAATTTTTGTTAAGTTATTTTTTGGTTCAGGTATTTTCATTGCAATTATCTTCATCAATCATTGGTTCTCCTGGTTACTTACAACTCCATAAACCCATTTTATGTATGTTACATTTCAATACCATGTATAATAGAGACTATTATCATTTCTTCATTTCTAGGTTTGAATAATTTATATTTGTGATCATCCCTGTGGACCAATTTAAAATTCAAAATGTTCACAGGTGCATGTCATTAGGCTTATTGAGAGAGAACGTCCTCACACATGGAGACGAATTATTTTTCGCAAGTACCTTCTCCCATCGCATCCTCAACACACTCCTCTCAAGGTTCAATAAAGTATGTTACTTAGATATTGATGTTTGGGAAACAAATTATACTACAGTTTTTGTCTCTCTGAAAAGAGTTTATAAAATAACTCGATATTTGACAATCTCATGCCTAAAAACTCCAAAAGGATCTTCTTTATTTAGATAAACTTCTTAATAAATATATTCCACAACATATACAAATCATATTTTTTCTCTATACCATATCAATAGAGTGGAGTATTGAATTTTTAACAAGAGAGAAAATCAGGGTAAAGATGAGATTCTTGTTATTGTAAATACTTATGGCTGGGGGAAAGGAAATAGTTATTGCACACTACTACGGTTGATAGAGATGATAGTCCCAACCCATAATGTGAAGGTCAAAACACCAGTTTTATGAATGAATCTTCCTTTTGGCCAATTATATATCAAAAGTGATACTGATAGGGCAAAGACATTTATTGAGATTGATTTTGTTGGATGAGAATAATTAACATATCTATGTTAGTATGAAAGGATGCACGGTCATTGTGGGATCTATATATTCTTATTTTTGGAAGTCTTATATTAATCAAACACATTATATATGCACTGAAATATTTTCTTTTCAATATTATGTTGAAATTTATTATTTAGTTTTTTAACTATTCAGGACTGATAATCAATAAACATCCAGTATTTTGCTAGTATTCTTTAATATCACCCTATCTTTAATGCTTAATTATTATTCCATATTAAATATTCAACCAATAACTCTCTAAAAATAAATTCACATTGTCGTTGATTTATTTAATAGTGAACTTTATGTTCTTATTTTTTCAAGTCTTCTATTAATCAAAGACATTATATGTGAACTGAAATATTTTTTGTTGAATATTCAATGGAATTATATTATTTACTATTTTGAGAACTATTTAGGAATGATAATCAATGAAATTATAGTAATTTTCCAGTATGGATATTTTATAATTATCTTTGATAAAGGTCTTCACAGGAAACACATGCATAAAATCCTCTCAACTTTTTTGGTATTGACTCTATAGGTGTTCCTTTTATTTCTTGGTCATTTCATTCACCTATGACATGAAATCAATTATAATAAAAAATCCTCAGATCTATTTATTTATTTGTTTGTGTATAATATTAATTGAACATATACTGAAACATTTTATTACGGCTATGTAGTTATTTCCCCGATAATATTGAATATTATTTGTTGATATTAGATCGCAAGGTTCATTTTATTCTTCTGTAAGTTGGAAGGATCTTGAGGAACTCGACAAGGAATCCAATGATGATTTTTTGAGGGAGGATAAGTAACCTTTTAGGAATTCTTGGACATAGAATTCATCTATTTGGGGAGATGGGAATAGCTGAAAAAAATTAGAGGATTATAACCACAATGGAGTGATCTATGGCGGAGAGAAGGAAACTAATTTAATTTACCATCTCAACTCCCTCAAAAGTTCTAATCTGTTTCTCTATGAATGTTCAGAAACCTACCTTCTCCCATTTCATATTCAACACTCTCCTCCCTAGGTTCAAGAAAGTATGTTACTTATATAATGATGTTGTGGAAACAGAATATATTACTATTTTTTTCTCTATAACAACAGTTGAAAAAATAACTCGACATTTGACAATATCATGCTTGAAAACCCCCCAAAAAATATTTTTTATTAGGAGATATTTATTAAAAAAGTAATTCAACATCATATAAAAATCATATTTTTTCTCTATACCAGTTCTATAGAGTGGAGTATTGAAAGTTAACAGGAGATAAAATCATGTTAAATATGAGATGCCCATTATTATTAATACTTATAGCTGGGTGAAAGGAAATAGTTATAAAACACTACTATAGTTTATAGAGATTATTGTACCAACCCATACTATGAAGGTCAAAACACCGGTTTTATGATAGAATCATCCTCCTGGGCCATTCTAGATCAATAGTGATGGTTCCATGGCAAAGATATTGATTGAGATTGATTCTGTTGGCTGAGAATCATTAAATGATCTATGTTATCATGGAAGGATGTATGATTCTTGTGGTTGATATATATTCTTATTTTTGCAAGAATTTTATTAATCAAAGACATTATATGGGCACTAAAATATTTCTATTTCAATATTCTGTTGAATTTTATTATTTTGAGTTTTTCGAACTATTGAGGACTGATAATCAATACACTTCCAGTATTTTACCAGTGTTCTTTAATATCACTCTCACTTTAATGATTAATTATTCTTCAATATTATCTATTCAATCAATAACTCTCTCAAAATAAGTTCCCATTATTTTTGATTTATTTAATAGTGAGCTTTAGATTCTTATTTGTGCAATTCTTCTATTAATCCAACATATTATATATGCACTGAAATATTATTGGTTCAATATTCTATTGAATTTTATTATTTACTATTTTGTGAAATATTTAGGACTGATAATCAATGATCTTTCAGTAATTTACTAGTATTTTTGTTGTATAATTATCTTCGATAAAGGACATTACCGGAAACACGGGCATAAAATTTCTCAACTTTTTAGGTATTGACTATACTGGTATTCCTTTCATTTCTCGGTGATTTCTTTCACCTTGGACATGAATTCATCGATAATAAAAAATATGCAGATCTTATGATGTATTTTTTTGTGTATAAAAGCAATATAACTTATACTAAAACATTTTATTACTGCAATTTAGTGATTTCCTAGAAAATATTGAACATTAAGTATTGATATTAGATCACAAGGTTCAGTTTATTCTTGGGTTAGTTTGAAGGATATTGAGGATCTGGACAAGAAATCCAATTATGATTTTTCAAGGGAGGTTAAATTACCTTTTAGGAATTCTTGTACAAGGCATTCTTGTGTTTGGAGAGATGGGAACAGCTGAAAAGAATCAGAAGATTATAACCCCAGTGGAGTGATCTTTGGCCGAGAGTAGAAAAATAATTTAATTCACCGTCTAACCTCCTTCAAAAGTTCTAATCTATGGATCTATGAATGTTTGGAAAACCACCTTCTCCCATCGCATCCTCAACACTCTCCTCCCTAGTTTCAAGAAAGTATGTCACTTAGAAACTAATGTTGGGGAAATAGAGTATACTACTATTTTTGTCTCTCTGACAAGAGTTGTTAAAATTACTCATCATTTGACGATCTCATGCCTGAATTCCCCAAAAATATCTTTTTTATTTGGATAAAATTATTAATAAAGAGATTCATCAAAATATAAAAATCATATTTTTTCTCTATACCATTTCTATAGAGTGGAGTATTGAAAGTGTAACAATAGAGGACATCATGGAAAATATGAGATGCCCGTTATTGTTAATACTTATGGATGGGTGAATGGTAATAGTTATATAACATGGCTACGATTGATAGAGATGATTATCCCAACCCATACTATGAAGGTCGAATCACATATTTTATGAATGAATATTCCTCCTTGGCCATTCTAGATCAAAAATGATATTGAAAGGGAAAAGACATTGATTAAGATTGATTCTGTTGGTTGAGAATCATTAACAAATCTATGTTATCATGAGAGGATGCACAGTTTTTATGGGAAATAAATATTATAGCTTATTTCAAGTACTTTTTCCCAAATAGGGTGAACATCCCCACTATCAAGGAAGTCTCACATAAAATGGAATCACACCCTCCTTATAATACCTAAATATCTTATATTACTATTATACATCTCCACTTCCAGGTCCCTATGTCTGAAATTTTCTACAACATGAATTCAACTATTGTTGTATTGGAAATTCTCTGATGATTCAGAATTTCCTCACCATTTTAGTCTTGGGATTGTAAGACGCACTGATGCATCAACGTAGTAGCTTCATGTGATCATGCCCATCCTAGATACACTTCAACATATATTTTTTCAAATTCCCTATAATTGAAAAAAAAATTATTCTCTCTATCTCCACCGTGAGTGGCTACTAATTATGAGTTTGTTGGTTATAAATTTATTGATGATATGGTGTTGTTTTATGATTGCTGATATATATGGTAATGTTTTTTCTAATTTTCTTTAGAAGTTTAGATGCTTTGATGTTGTGAATCTAGAATTTTGTTCCAAATTATGACATCCATAGGGTGTTTCCAAATGGTGATTTCAAAGGGTGGATCTAGATGGATTTTTTCATATTTCATATTTCATGTGTTTAATAACTAGAGGGTGTTGTCTTTTCCATTCCTATATTCATTTGATATTGTGGGTAGTTATATAACAAAAAATTTCAATTTTTTCTCCTTAAGATTATCATGATTCCTATGCGGACAATACAGTAATGTTTTGGAAAAATGTTTTCATGGTTATCCTTTAATTTGAAAATGTTAGTTTATTTTTTGAAAAACTAAAACATAAAATCATTGGTTCCATTTATATTTTCAATTCCTCTATATCCATATGTTTCTTACAAAAGTATCTAAATGCATATAGGTGTTTATCCACAATGTCCATGAATCTGGGAGATGATGTCATACATTAATGATTTACACTACTGATGAACTTTTAGCGTAGAAGGATTTTCCAAAGGTTTTTCATGTTGGTGGAAGGACAAGGTATCTATCTTTATACATTTTATAAAATTGTATTCATGTTTTAATTTCATAATAAAATTAATTCTTACATTTTATAAGTTTAATTCTATATTGAATTTCATTTACATATTTCCAATATTTATTGAGGGACACACTTCATATTCTATTGTTATTTAAAGCATGAGTTGAACATAATGCTCTGAAGGATTATGTGCCCAGATTCTATATATAACAACTCCTGACCATAAAAAATGTTTTTATTTAGGGCTGAAATAGAATTTAAATCTTTCATTGCTTCTCCAACAGAACTGTAATTCACCATTTTTATTAAACATGTCGGGGACCCCAGTTCCAGGAACTGCATCAATACTACATGGTTATTTTTACTACGTTTCCAATGAATCCATGCAGTAATTATTCTCATATCCGAGTTGAGGTTTCTAACTAGCTCAATAAGCGCATCAAGTTTTCCAAGCATACTGAGTTTATCATCAGATTCAATAGGTTTATCAAGTATAAGAACATATTACAGTATGTATTCCCTTCACTCATGATTATGGTATTTTCATACACTTATTCATTAATAAAATTGTTTTAGTAATACTTTATCAATTTTTTTAATATTCGTTAACAATAATCTTATGAGTTGTTCAGTTATTTAATCTAACATGTTATATTCTCTTGGTGGACAAGTTAATTGATTTTCGGGAAAGGTATTGTTTTAAATGTCCATTTTTGATATTCATGTTATGCATGATACACAGTTGGATACCCAATGTACTGTGAAACTAGAATTTCATTTTTCATTTTAAAAACCCATTATTATATAAATATTCTTAATCTATATAGAATATTTTGGTGATGACTATTCTCTATACTATGTAGATTCACACCTCATTTTTTATATATAAATATATCATATCCAACAACTCCATTATAAATATCCATTTTATTGATTATTTGTATACTTCCATTTAGTTTCTAGATCATTTGTAAATAAAACATTACATGAGCCTGAAGTTGCCAAATATTTTTTGTCCAATGATTTTTATAATTCATTTGATTGAAATTAATCTCCTTATATCTTTTTTTCTTTTGGGAAATATTTTGTATAACTAGAACTTCTTATAGAAAACCTCAGTTGTTGAACACCAATTTCCAGGTGAAACAATTTCATGTATCCTCACCCCTTCATGTTGATAATGAAATAATGTCTGTTAACTCTGATTTTTATGGCACACTATGTTTATCAAATTCATTTTATTAACTTTTTCCATATTCTATTTCAGATAATGGTCGATGATCGACACTAATGGAGATTTCCTCACAATGAGAATCATGCAAGGACGAGGGAAGATCTTGAGATGAGTACATATCAGATCATGAAAGGATTTATAATTTACAATGTAAAAAATTTAGCACTCGTGTGAGAACACAAACAACCATACTGACATGATAAAATAAATATTTAGAGGGAAGGATAATATTGTGACATTGTCCGGTGATTTTAGAGGCAAATATGGGTTGCTGGTCCCCATTTCTTCCAGCTCACTGTCTCTGCCTACTCACCATCTCTACCTTCTCCCAGCCTCCCCCTTCGTTCACCTTCATCTTATCTTCCAAAATCTACATCACCCTCAACAGTGGAGGACCACCCTCACACAACTTCATCTCGAATCCCATTACCATAACCGACAACAAATTCAGAGTTTATACACATTAAAATACCTACAACAGTTCTGTTTTCCCTGATTCATAGATGTTCTAACCCTTCCGTCCATCAATATATATTTGCAGTTAAACACCAATTACTAAGATAATCAATCTCAGTAATGTTGGTATTTGTTTCTACTAAGCATCAAATTGTACTGTATAGTCGGTATGTGTAAATTATTTCATTAGACATTATATTTTTCCACTGTCATTTGTTAAAACATATTATTTTCATTTTTAATTACATGTATAGAGTAATAAAGAAAATTTTGAAAACTAATTTCTTTTTTTAGATTATTTATTGGCATTATAAGTTACAGTATCTATTATATAGGATATTATAGATTACCTAGAAGTTTTTTAAACATTTTATTCAGATTAGTTTAGTTCCCCATATAGATTGAATATACCCACAACACAATCCAGAATACCCAGATTTTTTATTTTTTCAACCCATATTATTTATTTATTCATTCATATTCTGTACAGTAAATATTGGAGAAACTATGAAACCAAAATCCAGGACAACGTGTCCACTAAAACAAGGATTTTCTCCCACATATCCACATATCTGAACCGGTATGCTCTGTTATTTTCGTAAAAAATTTCACACTTCTGGACATCGTGATTAGTTTGCACCTGAACACGATTAACTGCCAAAATCATTATTAGAAGGGTTTGTATTGATTTCATCAACACATCAGAGTCTTTTGTATGGTTTGTAGGTTTAACATATTCCAATCAATGTACTATTCTTAGAATTTCAATTTTGAGAATTTATTATTTTCATTTTTAGATACATGTATAGATTAGTAATGTAATACTGAAAACTAATTGTTTTTATTTTCAAATTTCTAATGTTCATTTTAATTTAATTTGTTAACTATATTTTATATTCCATATTACATACAAGTTGTTTGAACATGTTTTCGGTAGTGTATTTTTTCCCATTTGAATTTAATGTCCACTATACGCAATCTAGATTACCCATTTGATTTATTTTTTTAGTAATATTATGGGTTTAAAGTATCAACGTTAGTAAGAAAAGAAAATATGGGACAAGGTCTTCATTGCATCAATGACAAACTTCAATACTATTAGCATTTAACTAACAAGGAACTCTAGGACACTACTTTTTGGGACATCTATATTACGTAGTATATTTCTATGTTATGTTTAAAAACATAACATTTTCATACAAAAGAAACAGTTGTTTAATAAAACAAATACTTTGATGAAACACCTCATTTTCTAAAAAAATTATCATCTTTTTATGGTTCATACTCTTATTTTTTTCAATTGACATTTCAATTCGTAGAATTCAATATTCAATTCTCACCTAAAATATATACGGTAAGGATAGAAGTTTGTGTCAACCCAACATTCGGAACTACTCATCCACTCTTCTACAGGGTTAGAAGTTTGTGTCAACCCAACATTCAGAACAAATTCTCAACTACGACGATGTATACTAATTGGGAATGCAATTATTGACCTACACTATTGTCTATTACACTACTGCTACAAATGGGAACAACATATACATTTAAAATTTTGATGGTGTTTTTACTTTATATCCCATGCTATTAACAACATAATTCTTCTCTGTGAAAATTATGTTATATTTTCATGGTTTAAAAATTATCTCAGTTATGCTGAAATTCAGAAATAATTTTTTCATGTTTCAGTATTCATTACTATTGATTCATATTTGAATATAATTTCACTTCATTTATATGATTTCATAATGGTAAATATAGCTTCTTACTCATTTTCATATAAATTTCTAATTTTACAATATTGTGATGAATTATTGTAAACTTATACATGTATTCCAACAATATCTATCACTATTTTATAAATTTATCATTTTAATAATTAATTCTCAATATTATGTTTTCAAAATATGAATTTATCTTATAATTAACATTTGACTTGTAGTGTAGTGCGTATGCACGGGTGTGGTACTAGTTAAAAAAACCATTGAAGATAAGGATACCGTTAATTTAACTTAGTAATTTATTTTTATCCTATAAGGGAAGTAAACTCTAAAATATAAAGACCATGGGAGAATATTTATACCATTATAAATAGTATAATGTGAGTAGAATAACTTTTTCTATGACATATAATTTTTTTCGAACCTAATTCTTTACTCGCTACATCAACAGTGGGGTATATGTGATCTAGAATATGCATATGTTTCACTACAACTGAAAGATTTGTCCATTATTCATCCCACTATAATCTTGAATAGCTTATTAATAAATATGGGTAATGTTAAATTTCCCGTTGATTTCTTATTTATTTGTATGAAGTGTTCCAAAAACGTTTCTATCATTTTGTGAAAAACATTATTTGCTACATGAGGTTTTTTTATAGTTGTTTCTAAAGAAAATGTTTTTTATTATACTGGTGATGGAAAATAAAAATTCAATTTTTTTAAGTAATATACACTATAGGTAAGATTTGATCTAATATTTTTTGTTGAAAAAGTTTTTATGGTTTTGACCTCGAAGGATATCTAGGACCCTGTTATTGAAATGAACCAATTTATTGTTTTGGAAAATTTAGGGTAAACATCGTTGAACTTGAATCCACATGACAACTTGAGAAACTAATTATAATTGACATTAGAAATATGGAATTTATTTATAATTATCATAAAGTGTTCCATCATAAAAAATCTATTTCATTAAAGATGATTCCTAGTTTCTTGATTAACAATCAAAACCCTCTTGTTGGGAGAAAATTTTATACCTAAAACCAAATCTGGATTCAGTTCCTTATACCTATGATAATTCGAAATAAAAGGAATTTTTAGTGGCATTTCTAACTGAAAAAGATAATCTATAGCTAATTATAGGTTTTTTTCTTCTATCCCAATAGTTGATGATAATACTTTCCCCCAATCTGTTGTGAGTGTTAATGTGATCAATTATTATTGTTTTCTTGAAAAATATTTCTGTTTTATCCTACTAAAACTTGTTGTTTCTAGATGAATTTTTAACTAATGATCTAATTAAATTATTAGAAGATATTGTGTATATATTGAAACCATGAAGAAGGTACAACTATGAAGGAAGTTATGTGAAACAAATTTATGGATTTAATAGGAAAGAATCAATTAATAACACCTAGAACACCCATAGATGTATCAAAATAATTTTATATTCACATAAAGAAGAAAAATGATTCCACTCCCAAAGGATAAGCCCTTCCAATTCCAATGTAACATTATCTATAGGCACATATTACAAAATCATTAATACATGATAATAATGATAAAGAGACAAGGAAAAATAGAAGAGTTCTATGTGTCCTAACCTTATCCCATGATATATACCCTCTCTACACTGCTTCATCCCCAAGATTCCAATGATGGAATTTACTTTCCGTAAGAAAATTATTAAATCATTGATAAATCACCAATACAAACATGTCTAGATATTGAGTGTAACGCCCCGACCCCAGCTACCCAGAGTTGGGGCATTACTTCGTAACATTGGCATGATCACAAAAGATCAAGTCTCGAAAGACCGATTAGTTTAGTATCCTTGGAAACACTAGATACATTCGTAAACGTTACTTTACATCATAAAGTAAACAAACTACAATGAAAAAGCCTCCATAGTCCACACTCATATCCTCTTCTGACAATCCCTGCAGTTCATTCATAAAATACTTCTTCACATCCTGGAAAAAATATTAAAACATTGAAAGGGGTGAGCTCAGATGATCAGTAAGGTTAACCATATAGCAGAAGCTTTCATAAATAAACATTAACATTTAAGGCAATGTATAACTAAAACAAAAGCCTTTTAAACTTGAACTTAAACATAATATGGCAACAGTAAAATGAGATAATGCCATTTACTTCTTCACATGGATATTCTACTGGTCGAATAATCACATGCAATATCAATAACCACTTTCATAATGAGGGAATGTATAATGCCGGACATTCTGAAACATTTTGTCAAGGCCTCGGCCAAGACGTCTAAAATGATTAAGGCCTCCGCCAAAACCATAAATCAAATTGGGAAAGGGCCTCGGCCAATTCCACGTCTAGTTGTCTCATGAGACCTACCGATGCATCGAGGAGCTATAGCGGGCTCCACCCGTCACTTATTAAGTCCAATACATTCCTCATATGAATAGGTTTAAACATATCATAAACCATAACAGAATCGTATCACATAAAACATGCATAAAGGAAACATAACATTTCAACATTTCAATCACAAGATATCAATACAACACATTGATATAATAAAAACGCTTTCAAAACCATTTTCAATACCAAAATAAAAGAAAAGTAAAACATGGTATTTATTTTTCTTTTAAAAAGAAGGTATGGCTTGTAGAGGAAGCCGAAAATCAAATAATGGTCACGGCGGTGGAAAAGTCGTTGTCGCCGAATATGTACGGAAAGAAAAACATTCCCTTTTTGTCGTTTAGTAAAACGATTCGTATAAAAATATTCCTTTTGAATAAATGTAAAAAGTCAAAGGGGTTTATACACTGTACAAAAGAATGTTGTGTATAAAACCAAATATGCCTCAATGAAAGGAGATTGAGACAAATTCATTAGAAAGATCATTTTTAAAATAAAATAGATCTATTATGTGTATTCACTATACGTACACATAAATAAAGTACAAATACAAGATAGGACATAATAATATCATGACATAATTGGAAAGTAGGAGATTAACCCAAAGAATGGAAATTGGGTTAAGAAGTTCCCTTACCTTGTGTCCGACTTGACTCAACCGTTCTTTAACCTCCTGAATAATAAAATAGAGTTAATATATACCTTATTAAGAACCATTTTCAATTTTATTATCCTTTTTATATCACTTATTACAATGTTATGAATATTATGTAATTATTCAAGTTAATAACGATCGTTTTGTCGATCTTTGGTAACTTGAGTCAACAATAAACTTCTTATAATTACAAGTTGTTCATGTGGTAGAATATCCATTATATCCAGAATTATATTCATAATTTAGATGTCATATATATATTATATATCCAGTATATACATTCATTTATAATATTACGTAACATTTAGAGGTAAGAAATGAAATGCACCGCTCATGGAGACGGTAAGCTGTACGTACGCATGAACGCTACTTTCATTTCAATTTCATATTTAATGGAACTAAATCATAATGATATAAATGTATAATATAATTCCAGTATAATATAGTGTATAATACCATTTACTACATCCTTTATACATCCCATATATGGCATTAACGATTCAAATCACTTTGAGGGGGCGGTAGTCCGCACTTCCTAAAATGAAATTACCGCGTTTTACCCATAATGGAAATCATAAAGTATGCCATAAATGAGAAATACAGAAGCATAAGTAAAACCTAAACATATTTTATATCATATATAAATATAGTGACATCTTAATGGCCACCTTTGAAGGTGTTATATGAGTGTTGAACAATCATCGTTTCGTGAGGCAGAAATTCGCCATCCACAGAAACTGTATGTTCTTTAACCATTAGATGTAGGTGTGTGTAAGTGTAGCTAGAATCCTTCTTATAAAAACATCCTAGTATATTTAGAATACTGGTGTTGTTACAAAAGGAATGAATAAAAAGAGTTTAGGGGGTTGGAGAAGAAAAATAAAACAAATCAACATTAGAGAAGACATTACCTCAAAATCGGGTAACTCTATTTGATTTGAGCCAAAGGCTTCCTTGGGGAGATTTCTGCCCAAAGTGAGGCTTATAGGAGTAAGAGGAGAAAGTTGGGAGAGTATTTGGGCAGCGTTTGGCCGATCCAAATGGCTTGAAAGTGTAAATGAGGTGGGAGAGGTGGGGGCCTTTTATAAGTGGAGAGGAGGGGCACTTTTGGAAAGATTGAAATGTTATATTATTTCACAATGCTTTTCGGATTATAAAGGTCCCACACTTATATAATTTGAGGCTAAGGTGATAAGGTTTCGAAATCTCCCATCCAATAGGCTTTGGACAAGTTTAAGCCTTGGAGTTTTCATTATCTTCTCATTTTATTTAAATCGTTAAATAATGAGGTCATCGCTGCATCATAATGATGTCATAAATAATTTAATTTATTTAATGTCTAAAAATTATAAAAAAATACTATGATGTAGGAAATCTTTTTATATTTCTAATGAATATTTATAGTCAATATTTGGATCTGTGTAACCCCACTTAAAAACTGTTTTAGTAAAACAACTCATGTTTGTGTCAATTTAAATTTAACATTAAATAAATATATATTAATGTCATTTTCCAACTAAAGTGGCTCCATGGGGTCCCCAAGTTGACCAATGGGTTGTATTGGTCGTCCATGACTCATCCAATAGAAGTAGGACAAGTGTCATGCTCATCTCATATTATTAAAACATTATTTGTACCCTAAACTACACTAATTGCCTCTAATCGCGATTAAGAATTTAAAAGTTACTATTCACCAAAAAATTATTTTAATCTCATTGAACCACATTTTACTTCTTAATGAAAACCATGTATGTAGGATTTTTGAAAATCAAATCACAGAAGTGGTAATATTTCATATAAACGAAAAATCAGTTATTTAACTACCACTTAGTGGTTTCACTATTCATCAAAAATTGAAGTTTTTCAGAACAAGGCCAAAATTTCACCCTAAGCTATAATTGATATTCCGAATTCAAAAATGATGTCTATTTTACAAAATTACAAACATATAAGTTTCATTAATTAATTTTATAATTAATTCCCGCTGTTACGACAAATAGCGTGTTTTTAAAAACAATTTATATCAAAAGATTGGCAATTGTTTATGTCCAATTTCAATGTTAAATTAATTCTAATGACCACCATTGGATAAAATGGTAAAAATATATTCTAATTATACCTTAAAACCACTAAATAGTATAATTTATCACCATAAATTATTTTCATTAAAAAAGTTGTTTTAAAGTATTTTTCACTATTCATAAAAATTAGAAGTTCTCAGAAAAATACCAAAAATTCAACATAGGCTAATTTCGATATTATGAATCCAAAAATGAAGTCCATTTTGAAATATAAAATTTCTATAATTATAAAAAGTGTTTATTACTATTTATAACGGCTACTTTGATTAGTCGCGGTGTTTTAGAACTCGATGTTGCGTACAATGCAAGTTATTGCATTATTGAATGAGAAGCGTATCGTGGAAGCTCAGGGTGTTACATTCTCCCCTCCTTCAATAAATTGTGTCCTCCCAATTTGAAATTTTTCTTTGAAAATAGAAGGTTGAAAAGAGAAAATACCTTTGAGGAAAACCCACATCGGAAATAAGGTTAATAAATATATAACATGTAAAGAAAGCAGGATAAGTACAAAGGTCACCCGATATAGCCCATTCTAGGATTATATGAAAATATGGATATGGAGGAGAAACAAACTATCAAGGTCTGATGGAGAGTTATAGAAAACATGATTAGGAGAAAGTTTAACCACAAGAAAATCACAAACTTGTGATTGGTTAAACGGTCATTGAATCCCCAGTTGGAAAAGTTAAACAACAACATTTTTGTTTTAAGTTACCTTTTATAATGTTGAGGAATTTATTTAGGAGATTTACTAAGAACGTAAGGGAATATACATACTTTATATGTATACTTTCATTCGTTAATAAATTTTTACCACAAACCCAACTTTTACTCCAAATGGAAACGGAACTCAAAAATATTCTATTTATCCTAATTGTATAAGGTTAAAAATGTTAACACATACCATTTAGATTAGTAAAACTATTTTGTAATAACCAGGGACTTCCTGTAGGCTAGTGGTAGGAAATAAAGGCTTGTCGCACTATGGTTGTGGGTTCGATTCCTGCAGCTTTGTCCGACGCGACGGGTTATTCCCCACCCTGCAGGTTGTCCTTTTCCTAAAACTATAGTATTATAATATTCCAAAAATAATCTTCAGAAATTCTTTAACCTTAAACAATACTATCCATGGTTCAACTTAATCCATTCCAACCTTAATAGTTATCCAAAATACCTCCGTCCAGACTTTCTCTAAAAGGTCTCTAAATTCCAAAATCAATTGTAACATCAGATTCCCCAAACAAAGAAAAGTTTCTCTTATTGTCACATACTAAAAATATGATTACCTTAATCATATTAAAACCTTACTGAAATCAACAAGTACTGCAGTACAATCCATATATATATATCACATTATTCTTATAACCATAATATAATCCTTGAGTCCAAAAGCACCAATACCTTAATTATTCCGCTTCAACTGTAGTCACAGCATAAGATTGGCCTTGATCCCTTGGCCTTTTCTGAGGTAAGTATCCCTGACGCTTAGGACATTCATTTGCATAATGCCCTATTTCCCTACAAGTGTAGCATTCAACTTTGACAGCCTCTTTCTTTCCCTTGCAATCACTAGCCTGGTCACCCTTTTCTCCACATTTATAACAAACTCCCATTCCTTTTAGGCAAGTACCAGGGTGATTCTTCCCACAATTATCACATAATGGAAAATCCTTCTTTCCCTTTTCCCTTTATCTGTCTCTTGTTCCACCGTTCTCTTCTTCTCTTTCTTTACTTTGTTGTCATAAGACTTAGAGAATTCCTTTTCTATCTTGATAGCACATGAGACAATATCTTCGTATGATGAGAAGGATTGTGATACTAAAGCTCGACGGAGAAATGGTTTTAACCCATCAAAGAAACGATCAATCTTACTCCTTGGGTTACATATATAATCGGCAGCATTCCTCTATAACCTTGTAAAGTTAGCCTCATACTTTGCGACATTCTCATCCTCCTTCTGCCTCAAACTCAGAAATTGCCTTTCCATATCTGCTCGATGGTCACGAGGAAAATATTTTTCTAAAAACAGATCTTTGAACTCCCTCCATTCCATATTCGATACGTCATCATCTTCCTTTGTGTTTTGAATCAGCGACCACCACTGATCGGCATCTCCAGTGAGGCGGTAAACTGCCATGACAACCTTCTCCCTTTCGCTACTCTCCAAGGCATGGAATATTTTCTCTAAGGAGTTTATCCATTGCTCAGCTACTAACGGATTTGTACCCCCATTGAAGGTTGGTGATTGTTGCCTCATGAAACGGTCTAGCATTGATCCTCCACGTTGCGAATCAGGGTGCTCCATACGAGTAAGGTTATTATTCATAACCTGAGTAAGTTGTCCCAGTATGGTGATTAGCTGATCGGCACCAGTTGCATCACCAGCCCCACTATATTTATCTTGAGCAGGAGGGAAATCCCTACATGGAGTGCGTGCATTGATACGGTTTCCATTTCTTCCACTAGGCGCCATTTCTAAACAATTTCATAAACTAGATTAGTTTATGAAATAAAATACATAATTCCATATTTGTAAAATACTTTACATAAATTGAACTATTTATGGATATAATCCATAATCATAAAAAGAAATGTTTCCTTTGAGGAAGTATATACTCATAACCCTTCATAGTGGTTTGTAAAGAAAATGAGAATTATCCTAAACATATCCCCCGGGAGTGTCGTAACCAAGAGTACAGCAAGGCCCGTTGTCGTGCACCAGTTCACGTTCGAGTCTAGCTCAAAGCGGTGTTTTCGGGTTTTACCCCTAGGTACATCTGTGCCAGAGCCGCCTCTACCTACAAGGATGTATTGCTCGGAAAACTCACCAAATCTCTACAATAACAAAATTCTAGGAAGTTCTTCTATACTAATCCTCAAAGTCTATCTTTGGGCTATGTGCTCTAATCAGAGTTTATCTAAATCTAGCTTCCAAGGTTAGTACTAAACTGCCTCTGATACCAACTGTAACGCCGCGACCCCAGCTACCCAAAGTCGGTGCATTACTTCGTAACATTGGCATGATCACAAAAGATCATGTCTCGAAAGACCGATTAGTTTAGTAGCCTTGGAAACACTAGATACATTCGTAAACGTTACATTACATCATAAAGTAAACAAACTACAATGACAAAGTCTCCATAGTCCACACTCATATCCTCTTCTGACAATCCCTGCAGGTCATTCAGAAAATACTTCTTCACATCCTGGAAAAAATATTAAAACATTGAAAGGGGTGAGCTCAGATGCTCAGTAAGGTTAACAATATAGCGGAAGCTTTCATAAATAAACATTAACATTTAAGGCAATGTATAACTAAAACAAAAGCCTTTTAAACGTGAACTTCAACATAATATGGAAAAAGTAAAATGAGATAATTCCATTTACTTCTTCACATGGATATTCTACTGGTCAAATAATCGCATGCAATATCAATAACCACTTTCATAATGAGGGAATGTATAATGCCGGACATTCTGAAAAAAAATTTCAAGGCCTCGGCCAAGACGTCTAAAATGATTAAGGCCTCGGCCAAAACCAAAAATCAAATTGGGAAAGGGCCTCGGCCAATTCCACTTCTAGTTGTCTCATGAGACCTACCGATGCATCGAGGAGCTATAGCGGGCTCCACCCATCACTTATGAAGTCCAATACATTCCTCATATGAATAGGTTTAAACATATCATAAACCATAACATAATCGTATCACATAAAACATGCATAAAGGAAACATAACATTTCTACATTTCAATCACAAGATATCAATACAACACATTGATATAATAAAAATGCTTTCAAAACCATTTTCAATACCAAAATAAAAGAAAAGTAAAACAAGGTATTTATTTTTCTTTTAAAAAGAAGGTATGGCCTATAGAGGAAGCCGAAAATCAAATAATGGTCACGGCGGCAGAAAAGTCGTCGTCGCCGCATATGTACGAAAAGAAAAACATTCCCTTTTTGTCGTTTAGTAAAACGATTCGTATAAAAACATTCCTTTTGAATAAATGTAAAAAGTCAAAGGGGTTTATACACTGTACAAAAGAAAGTTGTGTATAAAACCAAATATGCCTCAATGAAAGGAGATTGAGAGAAATTCATTAAAATGATCATTTTTAAAATAAAATATATCTATTATGTGTATTCACTATAAGTACACATAAAGAAAGTACAAATACAAGATAGGACATAATAATATCATGACATAATTTGAAAGTAGGAGATTAACCCAAAGAATGGAAATGAGGGTAAGAAGTTCCCTTACCTTGTGTCCGACTTGACTCAACCGTTCTTTAACCTCCTGAATAATAAACTAGAGTTAATATCTACCTTATTAAGAACCATTTTCAATTTCATTATCCTTTTTATATCACTTATTAAAATGTTATGAATATTATGTAATTATTCAAGTTAATAACGATCGTTTTGTCGATCTTTGGTAACTTGAGTCAACAATAAACTTCTTATAATTACAAGTTGTTCATGTGGTAGAATATCCATTATATCTAGAATTATATTCATGATTTAGATGTCATATATATCTTATATATCCAGTATATACATTCATTTATAATATTACGTAACATTTAGAGGTAAGAAATGAAATGCACCGTTCATAGAGACGGTAAGCCGTACGTACGCATGAACGCTACTTTCATTTCAATTTCATATTTAATGGAACTAAATCTTAATGATATAAATGTATAATATAATTCCAGTATAATACAGTGTATAATACCATTTACTCCATCCTTTATACATCCCACATATGGCATTAACGATTCAAATCATTTTGAGGGGGCGGTAGTCCGCACTTCCTAAAATGAAATTATCGCGTTTTACCCATAATGGAAATCATAAATTATGCCATAAATGAGAAATACAGAAGAATAAGTAAAACATAAACATATTTTATATCATATATAAATATAGTGACATCTTAATGGCCACATTTGAAGGTGTTATATGAGTGTTGAACAATCATCGTTTCGTGAGGCAGAAATTCGCAATCCACAGAAACCGTATGTTCTTTAACCATTAGATGTAGGTGTGTGTAAGTGTAGCTCGAATCCTTATTATAACAACATCCTAGTATATTTAGAATACTGGTGTTGTTACAAAATAAATGAATAAAAAGAGTTTAGGGGGTTGGAGAAGAAAAATAAAACAAAACAACATTAGAGAAGACATTACCTCAAAATTGGGTAAATCTTTTTGATTTGAGCCAAAGGCTTCCTTGGGAAGCGTTCTGCCCAAAGTGAGGCTTCTAGGAGTAAGAGGAGGAAGTTGGGAGAGTATTTGGGCAGCGTTTGGCCGAGCCAAATGGCTTGAATGTGTAAATGAGGTGGGAGAGGTGGGGGCCTTTTATAAGTGGAGAGGAGGGGCACTTTTGGAAAGATCGAAATGTTATATTATTTCACAATGCTTTTCGGATTATAAAGGTCCCACACTTATATAATTCGAGGCTAAGGTGACAAGGTTTCGAAATCTCTTCATCCAATAGGCTTTGGACAAGTGTAAGCCTTGGAGTATGCATTATCTTCTCATTTTATTTAAATCGTTAAATAATGAGGTCATCGCTGCATCATAATGATGTCATAAATAATTTAATTTATTTAATGTCTAAAAGTTATTAAAAAAATACTATGATGTAGGAAATATTTTTAGCTTTATAATGAATATTTATAGTCAATATTTGGATCTGTGTAACCCCACTTAAAAGCTGTTTTCGTAAAACAACTCATATTTGTGTCAATTTAATTTTAACATTAAATAAATATATATTAATGTCATTTTCCAACTAAAGTGGCTCCATGGGGTCCCCAAGTTGACCCATGGGTTGTCTTTGTCGGCCATGACTCATCCAATAGGAGTAGGACAAGTTTCATGCTCATCTCATATTATTAAAACATTATTTGTACCCTAAACTACACTAATTACCTGTAATCGCGATTAAGAATTTAAAAGTTACTATTCACCAAAAAATTATTTTAATCTCATTGAACCACATTTTACTTCTTAATGACAACCATGTATGTCGGATTTTTGAAAATCAAATCACATAAGTGGTAATATTTCATTTAAACGAAAAATCAGTTATTTAACTACCACTTAGTGGTTTCACTATTCATCAAAAATTGAAGTTTTTCAGAACAAGGCCAAAATTTCACCCTAAGCTATAATTGATATTCCGAATTCAAAAATGATGTCTATTTTACAAAATTCAAAACATATAAGTTGCATTAATTAATTTTATAATTAATTCCCGTTGTTACGACAAATAGCGTGTTTTTAAGAAACAATTTATATCAAAAGATTGGCAATTGTTTATGTCCAATTTCAATGTTAAGTTAATTCTAATGACCACCATTGGATAAAATGGTAAAAATATATTCTAATTATACCTTAAAACCACTAAATAGTATAATTTATCACAATAAATTATTTTGATTAAAAAAGTTGTTTTAAAGTATTTTTCACTATTCATAAAAATTAGAAGTTCTTAGAAAAATACCAAAAATTCAACATAGGCTAATTTCGATATTCCGAATCCAAAAATGAAGTCCATTTTGAAATATAAAATTTCTATAATTTTAAAAAGTGGTTATTACTATTCATAACGGCTACTTTGATTAGTCGCGGTGTTTTAGAACTCGAAGTTGCGTACAATGCAAGCTATTGCATTATTGAATGAGAAGCGTA
Organism: Viscum album; assembly: GCA_963277665.1. Lineage (NCBI taxonomy): Eukaryota > Viridiplantae > Streptophyta > Magnoliopsida > Santalales > Viscaceae > Viscum > Viscum album. The sequence continues at coordinate 1,425,043,455 of OY728148.1, read as the reverse complement.
TCATGGAAGCTCGGGGTGTTACATTGAGTCCTACTTCTATAAATATGGCGATGACCACTACATTAATAACAAAATTTTAACAAATGTTTCTTTATAAAATATTATAACATAATATATGAAAAATCAATCCTATATATGGTCTATGATCCAATGATTGATATGATAATCCTCCCCATGGTACATGTTATAACAATCGACTGGTTTTCTACCATTCAAATCCACTAGATAGCTAGCACATATCACTACATGATAGTCTTATGATCACTATGGGATGAACAGAGTAATAGGGGTGATTAAGTGTTTGATGGATATTTATCAATTTAAAATGTTATCCTTTTTATACCTCTATCACATATTGAATTAATTATTATCTTATATAATATATAGTGGGTTTGAAATAGTGAAATGAAAACATTAAATGTCAAGGTAAAACAATATTTTTATGAGCTTGTCCACCAATGTGGATGACTATATCCTCAGTGTAAGATTGTTGTTATCCCACCACTAGAAATCATTACATTTAATATGAAGAAAAGAATAGAAAAGAGTATGGCCTTTATCTTATTTTCCTAGGACCAATAAGGAATAATGCATGTTTAAACATTGAAGGATAGGTTTATATAATATCAAACTACTTATTCTAAAGTGACCAATAATATTATAAAAGTCTTATTTTCAGATTAATAATTAATCAGATCAACATAATACATAAGCAACAATCTATTGGGATACCTCCCCATTAAGTAAATAAGAAGGATATATCTGTAATGATGAAATATTCTATGTTTCATCTGGTTCTCCTTGTTCTTAATTTAGAATATTATGAATATAAAGTAGACTTTATATATCAGAATGTTTTATTGGCCAGAATGATAATCAACTAAAAAGAAGATTGGCCATTCCATTCTTATTAATTTCATTTCCAATAAATAACATAAGATATCAAATTATACAATTAAATTTCACATTTAAATTAATGTAAATAAATAATTTGTTAACTTCTAATTCAAGAAAAATAATAATGAGATCACATAATTGAGCATCCTCAAGGATTCTACATCATCGAACCCCTCAATCGGTTCCTTCACATAACTACGATAACTGACATATACCTTTCCCTTATTCAGGTATACTACTATAAGTAATACATTCTATCCTTGTGAACTATATAGATATTATAAGAACTTGTAATAGTTCAATGTAATTCCGAAGACATATTCTCTATGTAAGAGGGTACATGGAGTCTCAACAGGGTGCTCTATTTATTAGGAAAATATGAGTGGTCTTCAAGAATTAAACATCAACAACTGTTCTTAGTCTCTTTACATTTATAGATATGGAACCATAAAATCTTTATTATGTTTTATACCATGTCAAGAGTCATTATAATTATATATGATTAAAATTTAGTGTTAAAGACCCATTCAATGAGTTGAATATATCACCTGTATCTCATATTTTCAAACAATGGTTTCCTTTTAATTTTTTCAATGTTTTGGAAGGCTTATTATTTTTTAAATTTTTTGTACTCACATCAATACAGTGGTTAACCGATGAAAAAAATTAGTTTGAGCTCACCCATTCACACACATACACAAATAGCCTTCTAAAACATCACTTTCATTCCGGAAATGATTATTCTTTTCATTATCTCATATATAAATATCTCTCATTTAAAATCATATTAATTCATAGTAAAATCATTATTTAAATCCATGGACTAGTTAGATTCATCCTTCCATGAGATATATCAATATATTCATCCTAAAATATTTCTTATTCAAAAATACCCTACATTTTCAGGACTTCCTGAAATCAGTAACATTATAGTAATTAGTTACATCAAAATCAGTTAAATATTAATTGGTTGCATGGTTTACATTGAACATCATACACATCTTTGAAACAGCTATATATATATCAGCTAAAATGAAATTGGTTATATGGTTCTCAATAAAAAATGATATAATTTGGATACATCACAAAATTGTCTATATTGATCACATTGAACATAATATATATTACTGAAGTGGATAAATGGAAATCAGTTGAACAGTGATCAGATATGAGATTCTAAGTTATTGCTTCACTAAAACAACTATGTCATTTTACCAAATATTATATGTATTGTTGTTGGGTACATGATTAGTATTAAAGAATGAATTGTTATCTAGATTTTTCAATATCAACATTCACTTTTTGTGAATCATCTCTGTGGATGTGGAATATTCCAAACTTCTATAAAATAAATTTAAAATTTATTTAACTGATTTCTAGGCATTCTTAGAAACCTCGTACCTTCTCAAATATGTTATATAATTCCCTCATAAGTCCACCAAAATATGTATTTAACCATTTTAAAGATAAGCTCATCAATCAGAACACTTTAAATTCATTTCATCCATAAATTTAACATGTGAACATTGAACTTATCATGTTGGAACATATTCAATTAATTTTGTTACTAAACATATTTCTTTTCCAAATATAATTGGATATTGTGAAGATATTAATCGGTAGTACCAAAAAATCATCCATGATTATTTAATCAACCATAGTTTGTTGGGAATCATCACTTAAATGTTCAAAAAACATTTTTGGGAACATCAAATAAGTTTTTATTATTCAGTACATATTGAAACTAAGTTCTTCATTACATAATAATTAATTTAAAAAATAAAATAAAATAGTAGGATCATAAATATCCTCTTTTTTATTGTCTATTCTAATTTAAAAAATGAGATTCCAATATAACATCTGTAATTATTCTATCCTTTTTTATTTTATCTGTACCATTAATGATAACAAATGAAAAGTTCGTAATGGAGGATTATATCATTTATTTCATAATAAAGGTTCCATCCCTTATTCCAATCTATGTATACTTGTGATAACCAAGTATAGAAATAAATAATGTCTACTTTAGTTATCAATAATGTCCATTATCCATTCATTGAATAATACCAACTTATATAAAACAAATAATATCATTTATTAGAGATTGTTAAACTATTTTTGAGGGTTATAATAATTGGAAGATACTGATTTATATAATTAAAGTGGAAATTTTTTGATACCACAGGTCAAGTAAAATATCAAGATACATTAAACCTAAAATTATTAAACTCTTATCAATACATAGATTAAAAAATTAGGGTATAATTGGAAGGATATTTTTCAGAATCTAATTCTGGAAAAATGTCTATAATTAAACATTTGTTAATCTCAATTCTTTATTCATATTCCCCACTAATGGTTAGATCATCTCTATATTTTTAATATGGATGAGAGAGTAATCAAATATACCTTATCAATGAATTGAAGAATAAGAAAATTACTAAGATGTTAGATTTAGATGAAATATAATGATCTCTAAACGTATTCAGATACTCCCCATCATTGAATGATATCTATCACAAATTCATCTTTATTGATATTTTAATTAGTTTTTCATCAGAATTTCAATTAATTAAAATATCATTTTTGTGATCTCATTATGATGGTGCCTCTAAATCATTTGATTAGATATGATAACTTGACAATCTTCATCAAGGTTGATATCTAATCTTTTAAATAACATAATTTTAAATATAATAATAGATAGATCAAACCAGGTTATTGAATCTATAAGTCATGGAATGAATATTTCATCTAGTTGATATAGAAATTTAATATTTTCTTCAGCTCTTCACTAGAATATATGCAATACCTTCAATTTTGTGAACATAATGATAAAAATTAAAAACATAGTTATAATTTGGGTTTAATTTGTTTTTAAATAATATCTACCAAGATGAATATTAGTTATAAACAATAGGACTACTTTCATTTATAATACATATTATTGGTAACTATTTATACTTAATTTCGTTAATTTATTAGTTGTTTTTGGTAGCACATAATCTCCACATTCTTCAGAATCAATTTATTGTAGAATTTGTGTTTTGAAACTATCTAAAAGTGAACATTCACTATTAGGATCATTCATGTAATTCTTTAGAATTTATTATTGGGATAATGTTATTACCCCAAAATAATTAGAGATATGCCTTAATCCTTTTGACATTTAACACTTACATTTATGGTTTTCTAGTCACCATTTGTCAAAAAAATATCATTAAATTATATTTCATCATGTGGAGTCATATTTCTTCATTTAACCTAGTCATTTATTTATTCTTTTTCCAGATTTCATTATATTTCAAATTTATTTGAAAAAAAAAGAAAAATATCATTTGGAATATGCATTATTTTCTTAGAAGTTCCATATGAAATCTTGGATGTGATCTTTAACACATCAGTTCTCATATTTTTTCTCTTTTTTATTTATCTATTTGACTCCAACATTATTTTATTAAAATAAATATCTATGGATTTTTTGTAAAATTCCATCGTGTGTCACATTCTTCACCAATAAATAATTCTTATCCATTTTAATGTAGCACCATTTTTATCTATATTGGGATTGTATTGAGCAGAAATATTATTTTGATTTTCAACCATGGTTGAGTTATTTATCTTTATTATTGACTTCTTGGGAATAGTTTTATTATATATTTTTCCCTATGTTAGATTATCTTTATTAATTATTTACAATGGAATTTAAATTTTAATTGGTTTGGTTACATTCTTCAATAATTTATTTTTTCACACCTCTTCACTATGAACACTACCAATGAAAATACAATATAGGTTCTTCAAACATTATAACCTATTTATTTTATTCAGATTCTTCTTTTCCTTATATAGATTTTGATTCGTCTCTATTTTTCTCCCCTTGATATAGGATTACATTTTTTAGATATTCATATATTATTCCATAAATCCTATTCCATATTCTATAATATGTCACATCAAAAACAGTAGAAGAAAAATCATGATATTTTATTTTGACTAATAGTCTATCGTGATTAACATTCTAGTGACTTTTTTTTATTTTCATTATTATAATGGTATTTTATAGGGGAACATAATTTTTTGAGATTAATTTTCTTTATAAGAAATTCATGGGTTGTATCTTCCTCATTTTTCTTCATCATAATTTTTCAGAGTTTTATTTTAGAAAAAAACTTTTCATAATTCAAGGTGTTATAAAAACTAGTAACGTTTAATATGGATTGAACCTTTTTATTATTAGGTACATTAAATTGATAACTATATGATATCAAGATAATTTTTTGAACCAGATATAGTTATTTTAGGATATGTTTCCTCCTTATAATTTTTTGAGGTTGTAACTCTTAAATTAACAATTTTTCCTTACTTTTATTATAAATACTTGATTTGAAAATTTTCAATACCATCCTATTTCAATACGTGTTCCATAATCTATATATTTTGGTGAAATTTATCATCCTCCTTTGAATTTAGTTTTTTAAGAACCCAATTTTTCTTTGATGTATGAATACAAAACATTTTAGTACAATTCATTAATGTTGACCTATTATAATTACCTAATAAGGTCAAATAAGTATTCGGGGGGGGGGGTCGAGTATTATTCTTAGCTCAAAACCCCGATAGAGGGAAGAAAAAATTGAGCTAAATAGTCAGTGAAACCCAAGAATCCCCGATGACCCTTTTAATACTAACCATGATTGGAATTGTTTAAGGAAAAGTATGTCACACACTCTTCCCTAATGGTTCACCCAAGGCCTCGTGGTTGTTTTTTTCCTATGATTTTTAATAGATCCATTTAGAACTATTTTTTCATGTTTTCTCATATCATGTGGCTAAACCAAGTTGGTTCTATATTGAGGAAATGATGTCTGCATGGATAGAATATGGTTTGGATAACTATGTGACCCATAATTTCTTTTTAAAATGATCAATTTCCCTGAAATTTCTTATTAACCCTACCCCTCTTCCCATTTTCTTCCTCCACTGATAGAAGGAATCCATTTTCACTGATGAGATCTTCTAGGATTTCCTCCGACTAGATACATTAATATGCTCACTTTTAGAGCTTAGAAACCAGAGCAGATCATCTTGTTGGATTCCACTAGTTAAGCTCTTCTTCCCAAAGGATCAGTTCATCGTTTATCTTTCCTTCAAAGATTTTATCACAATTCCAACTCATATTCCATATTTTTAGTTCATTGATCCATTTTATAGAATTCATATGATTCATTCCAAACCTGGGGTTGATACTAGATAATTATAATCCTACAATTATAATGTAGGAGCTCTATGACTTTTCGTTAAATGTGTCATGATATATGACATACCGTCATTGGGCACATACTGGTCTCACTAATAGTTTCTTTAAAAATTTATATTCATTTATTATAATCAATTTTTTAATTTTATAGATCCATATTAATACATAATAGTTTTACTTTTAGAATTTTTGACCATAATTCCATCCACCCCTAGTAGGATGGTCCACTTGTTATGCTTTTAGTGTCCTTTTTATGACTATCTGCACCAATATTTTTGTGTTCATCATCCTTAACATTATAAGGTAAGTGTTTTAATTATTTAATAAATATTTTAAATTGTTAAATGGAATGTTTATTTATATATATTAATTAGTGTAGTTAGTTTCTTACTAAATCATTAATGGTTTCAAGTCCCACATCACCTTTTCATGTAATAATGAATAGAATGAAATAAACATAACAAATAATTATATAGAAGAATTGAATTAGGTGGAAATAAAATATAACATTTTTAAATTACTTGGACAGTGATGGAATGAACCTAATGAATTATAAAATGGAATTTATGTACATATGTATTTAGGTGACTTGGAATTTTTCATATTATTAAAGAAACAAGGTTATGTATCCTTAATTTACCATATCACTTAGTTTTAAAGGAAATGATATATTCCAAATTAATTATCTATTATCATGAGTGTTTCATGTCCCAAATTTAATAAGTAATGATGTATAATTTTATTATTTTATATGTACATTTTTATCTTTATAGGAGTGGTTGTACTTGAGAAGGCCTTGGATTCCCAAGGGAATGCACATAGAACTAAGAGGACACCATTCTGATTCAAGAGAAGATTTTCAAGAGAGATACCTGCCCCAATACATGGTAAATTGCTAAGAGAAGATTCATAAAATGTCTCTGTTGGATCCCTCACTATATATCTAGATATTAGGATACCACACATACACTACTTGGATCCTTCTTGATGTCTTCAGACTCAAAATGCTGTGGATTCACACCATTAGGCGTATCCATTCTTATCATGAGATTACTAGGGATGAGCTCCATGTACATAGATAGAATATTTTATAGTGTAATTACTTGGTGGTGACATAGTTACTATACTCAGACCCTTTATTATTATACTTCACGAGTTACTACAACGAGTTGGATTGACCCTTGAGGTTAGGGATTCCTTGGATACAATGTGGACCCTCCTTAATATTATCATTCCCTTTTTTCAATGTTGATTAAAATTTTTAATGGTTTGAATATATAACATAGACATAAATGATGTATTTATATTATATAATGTTTAGAGACATAATGATATGTGTATAAAGTAGGTATGAGTTTCTATTTTTTCATTGCTTTACATTTATATACACTTGTAATCTACATAGATTATATTCAAGGATATGATTTTTATAAAAGTTTTTGGTAGGGGACCACTAAGATTTATTTCACACCCTATCCAAAAATCCATTAAATCCTAATAATACTATATGATTGTTGCTTTTGATAAGAGCATGTGTGCTTCTTTGTACACCTGACATGATTTATTGCATAGTATGGGTCTTGGTTGTAGATGGTCGAGTCAGTGCTTAGGATGCAAGTATAGTTTTTTTCATTGTTTATTTTTTATTTCATTTATTGTACTGGTATATACTTCCTTTTATATAAATTTTCCTACATTTCATAGACTTGAAATTACATCCTCATATTTTTTATATTGTGTTGTTCATAATTTTATTTGATTATTGTTGGTGGATGTTTATCCATATCTGGTAGTGACCATTTTGTTAATTCATTATTATAAATAATATATTGTTATACATTTTTTATATATCTATATCCATTATGATCGATACTTACATGAGGGAATACTTACACCACCTTATCATCCATCGTCGTCACTACTTGTTGGTGGCCTCTGGTATGCATGGATACACGCTTGAGGCCATTTCTCCTAGCTGCTCTGTGCACCTCTAAGTCTCATCTGGGACAACACCTCCCAATGTGGTATAATAGATGTTAGTTTATTTATATTTACTATTATTTAATATATATAGAAGATTATGAACATGGTTTGAACATCGATATACGCAATTCCAGGGAGTAGCTAACCCTTGTTAGGGATAAATACCAAGGTTTATGGGTATGTTATTTTTTCCATATTTCTCATATTACTTTTGATATATTTTAAACATTGGTGGATGAACATGTTTTTTTATTTGGTATTATTTATAGATATTTACTATAACATGGTTAAATAAGTATTATTATTTCATCCATTATTCTAGGCACATATAATTCACATTCCATGAATTTTCTATAGTATATAGGTTCTTTTCAGTGCATGATCACATGTATTTCCTATGATTGTTGTATGATCCATAGTTGTTATATATTCAAGTGTTTCTATTATTTTATAAATCATATTTTAATTGATTATTTACAGAGTTATCATTAATATAAATAGTGTCTGCATGTACAGGTTGATGGTGGCATCTTAAATAGTTAGTTTCTATCATTGTCATCAATGTACACCTGGTTATATGAGATGGTCCATGGATACAATTGATTGAAAAATAGTTTTAGTTCATGAGTTGTATAGTACACTATGAATTAGAGTGGTTAAATAATGGATTTGATCCATTTTATATTACCTTTTACATTTTAAGACCAAATTATACGGGGAATAATTAACATTAAATTGGCCTCACATTCTGTTATAATTTGTATAATCCTATATTAGCTAGGAATGATGATCAATTTAATCAATCCTCAATATATGTGTATAATAAAATCAAAAAATTAAATATAATTATTAAATTATTAAATAAAATGGTTTCATGTAAATGAAGTGGCAAGGTGTAATGGACACTTCACCTACTGGAATACATGCCAATTAATTTTGAACACTTACCAATACCATAAATTTTTATTTGGGTAGTGAGGGTAGTATGATGGATAATGAGAAATATTACATTATGATTTTTTCCTTGAGAATTCATATCTTCTTTAAATCAGTTATAAGGATTTTTCTTGTCATTTTTATCGATATTCCTCCATGATGTCAACAAATCATGCACTAAGATGGTGGAAATGATCACGCTCTGGAGGTGGTGGTCCGTGATCCACTAGTGACACCTAATGTAGTGCCACATGAGGCACCAGCTGTAATTGTTGAACTCGAATCTAATACTCATCTATGATATATTTTCCATTGTTGGATGTATTCCATGTAGGTTGATCTTCAACCTACAAATACTATGTGTGATTTGACATGTGAGTTCAACAACAACACCCTACCATCTTCTCTGAGGATTGGATTCGTCAAGCGGATAAGTCTTGGATAGAGGAAATTCAAGCTATTCTATATCATCTAGATATTCCTATATATAGGAAGTCAATAATTCCATTTATATACTACATTATTCTTTCAATCATAGGATGGATGTGATTAATTGTTCGAGTCCTCATCAGGGCGTGATTTAGGTGAATTTCTACACTGCCTTTTTTGATTTCTTCTTCCCTTAGATGTTGAGTGATGAATTTTATGAACCTATATAAGGGCTATATGTTCTTCATGGACTACTTAGTTCATTTTATTGAGTTCCATAATCTGTAACCACTTCTATCCGATGATGGTATATCATGAGAGAGTTGTTTCGATGATGGGCTCAAGTATGCCATCCACTCAATTTTGAATATCTATCACCTATATAACTTGTATAAGATTGTAAATAAGTCAATTATAACTAATTAGAACCAGATATAAAATGATAGTATAATACATATAGGTTCAGTATCGATATATGAAATTTATTCATCTGGTAGCAAGAAGCGTAGATTTGGGGTTTATCATTAGAGTAGTGGAAACCAGGGTATTTTCACTTGAATATTTTTTATATGTTATCCTAGTAGAAAAAAAGGAATATAAAGACATAGTGTCATAGATTCCCTCTTGAGTGATGTTCATACACCCATATTGTTAATCTTAAGATATATATTAGACCATTCAACCTGCTTCCTATATACTAGTATCTGCACCATCTCTAACTTCATGAGTGGGATCTGTTACACTATGTCAGGCATGGAGTTGGAGTAGCATTAGAATAATTGGTTGAGGGGGAGGTTGTGATCATGGTATCTCATGTTTTGGTTATCTACTACATCAGATCATAACTTATTTGGTTTGTCCATATATACTATAGGGTTATGGATTAGACCCGATGAATTCTTTATAGTTGATAGCTGAGGATCTGAGTGTAGGTTCTTCGAATCTATGATGTACTATTCTGATAGCCTCTACTATTGTATCTTATCTTTTTTATATAGTATCATCTCATTCCATTATATCCATTTTTCGGAGTTGATTACTCATGAGGGGGTGTGAATTGAGTATCTATAAAAAATTATAGTTAAAAATAATTCTCAAATAGTGTTCCAAATAAGGTTAAATATAGACCTGTTAATCAAAGTAATATGGTTATGATGGTTTTACTATTAAAAAAACTTCATAGAAGATTGATTAATTCATAGTAATCTTAATTTCAGTTATTAATATTACATTTGATTCTATTCTACTAAGACAAGAAAATTATAACTTCCTTCCTATATTAACTATCAAAACTGAATATAGTGATTTCTTAATTATCTAGTAAACCAGTAAAATAGAAAAGAATAAATTAAGCAGCACAACAAATATGAAACAAGTGGTTCTGTATCAAGTCATGAACTAATCCACTACACTTGGTGATCACTTGACACCAAGCAGTTTATATAAATAAACATGATCCACACCCGGGATCAGGGTTAAACAATAGTACACAGGACTGTCGAGGTCGTAAAGGGACCTCTTCCACAGTTATTCGTGGGAACAAACACTCAGGCCACCCAAGGATATCTTCCACACTTATTAGTGGGTATATACAAATATAAAAATATGTTTGAGGAAGGATATCTTGTATCCTTCATTTTAATGCAAGATACATAGTGTGTTCTTATACAGATACACACACTTCTCAAAAGCTAGTAAAAACATACACAATAGAGCAGAAATTTTGAGATAGGTTTAGAAATGATCATAATGTTAGTCTTTGTAGCTCTAGACTTCTGATATGAAGTAGATGCAGAAATCAAGTCCCCATATAGAAAAGAGAGTGTTGCAAGTTAGAAATATCTGTCTTGTGTTCTTCTTGATGTTTGAAAATGCAAATATGTTCTCAATTCTCAGATTCAATTGATCATTGTGTGTTCTCCAGTAGCATTGAGTTTCATGAGACAATTATTTCTTCAATAATTCTCTATTTTTATTATCTGTTTTCATGATCACTATCACCAACTTGATTCATTTTTTAGTATAATGCCACACTCCCCTTTTCTTCTTGGGCGCATTACTCATTTATCTTAGAGTGCATGGGTTTGATCCGACAGGTTGCTTGTATTCTGCACCTCGTACCTCGTACTGTTAGATGACATGTATACAAAAAATATTAATTATGCTACTGAATTTAAACTCATTATATATCACCGTTAGATATTAAATTGAATGATGAAAAATATATTTAGAAATAGTGTCACAATATTTCATAGTAACTGTGTCTCGTTCACGGTGTCTACTTCATACTTTCTGGTTCACAGTATCTGGTTGTCACGGTGTCTAGTTCACGGTGTCTGGATGCCACGGTGTCGGATTCATGGTGTCTGGTTTTTACTATGTTTTCTTCACAGTGTCTCATGGTCACAATTTCTACTTCACGGTGTCTCATGGTCACGGTGTCTTCTTATTCATGGTGTCTCATACTTAGGCAAATATTTGTATCCAGACTTAAGTATTGATATTTATGGAATGTACTAAACTCAATCATCTATCTGATATGTCATTGTAATGTATATCAACATATAGAATATAGTAACCAAACTAAGTGTATATAAATTAAGAGCATAGTATATCTTTTACAAAACAACTATGCTTTTGATGTGAGGCATATTTCATAGAGTTAACAAGGTTTATGGACTAAATAGGAATTGTGATGATTATAAAATTATTAATACATGAGGAGTCCAACAATATCCCCCTTTTTGATGATCACAACATCATGTATATTTAGTGTGTATATTTGTTCTAACAACATAGTTTGAATGAGAATATAACATATAAAGAGTGAGTGTTCTCCTATAGAGATTTCCCTATAGAGAGTGTTCTCCCCCATTTGGGATTATCAAAAAGTAGCATGAAATAAAAAGAAAAAATGACAAGAAAAGTGCATAATGTATTATATAATAAAGAGGGGAATTAAAAAAAGTTAAACAAATGTAACAATATTCCTATCGAAAGAGAGTATCCCCTATCCTTCTTCACTAGTCGGTCTTCTCTTTGACCTTAGTAGTAGTAGTAGAAGAGGAAGCCATAGGAGTAGAGGTTGAGGTAGAAGAAGGGCGTGAGCTTGTTGAGAGAGAAGGTACAGGAACACATTAAAAGATAATGGGAGCCAGAGTAGGTGTGGTAGAGGACTGAGGGAGTTGTTGATCAAGGATTATAGGCTTGATTAGACTCAGTGCCTGACTGATAGTCAAAGAAGTGGAGGCTAGGGAAGAGGTGAAAGTAGGAAAACAAAATCATAGAGGTGCATCAGTAGGAGCAACAATGGTTGTACTCTTTATATGATGATAGGGCCTCAGATGCTTGATAAAATATTCAATTATATCTCCACCATACTTCATAGATTTCTCAAAGTCATCGTTATTTTCCATAAACATATCCAACATATGAGTTAACTCGGTGAGATTTTGGACTTGAGTCTTGAAAGCTAGAGTAACAGGAGAAATACTCATATTTTCAACAAGATATTTCAAATGATTGGTCATGTCAGTCATTGAGAATATTTGGTTGCAGTAGGAATCCAATTTCTTGGAAATTTCTTACTGAGAATCATTAGCAATTTTTCAATGGATTTGGACCAAATCAAGAACTATGTCACTGTTCTTGATATGTTCAGATAGAGAATCTTGATTTAAACCACAAAACACAGTTTGAAGATCTTATTTGACCGTTGTTTTTAGAAGGTAACTGTCTATGGAATGTTGATATGATTGTTCAGATGCATTAGAAGCAGTGAAAACTGAGGTAAAAGATTTCTGTTGATTTAGTACTTTTTGAAGGCACCCTTTATACTCATTTGTGAGCTTGTTAAGACTGACACAAATCTCTTTCATATCTTTTACAAAATGTTTATTTCTTTTTATTACCTTCTCTGCTAAGGAATAGAAATTAGGTTGAATATGAGAGGCAATATTTTGTGGGTTTTGAGGAACAACAAGCTCTACAGGATGGGGAGAATGCCCTAATCTTGAATTCATCACTTTCTGCATGTCTTCAGTCATACCTATTAGAGTCTTCACTTCATCACTGAGAAGTATGTTTTCATATCTGACTTCCTAAATCTCATAAAGAATTTTGGGTTGAATCTTCCAAATAAATTTTTCCAAAAACAGTGAGGCATATCTCTCACATAGATGCGCTACAGGATCTAGTTGGGTAATCATGAGTTTTTCAACTCCAGAAAAAAGGGTAGCTCCAAATTCATTCCGAACATCTTTACTCCCCAATTATGGTTTTTATGGTGAAGGTTCAGAGATAGGGACTGAGGGGGGATTAGGTTCTTTTTTAGGGGCATTATTAGAGAAATAATTCAATTGGGACATATTAGAAAGGTCAAGGCGTTTTATTGAGGCTTCCTAAGTGTCATTCACATCATAAAAATAGGGTTATTTATATCGAGTGTCTACTAGTATTGGATCAATCTGGTTTGGTACTTCAATAGATTTCAGATTTAGGGGTTTCTCCCCGTAAACAGTTGCATCCTTCTCAGGACTGAGAGGGTTAAGGTATTGATCTATTTCCATGGATTTATCTCTTAGTTCCTCACCCATTTTCTGTCTAGCAAACTGAAAAGCAAGCTCTTGCATTTCCTTAGCCGAAGGAATGACATCCGAAACAGATTGTTCCCCTGGGAGTTCATCAAGGTCACCTTCTTTCATAACAGGTAATTATCCTTCTATAAGATCTTCCATATCATTATTTTTACTTTCTTAAGAAACATATTTTGTTTCAACATTAGGTTGATCTTCCAGATTAAAAACATCTTTAGAAGTAGGTACTTTTTTTTCACTTACTACATGAGGAATAGGAGTATTCTCTTCCTTATCAGAAGCAGTTTCCCTGGGAGTCACATCATCCTCTTCTTATTCTTTAGAATACTAATCAACATCATTGGGTTCCAAACCAAGATCAGAAATATCTTTTGGTCTAGAGGGATGTTCAACTAGATTGAACTTTTCAAAAACCCTATAATTGTCTTCCACCCATTCCTTTTTCGAAGGATTCCAATTGATTTTCATCCTCTTGATAACGAGTTTTGAAAGGAAGAACACACAATCCATGATAGCTTCTTCATTAGGTCTATCCACACATTTGGCATGAGGCATGGCTGAGATAAGCCGAGAATAAAATTTGGTGGTTGACTTGGATCTATTTTTGATCATCCCACACATATGGTGGATAAAATACATAAAATGGTTGATATTGTGAAAATTATTCATAAGATGAATTAGACAGACATCATAATATTTTAGTAATGTGAATCACCTCTTCTGGGGATAACCAAGTTCTGTATACACTTAAACAGAAGTCTAGATTCTTTATCCAGTTCAGAAACATTTCCTCTCTTCTTGGATCCATTTACGGTTAAGCTTTTCAAAGCGTCTTCCAAAACAAATAATTCTCTAAAATGTGGAGGTCCTATTTAATAGTCCTCATAAATGCCTTCATGAGGTATCCTAAGGCATGAAACCCATAACCACAAAGAGAATGTTCATCTCTGGACATTTATCCAGCTTCTTACAGCATAACCATATTTAGAATCAAAGGATAATTGAACATACTAATAAAATTGATCCACTGGCTTAGGGTAGATAGGTCTGTCATTCATCCAAAACCATTCTAACCAGCCTTTATCTTTTGAAACAATTGAAAACAGATACTTACTCGACAAAATTCACTTAGAGCATATCTCTTTCTCAGGTACCACTACTTGGTTCACCAGATTTTGATCTAGAGGACCTTCGGGTGCCATCTTAGGTGTGATCTTCATCTTCATTGAGCTAAATTTATCAGGAGTCGACAACGAAGGTAATTTTATCCTGGGAATTAATCAAAGGTTTGAGAGAGATAAAGGTTGAAGGGTTGAAGAAGGGTTTCAAATTGAGTAGATAGAAGAAATATCAAGTGAAGGACAAGTCACACTCCCTTTATTTTATCATTTTCGAATAACAATCATAGAAAATACTAAATGAATAGGATATTCAAGAAGGTGAAATGAATAATTATCATGATATAGTTTTTAATTTTTAAATAAAACCCATAAAGAATATTTATGGTCAGACTATATCAGGTCTTTATGGTGAGATAGTAAATTAATTTCATGGTGAGATAGTGGTTGATCCTTATGGTGAGATAGTGATTGATCCTTAAGGTGAGACAATGATTTATCCCTATAGTGAGACAATGTATATCAGATAGTAATCATGAAATACTAACTGTGAGATTGTAAGAATGAATTAGTAAGACATAAAACCATAAGGTATAAAACATTAATACATTTACTTAATATTTTTCATGTCTAGTTCATGTATGATGTAGTCTATTTTTTCAGAATTTAATGTTTTAGTAAATATATCAGCAAACTGATATTCCGTACCAATGAATTCCAATGTGATATCACCTTTTTGATAATGATCTCTCAAAATGTGATGTATTACATCAATATGCTTTGTCCTAGAATGTGAAATAGTTTTTTTCGAGATGTTAATATCACTTGTACTATCACAATTTATAGGTACATGCCTGAATTGATATCCATAATCTAGTAATTTTTGTTTCATCCACAATATTTTTGCACAAAAATTTCCAGCAACTGTGTATTCATCTTTTGTAGTAGATAATGCAAAATAATTTTGTTTCTTACTACCCCATGATACTAGTGATTTTCCTAAAATGTGATACGTACCAATGGTTCTTTTTTATCTATATTACAGCCACTGAAGTTAGCATCCGAATAACTAACTAATTCAAATGGTTGACATCTATGATAGATCAGTCCTAGATATGGTGTGTTCTTGAGGTATTTGGAAATTATATTTACAGTATTTAAATGAGAGTCCTTGGTATTTTATTGAAACTGAGAAGACATACACACACTAAACATAATGTCAGGTCAACTAGTAGTTATGTAGAGTAAACTTCCAATCATTCCTCTATATGTGGTTTGATCAATAGATTTTCCATCTTCATAAAGATCTAACATACATGTGGTACTCATTTGAGTTTCACTACATTTAGTGATATCCAATACAAAACGTTTTAGAACATCTCTAGTATATTTACTTTGAGTTAAAATAATACCATCCTTATTTTGAATGATTTGAAATCCGAGAATGAATTTTATTTCACCGATTAGACTCATTTTAAATTCATTTTACATCATTTTAGAAAAATCAATACATAATGAAATTCATTAAGATCCAAAGATAATGTAATCTACATATATTTGAACAACTAAAACATCATTAGAAATTCATTTTATAAAAAGGGTAGGACCAGTTATTCCTTTTCTGAAACCTTTAGAAATAAGAAAAGTACTCAACCTTTCATACCAAGAGCATGGAACTTATTTTAAACCATACAAATAATTTGATAATTTAAAAATATGATTTGTAAAATGGGGGTTTGTAAAAATAGAGGGTTGTTCATCAAAGGCATCCTTAGATATATACCCATTTATGAATTCACTCTTAACAGCCATTTGATATAGTTTGAAATTCAGATGTGCATCTTCAGCTAGCAGGATTCTGATTGATTTACATCTAGGTACTAGATCAAAGGTCTCCTCATAGTATATTCCTTCTTCTTGACTATAGACATGTGAAACCAATCTATCCTTGTTTGTAACTATCTTACAAGATTCATCTACCTTATTTTTGAACACCAATTTATACCTATGGTGAATGTGTCCTTGGGTCATTCAAAAATTTCCAAACATTGTTCCTTTCAAACTGATTAAGTTCTTCTTGCATAGAGATCACCCAAAATTCATCATTGATAGAATCATTAATGTTTTTATGTACAATTTGTTACAATAAGACTTGATGTTCAACTAGATTTCAAAGAGAATCTCTAGTTTGAGTTCCTTCGTCAAGGCCTCTAAAAATATCACCTAAGGGATGGTTCTTGTGAGTACAAACACCTCTAGAAAAGGAGGGAATAATGATTTCAAGTTCATCAATAGGTTCAAGATCATTGTGACTTGATTATAAGGAATTTACAGAATTGGATGTTTTCACTTATTATTTCGTAGAATGGTTTGAGGGTTTTGAACTAATGTTCATATTTGATATGTCATCCTCCACGTTCTCTAGAATGGTTTTAGTCTCATGTGGATCTATTTCAACAAAATTGACATGGAACGATTCTTCCAAAAATTTAGTTATTTTATTGAACACTCTATAGGCTTTATTAGACATGGAATATCCTAAAAAGATACCTTCATCACTCTGGGATACAAATTTTTCCAGATTGTACTTGGTTTTAAGGATATAGACTTTTAAGTAGTTATCCTTGGGTTTCAATTGGTCCATAACTCATGAAGATTCCTTTTAAGAATAGGTCTGATCAACACTCTATTGATTATGTATCATACTTTATTTATAGCTTCACATAAAAAAATAAACAGGTCAGTCATATTCACTAAGAATTGTTCTAGCAATCTCTTACATGGTTCAGTTTTTCTATCTAAAACTCTATTTTTTTGATGTCTTCAATGGGAAGAGAAATTGTAACTATAATCATTTTTTGAGAAAAAGGATTGAAACTATTGATTTTCAAACTCACAGCTATGATCACACCTTAATGATTTAATTCTATGTACCCAATGATTTTCCACAGACTTAGGATATTTAGTAAAATAAGAGCATAATTCACTTTTGTGAGTAAGAAAGAAGATCCATGTATATCTAGAAATGTAATCTACAAGAACATAAACATAGTGCTTCCCAATTAAACTAGAAAATCTAGATGGTCCAAACAAATCCATGTGAACTAGTTCGAGAGGTTGATAAGATGACACTTCTTTATTTGGTTTGAAGGAAATTTTGAGTTGTTTTCCCTTTTGACAGGGATTACACAGATTTTCATTTTGAAACTAAAGTTTGTGGAAGTCCTTAACTAAGAATTTTCTAGTTATATTTCTAAGGGAGTGATTATTACAGTGTCATAGTCTCCTATGACAGATCCATTATTCTTTATAAAACATACTTAAGCATGAATAATTTTATGAAGCTAAGGAATCTAAGTT
The DNA here is from genome assembly GCA_963277665.1 of Viscum album. Classification (NCBI taxonomy): domain Eukaryota; kingdom Viridiplantae; phylum Streptophyta; class Magnoliopsida; order Santalales; family Viscaceae; genus Viscum; species Viscum album. The sequence goes on along the minus strand of OY728148.1, from coordinate 1,425,024,877 downwards.
AATAGAGTAAAAATTTTAATTCCTTATTGCAGAAAACACTAATTATTTTTTAGAATTAATGACACTTATAGCATCATTTAAAATCTAACAAGAAATACAACATCACATAATTGTGAGATACTATGAAATTTATATTTTATTTCATCAACAAATAGTACATTAGAAATTAAAACTGAGTTGGAGTTACCTATTTAGCTGAGGCCAATAATATTTCCTTGGGAATTGTCACAAAATATGACATGTTCACCATCTGTTTTTATTAGGTTCTTGAAGCATGAGTATTCTCTGGTCATTTTTCTTGAACGTCCAATGTCCAGGTACTATAAAATTTTACAGGAACTCATTAAGAATCATTCCTACCAAATGATTAAGAAATAACAGATTTTGGTACCCATACTTTTTTGGTTCCAGTATTATTAGTAATAAGTGCTTTAGTAACCTTTATATACCTCATAAGAATCCTATAAGAATTATTTAAAGTATTTAAATAATAAACCCAACATGGTCCTGAAAAACTTGAAACAGTCGAAAGGGTATCATAAATTGAACTATATGACTTGTGTCCAGAACATGGAGTAAAACTATATGTACAAGATTTAGAAACAAAATTTTGTCTACTAAGGTTTCTTTTTTCCTAGTCGATAACCAAAATCAATGCTGTATTTAGGGGAAATTTTTTTACCTGGCATTTGTGTAAGGGTATTTTCCCATTGGTAACCTTTTCTAGGTCATTCATCAATTTCTCAATAAAATTTTTTAATTTGTTGTTCTCTTTGAGTAGTTGTGATTTTTTCTCTTTTTTTTCTGATTTCAGATTTAACAGTCACAGTAAGAGAATAATGTTTCTTCAATGATTTATATTTGTCTTTAATTTCATTGCATGTTTCTTCAAACATGTTACGATATTCAAAAATTTCTTCATTAGTCATATTTTCAGTGTCACTCTCATCTCCAGAATAGTATGGCTTCTGTACAAGAGAGTCCAGTGTTACCTCAGATGTGTTTGTCATAAAACACACATTGTATTTCTTGGCTTGTTTATCATGTGATGTTTCTGAGTCGCTCTGACTGTCCTCAGAAGCACTCTAGGTTGCTTTCATTGCCTTTTTATACTTATTATCCTTGTCCTCATATATATTTTTATACTTGATATTTGGACAGTAAGTCTTCATATTTTTTTTGTGCTTACATTCAAAACAAACAATCTCATCAGTCTTGTCACTTCTTTTCCAACCCTTCTTCCCAATTCCTTTTTGGTCAAATTTTTCATTGAGTATTGGCTTTTGGAAAAATATCTTCTTCATGTAAAATCTCTTGAATCTTCTGGCTAAGGAATATATTTCCTCATCACTTTCAGGTGATGATTGTTCACTACAATAACATTATACTGAATCTTCCAATTTCCCTTTTTCTTTGTGTTTAGAGGTGGTGGTGTTAAATGCAACAGATTTCATTTTTGGTTCATCCTCCTCTTCCTTGTTGACATTCTTCTCTTATTCATATATCATTGGTTTCCCAATGAGTTCTTTTATAGGTTGTTTTCTAATGTCGCATGATTATCTAATAGTGACAGAGGTTTCTCTCCATCTATCAGGAAGACATATGAGAATTCTCAAGATCTATTCCTTGGCAGTGACTTCTCTTCCAAGAGAAATATTTATGTTGACAATCTCATTGAACCTAAGATACAAGTCAGAGATAGGTTAATCATGATTCTTTTTAAAGTTATAATATTTAATAGTATAATTATTATGTCTTATTTCTTTTACACTAGATGTTACCTCATGTGAGACAAACAAGGTATCCCAAATTTCATGGCTGTTTTACAAGTACATATTCTATTGAATTCCTTACCTCGTATGAAGTAGTATAAAGCTTTAATAGCTTTGAAATTGTTATTGTAGGTAGTTTTGATAAGTTTATCCCATGTGATTATATTATTAGAAGGAATCTTATATTAATCTATAATGGAACACCAAGTTTCATAACCCATACTTTCTAAAAGCATTTTCATTTTAATTTTACACTAATCATAGTTGGTTCCATTAAATAATGGTTTTCTATTGGTTTCAACACCTTCCAAGCTATTATCCATACTATAAATATACTTTGAAAGATCTTGAAATATAGAATTAACAGAAATTTACAAATCATCAAAGTTCAACTACAATCATATTTTAATAAGGTTAAACTAAGTCTTAATAAACTTCCTCTAATACTAATTTTTTTTGGAGTAGATTACTCAAAAGGGGGTGAATTCAGTTTCTAAAAAAATTTCTGGTTAAAAAGTATTCTTAAACAGTGTTCCTAATAAGGGTAAATATAGCCCAGTTAATCAAAGTAATACAGTTATGAAGGTTTGACTGTTTAAATAACTTCTTAGAAGATTGATTAATTCTAATTAATCTTAATGTCAAATATTAATATTACTTTTGAAGTTATTCTACTAATACAAGACAATTATAACTTCTTTCCAAGATTAACTATCAAAGTGAATTTATTGATTTCTGAATTACATAGTAAAGCAGTAAAATAGAGAAGACTAAATTAAGTAGGCCAACTGAAATGAAACAAGTGGTTCAGACTCAAGCTGAGACCTAATCCAGTCCACTTGGTGATCACCTACCACCAAATAGTTTATATAAATAAACTTCATCCACACCCTATATTGGGGTTAAATTACAGTACAGAAGACTATCCAGGTCGCATAGGGACCTCTTCCATAGTTTTTCATGGGAACACATAACCAGTCCACACAAGGACCACTTCCAAACTTACCAATGAGTATACACAAGTATAAAAATATGCCTGTGTAAGGATATCTTGTATTCTTTAGATTAATATAGGAGACAGGGTGTATTTTTATACAGATACCCACACTGCTCGAAAGCTTGTAAAAATATACACAACAGAGAAGAAAAGTTGAGATAGTTTTAAAAATGCTCTGAATGTTCGTCTTTGCAGCTCTAGACTTCTAAGATGAATCAGATGCGTAAATCAAGTCTTCATATAGAAAACAGAGTGCCAGAATTAAGATAGATCCAGATTGTGTTCTTCGCGATGTTTGACAGTGCGAAGATATTCTCCATTATTTAATTCAATTGAGATTCATGTGTTCTCCAACAGTGTTGAGTTGCATGAGATAATTATTTCATCAACAATTCTCTAAGTGTATTCTTCATTTTTGTGCTCACACTCACCTGCTTGTTTCGCTTTTCAGTATCATGCCACACTCCCCTTTGTTTCTGGGCTACATTACTCTTTTATCTTGGAGTACATCTGTTTGGGCCAACAGGTTGCATGTATTTTTCACCTCGAACCTCGTACTGTCAGACGACAAACCTATAAAGAAATATTAATAATGTCAGTGCATTTAGAATCATCAAATATGACCGTTAGATATAAAATTGAATGACAAAAAGAACAAATTAAGAAATTGTGTCCTAGTATGTCATGGAGATGGTGTCTCGTTCACGGTGTCTATTTCACTGTGTCTGTTTCACAGTTTCTGGTTTAGGGTGTCTGGTTTCCACGGGGTCTGGTTCACGGTGTCGAGTTGTCACGGTGTCTGCTTCACAGTGTCTTGTTTTCATGGTGTCTACTTCATGATGTCTCATGGTCACAGTTTCTGATTCATGGTGTCTCATGGTCATGGTGTCTGGTTGTTCACGGTGTCACAGATTTAGGAAAATATATGTATTTAGGATTAAGCAGTGATATTTATCGAATGGATTAAACTCAATAATTTATTAGAGAATTCATTATAAAGTAGATTAATATATATTATATTGTAACCAAACTGAGTTTATAACACTTAATAGATTTGGATATCTTTTACTAAACAACCTTGCATTTGATGTGAGATAGATTCATAGAGTTAACAAGGTTTATAAACTGAATTGGATTTGTGATCATCAAAATAAGATTAATACATAAGGATTCCAACAATATCATTATCTGCAATTGAAATTATTAGGTGGTTATTTCAGTACATCTATGAGGTGATGATCCTGGAATCACCATGGGGAGTGAGGTTAGAGGGAATACTCCAATGCAAAAAATTCCCCCTTGAGGTTGATAGTTACCCCTTGTTATGGGACCTCCTCATACTCAAGATGGTATGTTTCAATGTAATTATAAGAAAATTTTGGATGTTAATATATCACACATATTTGGACTGATTTCATCATAGGGTGTCATTCACATCACTAGAGGGATGTAGTTATCTTCATAAGGATAAATGGAATGTCTATGCTTGAAGAGATGAACTAGAAAATCATGGTCTAAGTGGAATGATAGCTTAGATTTCTATTCTCTTCATTTGGGAAAATGGAATACATGTGAAATATTTTCATCCCATCATAGATTTGTTTAGGTATATATTTTCTGATGAATTTGTTTACTTTCCTCTTAATAGAGAGGGATATTTTAGAATTGATCTTATTCCAAGAGAAAATATGGTATCTATTCCTCCACTCATAATACATCGTACTATTATCAGGGATCAAAATAGACAGTTATAGTGTTTATAATCTATGTGTTTTACCCAAACCAACACTTCTTCTTGGGGTTCACCCATTCATTTCTCTAAGTAGGGAGATGAGACATTTCTTTTATGTGTGGATAGGTGAAAATTGAACCAACTCACGGTTAAGAATTGATATCCACTACCTCAAAAAGATTTTATTTTTTATTATCTCTAATGTGGTAGGGTATTCTCAATGGTCAACTTGGGATTGGGCTATGACGAGGTTCATGGAATTCCTTTAGATATACCACATATGGAATTTGGAGGTAGGTAAACTTTATATGAGTATCTTGTCACATCATTCAGTATTACAAAAATTCTTGATTTTTAATGTATTTGATGAATAAGGTATACATCCCTATATTGATTCCTTTTTGTGGTTTTTATAATGAAATATGGGTGTATTCTCAATCTCAGATCAACCATGACAAACACCTTGAGATTGTTTTCAATAAATAGAGATAATTTTAGATTTGATCTATACTTTATAAGTTTCACTTTTTGATAAATGAGGGTCACATATTAGGTGAAATAATCTCAGAATCAATAGTATCCATTGACATAAAGGAGGTGATTGTTGTGGATTACTAATATCATCCAAATATAGTGTTTAATAGACTGTGATTGTTTGGTATTGATTAATATTATAGGTATCTCATAAAATGATTATCACATATTCCTACACATTTTGTAGTGTTATAAAGATTATTGGGAAGTTTTGGTGGTCTTAGCCTTGGAAGAATGCCTTTTAGAAGTAGAATTTAATGCTTAATTCGAGACCCATTCTGATTATGACATTTTGTGTAATAGGTTATAAGGTTTTTTTGTACCATTGAGCATCATTTTTGGTGAATTGATGATGTAGGATGATAGAGTCTTTATGTATGGTTCTCCCCAGTTGAGACCTCACAATCACAACTACCTCATGCATGAACTCGAGTTGGATGCGGTTTTAATTTGAAACATTTCTATAGATACAATCTATTGAGTGAGAATATTATGGTGTTTACAAACCAAAAGATCCTGAAAATTTTATTTTAAAAATGAAATGAATATCAGATAGATATTATAGTTAGAATACCTTCAAACCATATACTATGAGTTTGATTCCATACCTAGAAAGTCATATGTAGTAGCTGATACACTGAGTTAGAAGAATCAAGTACAGGCTGATGTGGAAGCCATTTATGAATAAAAATTGATATCCCTTTTTTATGATATGTATTTAGTGTTTCCGGAGAGTCATGGGTGGTATTATCTTACAAACATTATGGTTACCTATTTACTCCAAAATATTGTTATGAGAAGTCATTTTTTAAATCATGAGGGGTTGGTTCTCTAGAAGAGTATTTTTTGTGAGAAATTGTCTATGTTTTTGTCTGCTACTGAAGATGACATCCTATATATAAATGGGAACATCTATGTTCAAAAATATATAATAGAGGAAGTAATGTGCGATTCCAAAACTTCTCAGTTGATAGTTCATCCATGAATATCCATTATTTATCTTGATATGAATCAATAGTATTGGTGTCTTGGGACGAACTGTTTGATTATATTTTTTATCACTAGTTGTTATAGCCATCAGTAGGTGAAGGTTGAGCACCGGTGTAATTCTGTATTATTACAACCATTACTAGTTCTTGAATGGAAATGGGATGTTATTAGAATGAATATTGTGGTTGGATTATGGAGGTTTCCTTGAGGTAGCAACACATTTTTGGTTTTCTTGGATCAACTGACAAAATTATCCCATTAACTACCTATCTGAATGAATTTTTCAGTTGATGAGTTTGGAAGACTATATATCCATGAGATTATATGGCTTCATGGGTTCCCTTATAATAGTATTCCAAATAGGTATTATCGTCTCACATAATAGTTCGTGAAAGGGTGGAAGAAGGCTATGAAAACATAGTTACATCTAAGAACAATTTTCACCCTCAAACTGATGATTGAATAATAAATATGCTACATCTGATAGAATAATTTCTGTGATCTTTATCCCTTGATTTTATTTGTACTTAGGAGAGGAATAACTCTAACATCGAGATCATCAATAATAATAACTATCAAGCGATGATTCGAATGGCTCTATATGAGGCCTTATATCGGTGGTCATTCCATTCACCCATGGGTTGGTAAGTGGTAGGAGAGGCAGAACTACTAGATTCTCTTCTCATATAGGGGAATTCAAAGTAGGTATATCAGATCCAAAAGTTTGTGTCTAATAATTGGTCTCTAAAAAAATCATAAGTTCATCATCATCGATGATATATGATGTTTAAGGTCATGGATCATGTTTTCTTACAGGTATCACCCACAAATGGGAATATAAGGATTACAAGTAATGAAAATATCTATAATCACTATTTTGGGACATTTTAAAATATTTATAGAGTCTATATGGTATCAAATCTCCTTTTAATACATTAGTGGTATCATTCCACACACGACGTCATCCAGGTTTCATAGGTTTGTCATTATCATTCCATTCCATCTCAAACTTTTGATCATAAGGATGTTGAATTGAATGATAGTGATTCTTTGGAGGATCATATTATAAAAATCATTAACCTAAGCATGAAGTCTCCATGAGTCATGTATATCCCATTAGTAGGGGTGCTAATGTTGAATGTCCGTTTGTAGGACTATACCTAAGATAAGGAAGCTGACATAGATGCTCAAGGTCCAGAGTTGTTTTTATATGAATTTTTTCCCACCATGGATGGGAATCATAGGGAATAGTTCCCTTACGGGGGGAAGACTGTGAGAGACTATCTTTTATATGATGTAGGGATCCTTTTAATTTAATGTTATTTTTATCACACTCTGATTATAGATTTATAATGTGGTCAAAATAATTGGTGGGGTATGAGTCATGTTCGATGCTCAGAACCCATGAAGGTGTATGAAAGAACTAGGTCACATGGTTAGTAGAAATTATATAGCCCAACCCATATGGTTTATAAAAAAATTTCATGCAATCTTAGTGGGAAATGAAGGGAAAACTATCTACCCTAACCGTGTTCCTAGGTCATCACTCCCATGTCATTTGTCTACAATTTTTTAGATATCCATGTAGGATGGATGGATCAAGGATCCTGAAATTGTGCATCCAAATCATGTAGGCCCCATCTTTCGGTAGGGAGGTGTGTACAGTTTGAGAATAGTTGGAAAACTGGGTGGCCAATCCTTAGAACCATAAATTTCTTTCTAAAATGAACATATTTCAATGAAATTTTCTATTAAACCTACACATATTCCTATTTTATCCATCCAAAGATAAGAGGCATACATTTTCCCCATGATATTCCCAAGACCTTCCTCCACCTAGTGTCTATGATATCATTACTATCCAAACTCTTAATTAAGATTTGATCATCATTCCAGATTCATCTAGGTATGCTCTTCTATATCTTGGCTTAGTTCATCATTCGTCTTTCCCTTGGCGATTCTCTCTTGGTTTAGGGTCATATGCCCTATTTTTTGGTCATTGATTTAATTTTTCAGTTTTTATCAAATCCAGTCCAAACTGAGTTCCGAAAGTGGAAAATGAGAATGCTATAGGAATAAGGTATGTGGTCTATGAATTTTTATGCAAGTTATCAACATTTATAAATTTTTGTTATTATGCACACACTTATTTCACTGAAAAATTCATTGAAAATATATAGTAATTTATATAAATATATATTCTCTTGTTATAGATCCCAAATCATTTATCACTGACTTTTTTTGGGAGGTTGTCACCTCAACACAATCTACCTATTATAGGGTGATTCCCTTACTATGCTTTTAGTGACTTTATTATGACTATCTAGACCACCAATCAGGTGATCTTTTACAATACCTAGATATGGTAAGTGATTTAATTAATTAGTGAAGATTTTGAATTGATAAATGGAAATTATATTTATTGATATCACTTGTACAATTTGATTTTAAAAAATTTATATTGGTGGTATTTCCTAAATCACAATATCATGCTTTAACAAAATGAATGTAATGAACTGAATAAATAATAATAAAATTGAATTGAATTTCTTACATGTCTCATTTAACCTTATAAAATTGTATTAATGGTAATGGAATGCTCCATATAAATTAAAAAATGGGATGTATATATTTATTTATAGGAAGTACAATGTGTTTTTAAATAATTCATGGAACTCAGTAGCATTTCCTTAATTTTCATTGTCGCTTATGTGGAAAGGAAATGGATTGAATATACTGAATTATATATTGGAATGAGTATTTAATGGAATAAATTGTATAAATAATTATATAGAAGGTTTTTATTATGTAAAAGGATTTTTTATCATTATATATGTGGTCATACTTGATCGAGCCATGGATTCTTGAGGGAATGAAAATGGAACTCATAGGATGGAATTTTTATTTAAGGATCTTGTATCCAAGGGAGATAACCACCTGGGAACATGGACCTTTTCTACTAGCCTATTTCTAACATGATGATGCATAAACTATTTCTATATCTCTAGATATTGGGATTCCTCAGATACACTCCTTGGATCCATATTAATTTCTTCGGACACTATGCACCCAGGATTCACCACATTAGGACCAGTCATGCTTAGACTAAGATTACTATGGAAATGATACATGGTCTATGTTAGACTATATTAAACTATAATTACATTGGATTTCCCCTTATATTACAATCATAACATTTATTTCTATACTGCATGAGCTACTACAATGAGTTGGATTGACCCTTGAGGCTAGGGATTCCTTGGTTTAACCAAGGAACCCCCTTATTATTATCACGATTTTTAGAGCTTATAACACTTTAAATTAGTCTAACTATATAATTTAGTCATAAATAATTTATTTAAATGTGCTAATGTTTAGATTCATTCCAATTAAATCATGAAGAAGGTAAGATTTATTATATCGGTATTTTATTACATATATATTTATATACAAACTTCTATGTTTATATTCATTAAATAGTATTGTATAGACATAATTAGTGGTGGAATAATGAGATTTATCTCACACCCTATCTAGGATGAAATTGGTACCATGGTGGATTATATGATTCGATAGTTTTGATTCATTATTTCTTTTTTATTGGATCTATTATACTACTTCATGCAACCTTGTGTACATGTTTTCCTTCTTTATAGGGAAATAACATAACATCATCATATTTTTTATATAGGGTTATTCAATTTTTGAGTTTATTATTATTTATGGATAATTATTCCAATATTCCACTACCATTTAGTTTATTCATTATTATTCTTACTCTATTGTTATCCTTTTTATATATATCTATATATGTTGTGATCCACTATAAAATGAGGTAATAGTCTGCCCAAGTATACACCATAGTCCTTCACTACTAGTTAGTAGCCTCTATAGTATAAAGAGGTGATCTTGAGGCCATGTGGCCCACTATCTCAGGGAACCTCTAAGTGGAATCATTTTTGTGACATCACAAATATATTTTAACATTATTTCTTGATCATCATAACTTCATTATCATATATTTTATGTTTATCTTATATTAAGATTTCAATCACCTTACCTAGTTTTCTTTGATATCATGTTTATAATTTTTAACATCCATGATGTATTTATGTATATATTCTATTGCATGGTACTTTTTTTTATTTCCATAATGGAATACTCTTTCTAAAAAGTTGTATTTAGACATAAATCATCAAAACCCGAGCACCATTCTTCAATTTCAAAGTGTATTTCTTCTTTGGAACCATTTTTTTAGAAATATTAATATTGAATTGAAGTATTTATTTAATACGTTTCTTCCATGTTACCTAGATTTTATTCATTCTCCGTGATCTCTTCCTATATTCCTTTGAATGGGCCATTTATAAAAGAAACTATTTTCTTAAGATAATTATGCTTCATATCATTCAGTGTTGAAATTATTTCAACATTAAATTCTTATGACATGTTATCACACCAAATAATACATGGATATTCATAAGGATAATTTTGAAAATAGTTTCTATTACATCCAATTTATTTTGGGATGAAAACTAAATGACTTTTGACCTTTTATTTCGTAGTAAAAAACTACTAGATCTCTCAATCACATGACTAACTTCTTTTTCTCAGAAAAAATTATATTAGAGGTTTACTCATCGTCCTATTTGATCAAGAGGGTTATCTTCTTTATCTTTCAATATTATTTTGTTATTTTATTTTTCAACGTCTTGAAAAAATTGAATTTGAATCTATAGTAAATTCATCTATGCAATTTTTTTACCAAATTATGAAATGAGAATATATTTGTAAACTAATTAATGGAAATCCAATATTAGAATCCAATGATATGTGTTAATTTTCAATATGATCCATGTGGTTAGGATCACACTTGGATGGACACACTAAGAGGGGGGTTTAATTTGTGTGGGATGATAGTTAATCACCGTAATAAATTTATTCCCTTTTATACCACTACCGCTTATTTAGTAAATGATTATGTTTTATTCATTACATGTTCTTAGAAATCACGAACATTAAATAATAAACTTCGTGAAATTATAGTAATTTTTAATGAGTTTCACCTCCAATGTTGATGATTACATGACCTGTATATAGTGGTTATTATCCCACTTTCGCATAGATTTCCTTTTATTATTAGAGAATGTATATGAATTTGTATGGGGTTAAAACTATATTCATTATAACATCCAGGTACAATTCTTGATTATAATTTGATGAAAAATATTATAAGAAAATGAAATATCCCTTCTAATGTTATTAGTAATGTAATACCAGTATTTTTATCCATACTAAAATGAATCTGATTAACTTATTTCGTATTTATCAATCTATTGGGTTTCCTTTACTTCATAAAAATCAATTGGATATATTAATAAAGAAATAATGTTTAGGATTCGACATATTGTTATTTTGTGAGAAATAATTTGAATTAAATGTGGGTTGGATATATTATAGAATTTTTTGAACCAAATGATAATCAATTTAATAGAAGATTTGTAAATAACTTTTTATTCATTTGATCATTGATAAGAAATAAAATATACAAAATTACTGAATGAAAATAAAATATTCTAGTATGTTGATAAATTATATTAGATCAACTATTTATTAAAACTAATAAGGACATATAGATCTTTAACATTGGTAATCCTTACTCATTTCAGAACCAATAAATCATTTCATTCATGTAGCTAGGTCTTCGAGTAGATAGTTCTCCTTCATTATGTAAACAACATTGAACACACAATTCTATACATTTTAAAATATATTTAATTTAATAGATATTTTAATCATATAATAGTGTTTGTTGGACCTCTTCTTCGAGTATGAGTGTAAAAAAAAGCTCAACCTGATTCTCTCTTTTTAGAGAAAAAAAGAGATCTCTTCAATATTTCTGTGGCTTCAACATTTCTAGGTCCCTTGGAATTTATATATAATTAACTACAAAAACTACTCATAGTTTTATGTCGAGTCATTCATTATTATAAATATATTTTATTAAAATAACATGTCAAGGACACATTCATATACACAATGATATCAGGTGTATCGTAAAAATTTTAATATGGGATTATTTATTATCTTTTAGATGTAACTAGACACTGAGTATTATAGAGACTTTATGTTTATCAACTTATTATATCATTGTGAATTTGGATTCATGTTCATGAAATGAATATATAATGCAAAACTGTATCTGAATCTCACCCATTCTCTCAGATAATTTAAGGGACCACTACAACTTCATTTTATATTCAGTTGAAGCTTATTATTCACATTATCTCATATATAAACACCACTATTTTAAAATCATTAGATTTTGCATAGAAATAATCATTTAAATCCACTTAAAACATGAAAATACATATTTTATGGGATATATAAATATTAGTATCCCTCAAATATAACGACTTGGACAACATCTATATTTTCCATGGGTTCATGAAATCAGCTGTGTTCTAGAAATTAGTTATGTCATAGTAATTGAATATGTATAATTAAATTATATAGGAGTAAACTACATGGGATTCATTGAAATTAATTTCATCTTTTAAAACAATTATTCTGAATTTATCTATGTAGAAATCAGTGACATGGTTCTCAATCAATTACATAGAAATTTGGCTACATCACATAATTGACTACATAGATCACATTGAAATTTCTATATTTTTTAAAAACAACAATGTGGAAAAAGTGTACATAGTAATCAGAAATGTTATTATCATTTGGTTGTGACTTTAATATGACTATGTGGTTCTACCAAGAATGTCAACATAACATATTCATCTATATTTGTTGTTTATGTATTAGAATCAGCCACATGATTTTCCATTATTGAGATTTTCATATATTAATCTATTATACTATTTAATAAAATTATATACATTGGTCAAATAGATACCAAACATATTTATCTAACATACTATACTTATTATACAATTCATCACTTATCATATATGTTATATACTGTGCTCCTTTATTTCACAACATAAGATGTTAATTATTTTAGAAAATCATCTCTTCATTCATCACATATTTAATTTACTTCATCCGTAAATGTAACATGTGACCATTGAAAATCGATAAATTTATCTTCTTCAATTATTTAAAGTAGCTAAAATGTTTCTTTCAAAAATATAAAAGGATATTCTAATTATATTTTTTGGAAGAACCAAAGAAAAATCCATTATTTTTTATCATTCATAAGTTCATTTGAAAATTATCTTCAATATACAAAAAACATGATTAGGAACATCAATGATATTCTAAGTTATTATTCATATTCAATACATATTCTCATTATGTGATTTATCACCTACTGACTAATTGATAAAAAATAGAACACAAACAAAATTTAAGATAATTATATAGTTTCTAGATAGCTCATACATCACTATTAGACGTTATATACAGTATATTAGTGTAAATAAGATGCTCTACATGTTTCCAAAAAATTTTATTTGTAAAGGATACTCAATAAGGTATATTTGGATGAATTCCACATTCTCCCACTATATATTCCTTTATTATAAACACAAAATAAGAGTAGTTAAGATAATTATCTTTTATATTAAGATTCTATTGTTTGTTCATGGGATATACTTTTCTTCCATTATATGTATCTCTACTAACATTATCATTCATGGATAAACATTAGAGTGATACATCATCCTCAACCTTTTCCATTTCTCATTTCCATATCAATTTTGGTTAAATTCGATTATTATGTAAAAGAATTTTTTAATAACTCTAACAAAAAATTCACTTATTTCATTTCATGTGGTCAAAAAATATTATATGTACATGTCCTAGTCCAAATAGATTCACCCATGATAAAAAAAATATAAATGTAAATATATATATATATATTCATGTGATATTCTACTTGATAAAAAGGGTTATCTTACTAACAATTAGGTAAAATTATAACATAGTCAATATTCATAACAATGATAGTAGCCACATGATGGAGGAATGTCCAATGGTTCTGTTATATAGTTGTAATAGTTCCAATAATAATGTTAACCTAGTAATGAATATTATTTTTAACTTTTTTGGTATATTGAGTGAGTAATAAAATGTTAGAGGGAATCAATGATTATTATCCTTAGTGATCCATGAGTTTTAGATAACTATCTGAAACAAAATATTCCATGAAAAATATTTATAGGGAAAAAATTATATTTTTAGGACTTAACTCCAATATTTTCTTCACCACTAAAAATAAATAGAAGAATTAGTAGTATATGTCTTCTTCTGTCAATATATGAGGGTGGATACTCATAGATAGCTAATCCTTGAATCTCATTCTATTAAATTGATTAGTATGTCATCATTTTTTTGGTTTGAGTACACATCTAGTGAGATCCTCCATGAAAATGATTTAAGCTATAGAAATTTAATAATTATGGTAGTAGTTTCCTTTGACTATAGGATCCTGATAGTAACACATATAAAAATATAATTCTTCTAATAAATCATATATAAATCGTCTAGTTTGAATTCATCATGAAAATAAATGAATGACTTATCTATAAGTTTGATAAATAATTATCTTTATTTTGATCAGTTGAAATACTAGTACAATGGTCTAAATTATTTTTTCCACTCATTTTCTATAGGAAAAAGTATAATTACATTTTTCTTCCCTAATAGAATAATCTTATCCACTAAATCGACAATATTATAATTTTTTTTATTAATTTGAAAATTTTCACAAGCTAGTGAGAAAATGGTCTCCATAAAAATGATTGGGTTCTTAAACTCATGTATATATTTGAAAAAAAAAATTATTATACTTCCCAATGAAATTAGTGTTTGAGTTAATATAGGAGATCAAAACAAACACTTCAATAAAAGATTCCAAAACCTCTTATCGAATGATATTTCCAATTAAATCCATATTATTAAACATTTACTATATATAACACCCTTATGATTCCATTATATACCTTTTAGTGAATAAAGGATATCAAAAAAGGAATAAAATCATTTTCTAGATGAATAATCCATAAACATAGTTATCGATCAAATTCCTAGGGAAAAGTTGAAAATTAATTATTTTACAAATGTATGATGTGTAAAAGGTATAACCACTATAATTGTAGGTTGATTTCATATAATTATATTTTAAATACATTATTATCATGATTTATTTTTTGTACATGATATTAAATATTTATCAGATAGGGAATAGGTAATTCAATTCAGGTAGATAAATATTTATCTTATCCAAAGGGAGTGGCTAAGATTCTATATTAATTTTATATTTTTAGAAATAAACATAATCATTATTATATTTGAAATCATTATGATTCAATGATAAATTTTCAATCAAAATTTGACTAATAAAATTGATCCCGAAAATGATGAGATATTTTTATGCCATATGGGTTTTCTTTTTTCATGGTCTTTAAGAGTTTGATCATTTTGTGATTCATATTTTTTTAATGAAAAAATGATCAAAGACTTGACAAACCCTGAAATACATTAGATTATCTATTGTGAAAACATTTTAAATAACCTTCAAGGAATATTCTAGTGAATCATTAGTTAAATTAATATTTAAATCATCCAAAGGCCTTAAACTTATTTTTGATTCTTCCTCTATTTTAAGAGATTCATTGAGAGAATTTTCCATGATCTCTTCACTATTGATGGAATCCTGTTATGAAAGATATTCATAATTGAAGAACATATTTATATCATTATTAGTTTTATGAACTAGATATTCATTAAATGTATATACACTTTAATTATTATTATAATTTTCACATTTTCATATTGAAAATAAGAGCACAATATATTTTCTATATAGATCATTCATAGGGATTTAGGAATAAAATACATTTTCAAGAACATCAAAAATATCTTATTGAAGGATTTCATCATCATATGAACATTAATATAAGGTTTTATAATGAAATAACAATATCAAGTCTTGTTACTATGTGAAAAATAAGGAATTGTTCTAGAGTCTCTTGTATATGAAGATATTTTTATGTTTCAACATCTTCTTTTGGAAATGATGAAATATCCTGATAAAATAATTTTTCCCCTCAGAAATTTATATTTCTTCCACCGTAGTATCAAAACAAGATATATTAGATATATATGAAATATCACATGCCTCATTATCAACTTCATTATTATGATTATAACAAAAGAGTGATCTTTAAGAATCTTGAAGATCAAGAGTTTTCTTTAACTACTTAACTCTATCTTTTAATTGCATTTTAAATTCTTCAATCATTGATGAAACCCTAAACATGTTTTGAAGGTAATATCTATTAATCTGATCATATGATTTTTTTATAATCATAATTATTTCTTTTATAGGATTATTTATTACGAGAGGCATAATATCTAGATTGTAATAATGTATAGGAAGAATAATTATGGCCCAAATTTAGATATATTCAGGATAATATAATCCCATCCTCAAAAAACTCATTTTCATTTAACATTTCATGACTTTAATGTCCAAAACACACAGCTATGTTATCTCATTATGACTTCAATGAGAGTAATTTCCTATTACATAGACATAGGGATGGGAGAGATAACTGTGAACCAAATGAGTTAGTTGATGAACATTTATGATTCGTACTCTTAGTTATAACCACATTTCATTTATTTATACTATTCACATATTCATTGATAACATTGATTTATGCAATATTGTTGTATTCAGTGTATATAAACTAGGGAACCCCATTTGTAAGTAGTTAACATATGGATTTTTTTATCAGGTACGATAGAGGGATATAAAAAATAATTGATGATCAACCACGGGTAAAAGGCCCTTACCAATTTTGAAATGATACAATATTAGTAAACAACTGATATCTTATTTAGAAAATATTTTTATTTAGGATTTATAGAGGAATTCCTAGAATTTAGTAGTAGTAGTTAATATGGTACTAAATAGGCTCTATTGTTGACTTTTGTAGATATTTCCTGAATTATTTGGATAACATTGAATTAGAACAACCTCTCTACATGCATAGGTATTTTCATAAAAAACTCATATCATGAATTCATCAATGAAATCTCTATCCTTTATAAGAAATAAAAATATGAGAAGAAATTGATGTCCAGTGCCACAACTCTCTAAGTCATATCCTAGAAAAATATGATAGTAATAATCAACAACTCATACTATAGAATCACTTTAAGAACATTCCAATTATAGACCATGATATAAACCTCACAATATAGGATTAGTGCCTCATTATTTATGATGGGGAGGTTCTTCATAAAAATGAAACATTAGACCATATTTTCCAAAAAAATATGTAATGAGATAACTAAGGTCCATAAGGTAGCTATTCATTTGTTGACATGGTATATAGTTTAAACTATATCAAAGTCTGTGATAGAAATATTACAGCCAAGAATGAGGTAAACTCATGAATTAGGTTATATGGAAAAATATTAGGGAAAAATAGGGTAAAATAGAGAAAGAACACATAAAAAGTCATATATGAATGGAAATAAAGTAATATATTAATGAATTGGTATAATAATGCATCCCCAAAAAGTTTATTTTGTCGTCTTCCTAGGTTACATTATCTACATCCACCTTGGACTGACTCTTATAGGCAAGGTGATAATGATACAAAACTAAGATCCAATGGTAGAGTGTTGTGTTCACTGACCTTATCCTTTAATTTGGACCATATCTTCTTTTCATGAGGACAATGAATCCAATAGTGACAAGTACATTTGGTAATGATATTTTATTAAAAACAAATTTATCAAGTTTATTTAACATACCACCACAAACCAATCCAAAAAATTACTCCAACCTTTATACAGATGAATATGACAACCACATTATGTAAATTAAATTTAAAAATAGTTACATTATCAAATCTTAAAACGTATAAATCAATAAATAACTCATCCACATTGTCTATTGTTCAATGATTGACATGATACTCCATTACTAGGTTTATACTTTAAATCACCACTGGATGGTCTCTATGAATCTCTATTAAATTACCTCTATATATCTCCACATGATAGAAACCACATAGAGAAGATTCACCATTATTATGAAAATATGAATAGTTGATACGAGAATGATACTCCACATGTTTTCTTCCACATGGTCTATGTTCAACTTCCTCAAAAAGGCATCCTTGGTTGGATACCACATGTTTCACATGTAGCTTCCTTGATACTAATCTCCACACCCAGGTGGAATGTATGATACTTTTTTATAGTAATATTCCTTGATTTGTTCACGGACAACACTTCACATAGCAATAAAGAAGCACTATTTTCATTATTGTTTACAGATTCTGGTTTAATATTTATAGTGATACACCTAATTCCTTCCTAACTAAGTCTTATATACATATGTAATTATTAGTATATATCATAGTACACAAAAAGTGCTGCTTTTCTATATTCTGATAAAAGAAAAAGTAGTGAACAAAAAATATTTTATGTGAAAATTATTGTTTAGGTTGTAGAAGTATCTAAACATGTATATGATATTATAAATTACTAAATCACGGTGTTACCATTACGGAAGTTTTGTTCCCATTTTCATGATTTTTCATTGATCATATTAATTATTTTTTGTCAAAATTTTGAGATGTTGAGCATTTAGACACCAGTGGACAATAAACCTATTTAAATGGACATAGAGGAAAAAAGAATAATATCCATATATGATGAATCATTGTATGTTCTAATAGGATAAGTTAAATTTCCCATAAAAAATTATTGAAAAAATCATTGAAAATTCATACACCCAGGTGATCATGGACAAAATTTTTAATATAATTTTGGATAAACACTCTATAAGTAATGGTGCATAGAAGGAAATGTGAATATCAATAAAATTACATTTTTTTCATTTTTATATGAATCGAAAACATTCCATCCCTTTAATTTAGCTGCATCCAATAAATATTTTTCCCACTACTCACCTCCTTCCTCTTATTTATTCCCGAAAGCTTTAGTAGAAAATTATCCTATAACAACGTGTTCAAATATTTTTCTTTCTAATAATTGTTTATAATTTAAACCTATTTTACTCATGTATCTACCTCAATAGAAACATTATGTGGGGCCCATAATTCTATAAACAAGACTGATCCTTTTAGTTTGATAATTAATGATCTACAATAAAATTTATGGGAATTTCCATTTTTCAACATTATCATTCTAGTTTTAATTTTAAATATATTTTTAAAGTTTTTTATTCCCCAAATGTTGATTTTATATCGATTAATTTTTTTAAATCAATATATATTGAAAAATTATGTTCATTGGGAGGCAGTTTTGTTAAAAATCATTATTTATTATTGACTAAAATTAAGAAATAATGTTCGTATACATATTCTATAATTTCACTGATGGGTTCTAAGCCTAATTAAGACCATAGTGATGAAAATAAATTTTTATCAGAATTGAAACAATATATTAACACCCTGAAATTATGTTTGGAATATTTTAGAAAATTTAAAACCTAATTTAAAATTTTATTTCTTTCTAAAATCACTGCAAATCATTTTGTTTTTTTACACTTCATTGATTTTTTTTCGTATCAAGGAACAAAAATGTTTTTAAATTTTAAATTCCATTTTTTAAAACAATTTAAAATTTAAGTTAAATTATATTTGTTAACATCGTTATTACCTGAGAAAATATTTTTTAACTTCAAAATTTATAAACCTCTTTAAGCTAATTATTTTATATCATTTTGAAATTGATATTCAAAATTCGTGAACCTATTGAGTTATAAGTGTCATGGAGGGTTAATTAAGGTGATAAACTATATTTCATTAAAGTAACCTTCAACTTAACCTCAGAATATTCCAAAATTGACTATTTTTAAGATTTATTTTTAATTTTCCATGGCTGTAAATATTTCATAAACATGCGGACCATTTTTCCACTTTGAATGATTAATTATTTATATTCAACCATGGATCCAATCTAGGAATACATTTTAATTAATTTCTTAAAAATATTTTCTTTAATAAATATTTTTGAGTGACTCTAATAATTTTTTTTATTTCAATTTTATATATGTACATAAAAACATTAACATGGAATTTATTTTGTCGGAGAATGAACTCATAATCCAAGGGAGGGTTTTTAATGTTTAATTAATAAACTTTTGGATTGGTTAAGTGTGATTAATTGTTACTTATTAAGCTCACCCATATAATTATTAGTGTCTAAATATTTAGGGATAATATATGTTTATTTATTAATCATTGAGAAATATATTATTTTTAATAAAATTTGTATAAAATATAATGTTTGTGTAATTTTTTAATTTTTTTAAATTGAAACATTTTTTTAAAATTTGAAACTATATATGGGAAAAACTATTTTATATTGAGAAAATAAATAATCCATAATTACATTAGATATTATATGGTGGAAAATACTATTTGAAAATTACATCTTCCTTAGTAATTATGTTTTTTAACTTCATATAAAATTGGTTTCTACTAAATTTTTTTAATTAATTGTTTAAATAAAATAAATGAGTTATGTGTGAAATAATTTGATGTGTCTTTGATTTGATAATTGTATGTCAAATCCACTATTTGATAAAATAGAGTTTTTAAATCCAAAATATGATTTTAATTGAAAATTATGGAATATTGGTAAAATTGTAGTAGGAATTCTATATATTTTAATATTCGAATGAAGTTGCGGTCTTTGGTGATTAAACATTTAAATGTTTTTTAATGATCATATATTTTAAGAATATATATTTTGGTTTATTTTAATTTTAAATTATCTAAATTAATATTTTTATGTGATGTTGATGTTGTGGGATTCAGTACATTAAATTTTCTATGTTTTTTATCATTTATTTGAATTTTTTATTTATTTTTCATTGATTATTTAAATTTTGGAATATATAGATCTATATGTTTTTTGTTTAATTTTTTATTTTAAATTCATTCTTTTCAAAAAGTGTGAAGGATTAAATTTTGAGTACTAAATGATGTTTTGAAAAGGTCATTTCTATACGAATAATTTGTATTAAAGGTCATTAATACTTCTAAATAAGGGTCGGATGGGACTTGCGTAAAAAATATATTTACAGAATGATATATGAATTTCATAGGGGACATTGAAATTGGTGATAAAACATTGTAAATGCACAAATATTCTATAATATATTGGATAAGGATTATTTCAGGGATACATAAAGGTAATTCGATGTTTCAATGCCCACATAATGTTAGTTGCTTCTCTTGTAAGGGGGATAATGAGATTTTTAAACCCCTATAAAGGTTAGTATAACATACGTACTGTTTATTGATGATAAAATATAGATAAATCAGGTACATATAACTTGGATACATTGAAATTCTTTATTTTGACTTAAAATACCAAAATTCAAAATTATCCATATTTATTTGTAATCTAATGAATATTCCAAGCAATGATCACTTAAAGACCATCAAAAGTTATTTTATAATACAAGATTGGATTCAATAATGCACAATGGAGTAGTAAAATCTATTATTTGGGTTTATATTAGGTCACTATGTGGATGAAGATTTATAGTAACCGGCAAAATAGAGTGAAGATCTATTCGACCTGGGTTGCTGACCATGATACGTGATGATGGGATTTGGCACATGAATTCATTTTAATATTTCTAGGTCATTAAAAATTTTAAGTATAAATTAATTATTGCAACGTGGATAGTTGTACTAGAGGTAGTGGTTGGAATTTGGGAGCCAAGCTATGCAGGAATATGTGTTGGATAAATGGTAGATCTCTAAACAAATGTATCATTTGTCTTTATAACTCATTAAATTATTTAATTAAATTTAATGAAAAATTTGTTGAATATATATAATATAGTTATCATTTCTAACTAAACTATTTTTGGTGAATTATTTGAAATTAATTGAATAATTTTTCTATTCATGATCATATTTTCTATAGTCGTGTGTGGATCTTCTTAGTTTCCTCTTACTAAATTTTCATATTCTATTCCACTAAATAAAATTCAGAAATATTATGTTAGGGTTTTAAATCATCTATTATAAAAAATTACTTTATTCAAAATAATATTTTGATATATTTGTTTGTCTTTTATTAGGAGGAAAATGAGATGAATCAATTGATAAAATTTTCATTTTTATTCGTCATGAAAAATTTCATAAACTGCCTATGTCCTAATGGGTGAGGAAAGTGAATTCATTTTTTTAGAAATATAGATTAATCTAATTAACAAAAAAATATTAGTGGTTTTATTTCACAAGGGAGATTCATTAATTCCCTTATATATTGGATGACAAATTATTTTTTAGGGTGAGTTAATTGAGCTTATTGGATCTCCATGCGACTTTAAGGAAAACCCAACTCTATTTTTTAATGAATTAAAATAATTGAAATTCATTTTTATGTTAGATAATAATTCACTAATAAATTTATATCTATCCATTTAAAATATATATCTATTGTTCACATATTTTCTCCTAATACTTCATAGATATCATTTCAGTACCTCTACTATTCACTCATTCCTCACTATGTTTTTCACCAGTATACTACTTCATTATATTCATATTGACGAAATTATTAAAAATTAAGTTGTGTTTTGTTTTTTTTAATTTCTTGTTCTTAGAATGATGCCATATTTTGTTCTCCATGGTTCAGCCCTACATGACATTAGGTAGTTTTAAGTAGTTTATAAATTATATTTTAGAGAGGTTTAAAGGAAAATTAATCAATGACCCATATTAAATTGTTCCCCATGGTCATATTTGTTAGCCCGATATGGAAACATATAGTAATATTATCACACTTCCACTATAGTATGTGAAATTTTTTCTTAACTAGTTTGGGTTGTTTTCTTTTATCTTTAACTTCTCAGAAGACTATGGATATTTTATTATAACCTAAATATCTAAATATGTAATTTCCCAATAGAAATATTTTAGGATATCTCTATGAATCTTGTTCTATATAGATACATAGGGAATTTTAACTGATTGGAATCCCAAAATATATCAATCTACACCTCTAGAATTTTTATAACACAAACCTCTTTCTATTAAATATAAATCATTCATCATTGTTGTTAAATTCACATAATTTATCATTTCCCACATCTTCAATATCATCTATAGAGTATTGTCATCTTATTAATCTTTATTAATCCTCTATAGTAAAACATATTGTGTAATTACATTGTATAATAATTATGTTTACCATTTCATTATAATAAAGACATTATCCATAATAAATCCTTTAGAATTAGATCATTCTCTACACTTTTCATAGATAAGATACCAAATTTTTCTCTACTAAATGCATCTATGATATTTTTTCTTTCCATGGATGTTAAATTATTGCCCAATAAAAATTCATGAGTAGTTATAATAATCTCATTTTCCTCATAATAAATTTCATAAATGAAAATATATATTTCTAAATCATAGAGTTTCTTTCACGACCCTTCCTGGGGGCCCGTGATGTGACTACCCCAAACCCGCCTTCCATAGGCCAAGGGATGGAGACTAGCACCAAAGGTGTAATCCCAATAAAAGGGAAGGCATTGTCTTTTTAACCTGTAACACACAGATAGTATGAACACATGTGGTAGAGGAAACAACTAGAAATAAACACTAAGCCAAAATGAATACAAAAGTAAGTGCTAAAAGGAAAGGGGCCAGAAATATAAGCCCAAGAGTGAAGTAAAACTACAGAAAAGTAAACATCCACTACTTAGTCGTCCTTTGAGAATCCCACCTGAAGGGTGGGTACAGATTGCCTCCTCAGCACCTCAGGTTCATCCGTCCGCTCCGTGTATATCTTGCCAAGTGTTTCACCTTCAGGTACCGTACTGCTCCACAACACTCTGCCTCGATCACTGATGTCTGTCGTCTATAACCCACACAACAACGTGTGGGCATTTCCCATGCAGGGGTGAATATAACGATACTCAGTAGGGACCTCGAGATCCCCAAAGGTCTCCCAAAATCCATGAAGGATAAACCAAAAAAGAAAAGATATAATCAAGAAGTATCAAACAACCCGACATAGGTATATGCCCATACATATAACAAAGTTATCAACCACAGTTCAGATCTAACTCTCGAGCCCAAGAACAACCTACTCCACACAAGAATGTAATGTAAATCACATCAATGATAATGATTGAAATTCACGGGTATAAATCTTTCGTAAAGTGATAGAGATGATCAAATGTAGTAACTAACTCATCTAAGATGTCAGACCCACACAGGATACTACACCAGCTAAGCTGTCAGACCCACACAGGATACGAGACCAGCTACTCTGTCGGACCCACACAGGATAAAAGAACAGAAGTCAAAACTGTTAGACCCACACAGGATCCAAGAACAGTATTCATCGATGTCGAACCCATGGAGGATTCTGTTACTATATCCATCGTCGTCGAACCGATGGAGGATCCCGGTACAGTATTTGTCACTGCCCAACACAAGTATTATTCCGGTAAATTATTGGTCGTAGTTGCAGCCAGCTCTTGGGTTCTCGCACAAAGCATGCTCAATTCCGGGAGGTTCCACTCCTCGAGCCAAGTTTTGATACATAAACTATCCTGAAATCCTTTGTTGATGTATCTTATAGTTCCGTCTTATCATAAGGAACCTAACACGACATACGGTGCATCAATTAGATGCGCGATCTAAGAGTTATTAGTATTTCTGTTCTAGGGGCCCTGTTAGAATTACACTCATTCCAAACCCATATGTTTTCTAATGTTGACCAAAAATCAAATAGAGTATCACAAAAGGACCATCTCGTCGTGACAATCCCAGTTCCACAGACGGCGTGTCGAGCAGACGTGCGATCTAGAAGATATTCGAATTTAAGCGAAATGGGCCCGGCCCATCAAGCCCAGTGGGCTAGTGGGTCGGCTCGACCCAGTTTGTGGGTGGGCCCGGCCCGAAGGGGTGAGACCCACTTGCATACCCAACCTAGTTCATGGGCTGGTTTGGCCCACATAGCGGCATCGAGTAGCACCACCCCTCCTTGCTACTCGGCCAACCAAAACCGGCTGGTTTTGTCTGGTGGGAGCGGCCCGCGGTTGCAGGTGGCAGTTCCTCCGCATGCGGTGCCCATAGGTGCCCCAGTTTCCTTTAGATCGGCCGGAAGGCGGTCGACCGATTCGTCTGATGATCATCCCGTGGTTTAGGCTAGGGATCCCCCGTAGCGCGGTGCCAAAAGTTGCCGCATTCTTCTCCATCCCAGCAGGTCGTAGGCGGCCGGTTCTTCCAGCCCTGGCAGCATGAAGCCGGCCGGTTCTTTTTCAGCCGAGCGGCCCGCGATTACGGGCCGTGGTTTCCCCCCACGCAGATTCCGCGATAGCGTTGGTCTTCCACCTCCACGGCCCGACCGGGTCTTCAGTCACCGCTGCCTTCAATTGTCGTCACCTCAAGATCGTGGCCTCCTTCCTCCGGCACGGTGCGACGACACCGCTCCCTTCCGACTTCGCCTCCATCGATAATTAAACCAACAAGTATGGTGGAGATTCAGGCCATGTTAATATGGCCCGAACCCTCCTCATTATGATGTTAACTGTTGGAAAATTTACACTCTGCAATTATAATGACTATGTTTGGAATATATATGAACAACTCTGAACAACCCCTACCTCGATTCAAGGTACGTTGTTGTAGTCTTGAAAATCGGCGTCGCAGATGATGGTGTTGTTCCACCAATGTAGGAGGAAGATTCATTGTCATTGGCGATGTTCCTAGCGGGTGGTTTCTTCTCCCTTGATGCAGAGGAAGAAGAATTAAGAAGAAGGTGATCGAGGTCCTTCTGTTATTCGTTGGAGAGGGTAAATTTACATCGTGGGAAGAAGTCCCTCTCTATTCTCCAAGGCTCCACCAACACAACATGTTCTAACCCAAAAATAATAGCTTATGGTATTATTTTATCCTTAACATGAATTTCAATTTAATTAGAAAATTTAATCCAATTAATTATTTAATTAAGTTGGCACATTTAAGGGGATGGAGGTGGAGAGGCTCCACCATAATGTGGGAGTTCAAAATATAAAAAGGGGTTTCAAGGAGTTAAAAGGGGAGTTGTAGGGTTAGGTGCTTGTTTGGGGCCCACCACACAATATTCTCTCATGAGAGGTTATGTGGGGTGTTGGACCTACCTCCAACTCCTCTTTGGAGGAAATAACCACCCCTTAGCAAAAATTATGTATCACACATAATTTCTATTTGATTTAAAAATAATCCCAAAAAAATTAAATTTCAACCTGTACAAAATGAAACTATTGTAATGGTCCCCTTAAGAGAATACTGGTGTTGTGAGTTAATATGTGTCCTCAGATTTTGATTCCGAGCATCGTTTCAAAAGATAAAAAAACCCGCACGTATGTTTACTGAACGTACCTGAACAAAACATCAGAAAAATATTCCCGGCACACCGGGCCTCAGAATCAGGCACCGTCTGAAACTGAAGATGCATAAAATCCAAAACAATTTAAGAAACAAAATCCATGAAATTTTTGGGTCTTTAAATTACCCCCACCTCAGGGCTTTACCTCCACGTAAAACTACAACACACACTCTGGAAACAAATGAGGGTACTGAGCATGCATAAGAGCCTCCCGCTCCAATGTGCTCTCGAGGTGGTTCTTGTGCTACCAGAGAATGCGCACCAAAGGAATCAACCATCCACATAGTACCCTCTCTTGTCGATCCTCGATCTCCACTGGGAACTCTTTGAATGTATCCCCGTCATCGATTTCCAGCTCCCCATGGTCGATGATATGGGACGGGTCATGCATGTATCCCCTCAGCAGAGATACGTGGTAGACGTCATGCACCCAGTGCAACTGAGGTGGAAGGGACAGGCGGTAAGCCACCTCACCTACCCTGCTGAGGTCCTGAGAAGGCCTGATGAATCGCAGTGATAACTTGCCGCCCCAACCAAATCTCCATTGACCTTGTCGAGGTGATACCTATAGGAAGACACGGTTGCAATCCTCGAACTCTAGTGGTATATGTATCCTATCAGCATAGGAATTCTATATTGTATGTAAAGTCTTCATCTAATCCTTGATGATATGCACCTTCCCCGTCGTAGACTGAACCATCTCTAGTCCTACAATTCCTGGCTCCTCTAAGTCAGTCCAGCACCGAGGTGATCTGTATGGTCGGTCGTATAGTGCCTCGTAAGGTGTCATCCCAATGGTGGAGTGGTTGCTATTTTTGTACACAATCTCCACCAAGGGTATGTGATCCTAAAAGCTGTGACCAAAGTCAAGGACACATGCACAGAGCATGACCTCAAGAGTCTGAATTTTCCTCCCAGTCTGATCGTCCATCTGAGGATGGAAGGTCGTGCTCAAGCGAAGCTACTTCCTGAAAGCCTCCAGCAACCCCTTCCATAGACGGGATGTGAAACAAGCTTCTCGATCGGAGACGATGGTCGATGGAAAACCATGAATCCTTACAATATCCTGTTTGTAGTGGAGTACCAAGCTCTCTACAGAGCCCTGCTCCCTGATCGGTATGAAGTGGGCCGACTTGGTGAGCCAGTCGATAATCACCCAGATAGAGTCGTGTCCTCTGGATGTACGTGGAATCCTCGTCATGATTTCCATGGATATCCTATCCCACTTCCACTATAGAACATGTAAGGGTTGAACCAAGCCTTCTAGAACCTGGTGCTCCACCTTCACTTGCTGACAAGTGAGGCATCGAGAGACAAACTCTACTACAACTTTCTTCATTCATGGCCACCAATGCTGTCGTATGAGGTCATGATACATCATTGCCACTGCTGGATGTACCGCTAGAGAGGAAGTGTGAAACTCACTCAACACCTCCTCATGTTGGGCAACTGGTACCATGGTACATCCTCTGAAGAGGATGACGTGCTCCCCACCTTCAGAAAACCCATTAGGTGCCTCCCCTGAGGATAACTGTGTACGTTGTGTCTCATAGTCAATGTCTCCACGCTGTGCCTCCCTGACTCGCTGAACGGGTGTAGGAGTGACTATAAGATAATGAAGAAAGGATCCTCCATATCTATCCAAAAAGGATATCTATAACGTGGCCAGCTTCTCTATCGCCTCTCCTAGAACCTGAATGCCAGATCTTCTACTTAGAGCATCTTCTAAAAAGGTACCCTTCCCAGGATTATAGACTATCTCGAAGTCATTGTCCTGGAAGAACTAGATCCATCATCGTTGTCTTAGGTTCAGGTCCTTCTATGAGAAGATGTACCTGAGACTCTAGTGGTCAGATTAGACATTAAAATTCTCCCCATCAGATTGTGCCACCACATCTACAAGGCAAAGAACACTGCTGCTAACTTCAGGTCATGGGTAGCGTAGTTCTGCTCAGGTTTTCTCAACTTCTGTGTGCCATATGCGATCACTTCTCACTCCTGCATCAAGACATACCCGAGTTCGGTCACTGATGCATCGTAGTAAACTAAGTACCCTACACCCTCCTCTGGTAGCCTAAATATGGGTGCACTAGTCAATCTCTGCATCATCTCTTGAAAGCTATGTTAGAATCTCTCTGACCACATGAAGGGTTTCCCCTTCTTCGTCAATGCAAAAAGCGGTGCTGCAACTCTAAAGATGTTTGGAAAAAATCTCCAATAGTATCCAGCCAGACCCAGGAAACTCCATTCCTCCGTCACACTCCTGGGTGGCTCCCAAGAAATTATTTCCTCAATCTTTGCTAGTTCCACTTCAACTCCAGCCTCTGAGATGAAGTGTCCCAAGAAGTGAACCTCTCGAATCAAGAACTGGCACTTCGAGAGCTTACCATAAACCTCGTGCTCTCATATTGTATCCAGTACTACCTGCAAATGGTAGGCGTGCTCCTCCTCACTAGTCGAGTAAATCAGTATTTCATCAATTAAGACTACGAAAAATTGATCGAGGTAATTCCAGAAGATCCTATTCATGAGACTCATGAAAACTACTAGAGCATTGGTTATGCTGAAAGGCATAACCAAGAACTCGTAGTTGCCATATCAACACATGAAGGTCGTCTTCTGCACATCCTCATCTCGAACTCTGAGATGGTGATAGCCTGACCTGAGGTCTATTTTTGAGAACCATTGTGCTCACTTGATTCAGGTGACGGTAGTAGACACATAGTCGCAAGCTCCAATCTGCCTTCTTGGTGGACAATATCAGGGATGTCCATGGGGAAAACAGGGTCAGATAAATCACTTTCCCTGCATGTCCTCCAGCTGTACCCGCATCTCATGAAGCTCGGTGGGAGCCATCCGGTATGACAGAGTAAATATCGGTGTTGTCCTGGGGTACAGGTCAAGGTAAAAGTCTACCTCTCTACAAGCATCTAGTCATGGAACATTGTTAGGGAAAACATCCATGTACTGATCCACCACAACAGGAAAACTCAGACTCGGCACATCAACCGCTCTGAGTATATGACTAGCCAACTAATGTGTGATTAGCTTCCCCCTCCTCTGCACAAGTCCATCCTGCACTACAAAGGCTCCCATATCTCCGGTGAAAGTTAACCTAGTCCCATCCATGCAGACACACCGAACATTGCACCGAATACATTCAATTTGAACTTGAATTGTGGATAACCATTCCATACCCAAGATGACATCGTAAGGCCTAGAATCTGCTACAAGAAGATCCCAGCCGAAGCTCTCGCCTCCTAGAGTAAGCTCACACTGCCGACACTAGTTCATAATCATTGAGTCTTCTCTCATAGGAGTCTCTACCTATATGGATTGATCCAACGACTCTGTCAGAATCTCCAAGCTCTGAACAAGGGCAGCGACAATAAAATAATGACTTTCACTTGTGTCTATAAGTACTGAAGAAAGGGTGGAGTAGACACAAATAGTACCTTGAATCATCTCAGGTGTTTCGTGGTCGTAGGCCTCGACTGCCTTGTGGTGAACCCACCTCTGTCCACCAGCTCCATGTGGTTGGGGTGGACCTCCTGGTGGTGGTGGTGGTAGAGCCACGAAACGCCGTCCACCACCCGCTACTCGGCCAGATCCTCTGCCACGTCCGCCTGCTCCTGGAGGACCACCACGTTCGACCCTCTGCCTCTTCCTGGGAGGTACCTCTACTGTATTCTTCTCATATGCATGGTAGTTTGGGCAGTCAAGAGATATGTGGCCCTGCCTGTTGCATGAATATCACTGCCTGCTCCTCGTATGGATGGCTCTGTTTCGGGTGACCCACACAACCAAACCTGTATCCTGGA
Organism: Viscum album; assembly: GCA_963277665.1. Lineage (NCBI taxonomy): Eukaryota > Viridiplantae > Streptophyta > Magnoliopsida > Santalales > Viscaceae > Viscum > Viscum album. The sequence continues at coordinate 1,424,994,613 of OY728148.1, read as the reverse complement.
GATGCCCACCTGATGTCCTGGTCCACTTGGACCTCTACGTTAATATCCTACTGCCGGCTACATAAGACTCCACAACATGTCGCCCTGTAGTGGGTCTCTCCACTGGTGACTGCTTAGCGAGAATACTCTCCACAAGAAGGTCTCCCTCCAGCACCCCCGCCTACGTCAGGATACTGAGTGGAATCGTAAAAGCTTGGATCCGAATATTGTGTCCCTTCTCGAAAGTCTGTAACCTAAAAAATGGGTCTCGTACCATATTTTTGGAGTAGCGTGAGAGGTTGGTGAACCTCTCTGAGTACTGAGCTACTATCTTGCCGCCCTACTGTAGATGCAGTAACTCCTGAATACGCACTTCATGATAGGTGACTGGAACAAACTCTGAGCGGAAGACTCTCAAAGTCTATCCAATGTAAAGATGCCTCGTCATGACCCTAGACCATTGGGCTCCACCATCAGTATGCCACCGCATGTAGGAGACTCATGGCGAGGATCACCATGAGGTCGGCTGGTGTCCCTACCAATCTGAAAAATCTGACGATAGCCTCCATCCAATCCTTAGCTACCTGTGGGTCCGTCTCTCCACGAAACCTGGGTGGCCTCTGGCTTTGGAACTCGTGTAATGCACTCAGGAAGCATGCACTCTCTGCTATTGGGGCTGGTGGTATTGGTGGGACAGCAGGTAGTTGTATCGCTGGTGCCTCCGCTGTGATGGAGCCCAACACCGAGGTCTCGTCGCTCATTGGGCAATCATCTCATACAAAACTCAGAACCCTAGTCGGTTGCCTTCGTGGGGCCATCCCGAAAAGAAATAGGTGTGCAATTGTTAAAACAGTATACCTTGTGAGCTGACACAAAGGAATCGTGAAGAAAACTTTTTCAAAGGAAACACACATGCAATCAGTGTTAACGTGCACTGAGTTGAAAATCAGATGTCAGGGTCCTAGTGTATGGATACGTCAGCCGCCGCACCAACACTGGTTTCCCTAAAATGATAACCACACCCAAAACCGTAAACATTATTTCTGTTTATAGAACCAGAGTCCAAGTACATTAGTAGAACTGACTCCTCTGATACCAATTTGTCACAACCCGTCCTCGAGCCCCGTGCCGTGACTACACCAAGCCCGCCTTCCATAGGCCCGGGGCTGGCGACTAGCACCAAAGGCGTAATCCCGATAAAAGGGAAGTTATTTCCTTTTTAACCAGTAAAACACACACACAGTCTGAACACATGCAGTAGAGGAAACAACTGCAAATAAACACTATGTAGAACATAATACAAAAGTAAGTGCTGAAAGAAAAGGGGACAGAAATACAAGCCCAATAGTAAAGTAAAACTACAGAAAAGTAAAAAGAAACTACTGAGTCGTCCTCCCGGAATACCACAGGAAGGATTGGTACAGATGGCCTCCTCAACACCTTAGGTACATCCGTCAGCTCCATGTAGGTCTCGCCAAGTGGTCCACCTCTGGGTACCGTCCAGCTCCACAACACTCTGCCTTGATCAGTGATGTTCGTCGTCTGCATCCAACACAATTAAGTGTGGGCATTTCCTGTGTAGGGATGAGTATAGCGATAATCAGTAGGGACCCCAAGACCCCCGAAGGTCTCCCAAAATCAATAAAAGATAAACCACAAAAAAAAAGATATAATCACAACGTATCAACCAACCCGACTTAGGTATAAGCCCATACATATACATAAGTTATCAACCACAGTTCAGGTCCAACTCTCGAGCCGAAGCACAACCCAGTCCACACAAGAAAGTAATTTCTATCACATAAATGATAATGATTGAATTAATGACTCAGCTCACACATGTATAAATATTTCTTAAAGTGGTAGAGATGATCAGATATAGTCAATAATTCATCTAAGCTGTCAGGCCCACACATGATACTAGACCTGGTAATCTGTCGGACCCACACAGGATATTAGGCCAGCTACTCTATGAGACCCACACAGGATACAAGAACAAAAGTCAAATCTGTCGTACCCACACAGGATACAGGAAAAGTAGTCATCGCTGTCCAACACATGGAGGATTCTGGTACAATAGGAATCATCATCAAAACAATAGAGGATCCCAGTACAGTAGTCATCGCTATCGAACCCATGTAGGATTCCGGTACAGTAGTCGTCACAGTCGTAGCCAGCTCAAGGGTTCCCGCACACAACATGCTCGATTCCAGGAGGGTCCGCTCCTCGATCCAAGTTTTGATACATAAACTATCCTGAATTCCTAAGATGATGTATCCCATAGTTCATTCTCATCGTAAGGAACCCAACGCAGCAGAAGGTACGTCAACCAGACGCATGGTTTGAGAGTTATTAGCATTTCTGTTCTTGGGGCCTGGTCAGAATTACGCTCATTCCAAACCCGGCCATTTCACAATGTTTTCCAAAACTAACATAGAGTATTGAAAAATTACTGTCTCTTTGTGAGGATCCCAGTGCCGCAGATGGCGCGTCGAACAGACACGCGGTCTAGAAGATATTCGCGTTTAAGCGCAACGGGCCCGGCCCGTTAGGCCTAGTGGGTTGGCGGGTCAGAACGACCCGGTTTGGCATGTCCAACCTGCATGGGGGTCGGCCCAGCCCAGTGGAGTTCAGACCACCCTGGGACCTACCCCGGAGGGTCCGACCTGGTTAGGGGGTCGGCCCTGGCCCGGTGGTGCGTGGACCACCCGTGGACCCGACCCGTGTCGTAGGCCGAAGCCAGCTGGTTTTTTCAGGTGCGAGTAGTCCGTAGTTGCGGGACACGGTTCCTCTGCATGCGGCACCAATAGGCGCCACCTTTTTCTTCAGCCCAACCGGTTCACCCGCTGAGCAGCCCATATTTGCGGGCTGCGGTTCCCTCACAGTGCAGTGCCAAAAGGAACTGCAGTATTCTCCATCTCGGCCAGCCGTAGTCGGCCGGTTCAACCAGACTGGCCAGAATGAAGTCTGCCAGTTCTTCCTCGGCTGAGCGGCCCATGTTTTCCTCACACGCGGCCTCCGCGATGGTGCCAGTATTCCACCGCCGTGTCTCGGACGGGTGTTCGGTCACTACCACCTTTGATCGTCGTCACCTCATGACCGTGGCCTCCTTCCTTCGGCACGGTGCGACGACATCGTGCCCTTCCGACTCTGCCTCTGTTTCAAATTAAAACAACAAGTATGGGGTTAGTTCGGGCCATGTTCATGTAGCCCAAACCATCTTGTTTATGATGTTAAGAGTTGGAGAATTTACACTCTTCAATTAGTACGACGAAGTTCCAAATATATATCAACAACTCTAAACAACCCCTACCATGATTCAAGGTATGTTGTCATAGTCGTGGAAATCAGCATCGCGGATGACGGTGTCGTTCCATCAATGTTGGAGGATGAGTCATTGTCATTGGCGATGTTTCTCATGGGCGGTGTATTTTCCCTTGATGCAGAGGAAGAATAATGAAGAAGAAGATGATCGATGGCCTTGTGTTCTTCGTTGGAGAGGGTAAATTTTCTTTGTGGGAAGAAGGCCCTCTCTATTCTCCAAGGCTCCACCAACAAAATATTTGCCAACCCAAAAATAATATAATAGGATATTATTTTATACATAAAATGAATTTCACATTAATTCAAAAAGTTGATCCAATTAATTAATTAATTAATTTTGCACCTTTAAGGGGAAGTAGGTGGAGAGGCTTCACTATAATGTGGTAGTTCAAAAGGTAAAAGGGGGTTTCAAGGAGTTAAAGGGGGAGTTGAAGGGTTAGGTGCTCGTGTGGGTCCCACCACATAATATTCTCTCATGGGAGGTTATGTGGGGTGTTGGCCCCACTGCCAACTCCTTTTTGTAGGAAATTACCACCCCTTAACAAAAATCATGTAACAAATAATTTTTATTTGATTTAAAAAGAATCCCAAAAAAATTAACTTTCAACATGTACAAAACACAACGATGGTAAAGGTTACATTAATAGAATACTTGTTCTATGATTTCATCGGTGTCCTTGGATTTCAATTCCTTTCATCAGTTCAAAAGATAGAAAAATCCACACTTACATTTTCGGAATGTACCCGAAAAAAACATCAGAAAAATATTATGGGCACACCGGGCCTCGGAATCAGGCACCGTCAGAAACCGCGGACTCTTAAAATTCCATATAATTTAAGAAAACAGATTGATTGAAATTTATGGGTCATTAAAGTTTCAATTTATATCTAATTTATCTTCTTTGAAATAATTTATCCATGTATTTGGTGAAAAGATCACTATTGTCAACTATGAATCATGATTTGAACAATTATTCAACTAGGGGCTTATCTACTAATATAAATATAAAAAAAACATATAATTTTATTGATCATAATGTATATGATGATGGATAAACACAAGAGGGTAAGGTGACTTTCATGTTTAAAAATTTTCATTTTTCTACTTCAAAGGATCTATTTTAGAAAATATAAACTTATCGTATTAACAAAAATATTAAGTATTTAAAAATTAATCAGACATGGACCTGGGGTCCCACAATAAAAGTATCATAATCATGCAGATTGAAATATATATTCCATAGGACGTAAAGATAAATTTATTATATCTAAACAATGTATATAATCATATTTAATATTTAGTTGTAACATAATCAGGGTTTCATCATTTTCTCGAATGCATAGTGTTATAATAACAATATTTACAATATGATAGAGTAGTACAAAAATATTACCGGATACTAAAGATATAAACTAATTAATGCTTTTTGGATAAAAAAGATACAAATAGAAATATAAAATTAAAATAATTTTCTTTCAATTACATTTGAAGTCGAAATAAATGATTTATAGATAAATAAGTATTACAAAATAATACAATTATTTAAACCCAATGAGTTCGGTATCCAATCGTCTTGGATAACGGTGCCTTGTTTTATAATTACAATAAAGCATTTCATTTCTTTACCAAGTAAATGAATAGATATGATGATTGGTCTATATCACTATCCCCATGATCCATCGATATGATGATCAGATTATATATCTCACTATCCTCACGATCTCGTGATATTATGATTGGTTTCCTTTTCTTACTATCCCTGTGAGACCTTGATCATATTCAAAATCGAGTGCATAAAAAAATTTAAACTAAAAATGATTACAAGTACTAGGAAAAATTATTTCACTCTTGTGTGCATCAGAACACCTGCACACTGACAGTATTTAAAATTAAAATAACCATCACTTTGCTCCAATTTCATCAAATGAATTGGTTTTTATAGGATAATAACAGTGGTCATAGTTTCTCTGAGTTTTCCACAATGACATGGACACCTAGAACTTCAATGGTCATATTATAATAGAATGTCCAACGTTATTTTGATATAAACCCTTTGTAGTGTAAAACATTTTTCTCATATTAGTGATAAGATTTTACTAGTACGTAAAGGACATTATGATAAATTATTTGAGCCTGAGTATGATTCTAATCGAAATTCCTATCAAACTGAATGAGAATGTTTTTTTGTGTGAAAGACAAAACATGATATCTTATATTCGTTATGATAAATATGAGTTCGATTACTATCGTATCCCATATCATAGGGATAAACATATCATGACAATTTTCCTTAAAATAAGAACAAAGAAAAATTTTATTTTTGTTAGTCTTTATATCATATTCTATTTAATACAAAAAGATAAAGTTTTATTATAAAAACATTATATTTTTTTTGAACAATTATGATAAAAAATAATTAGGATATTTGTGATTTCCAAAAAAAGTATGAAAGAGTTCATAAGAGAAACATTTGAATCAACATTCTTTCCCTTTTTGGAAATCCAAAACCATAAAATATAGATGAATATGAAATTTTACATCTTATTCAGAAATGAAAATTATACATATCATCCATTGAGTTAATAACTCATTTGAATATAAGAAATAATTGCAATAAATCCCCCTTAGAGTAACAACTCAACCTATGAATCATATTCAAATATTAAATGAAATTTATCCCCCATAATTAAAACATCCCCCAATTCTATAAATTTCACCCCCTTTTGATTTTAAAGGAGTAGGCATTATAGTCTAAGGTACCTAGAAAAGAATATAGAAACATATATGTGAAAAAACATAATTATGTACATGATCATCTAAAAAATGATATAACATCAAAACAATTAGAATTTATATTCATTAAATCAATTCATAATGATAAGACACATGTTCTATATTAATTAAAACGAATACAAAAATTGTATTTTGAATAAGATTTTAGGGATACAAAAAATAAACCATTCTTTAATATAAAGGTTCTTACAATTGTATTAAATTTCCTTAATTCATTCCAAATTTATTTTATTTTGGTACTGAACTCTTCTTCAGATTAATTTTTATTTTTAAGATTCTTTAACCTCTATTCTTGTTTTTGAATCCTTTCAGATGGAGACCAAATTTTTCTTTCTAAGATTGATGTTTTTGAGAAATTTTTTTTTCTGAATATGGAAATATCCATTACAATTTTTCAGTATTATTGTCTGATCCTAGAAATACAACATCGTTACACTCATCTCATTTACAATATCGGTATTATTTTTAGTTTAATATTTTTATTTCTTAACAAAGTTTACAATTTCATCTATATCCTTTTTTTTTAAAAAACATTTTTTCTAAATTATTAATGTATTTAAAAATCTATCAAAAAATATCATCATGAAGTTTAAGATTTGTATTTAACTATCACAACCACTAATTCAACTAGATACATAATTTTATATTATACAGATAAAAATATTGATGGGATTTGAAATTGGATTGCAAAATGGTCACTTTTTCTATTTACATTATTTTCAAATTCAATTTCTGATAAAAAAAATTGCCAAACATCTGACACTGAGACTCTATATTTTGGAAGTATTAAATTGTTCCTTTGAGTATTTTCAAGGTCTGAACCATAAAATTTACTCTTACTTAAAATGATTTTCTAGTAGAATTTTATTAATTTTCATCCAGATGCTCAAAAGGTTGGATACGACTGTTTTCGATTTCTTCTCGAACTATTTTCTCATTGTATTTCATTATTTGTTATTATTCAATTCTCTGTTCAGTGTGGTTTCTATACAAAATCTCAATAGCATCGACATCAACATCTTTACAACCATTTACTTTTAGGTTCTGGTCTGTTTCATCAATCATGGATAAATATTCAGTGTCATGAATTGTTATTGGATATTGTTTTTATAGAGTTACAAATTTATCTTTTTCAATGCCCATGGAAGACAATTTTCTTGAGGAGGCATGATGATTATTTAAAAAAGATTATCATATAGGATATCGTCCTTATTAGAAATTTGTTTTTCATTCTCTTCGTAATTATTTTCAAAAATATCAGTTTCATTTAAAAAAACTCTTATAGCTCTAATTATTATTATTATAATTATTATTCTTCTTTATACTCTTCTATTTTTCTATATTTATAATTTTATTAAATTTCTTCACTATAATTTCCTAGAACATTGATCTCAGCATCACCTTCTTCCATTTAATTTAGAAATAATTTATGATGTTGTGACTCTGATATCAAATCACATTTCCCTAAAGGAATAGATTATTTATTTACCAAAATAGCTTTTTAATTTTTCTAAAAGAGTGAATATCAAAATATACAGAATGTGTTTTTTTAAAATACTATTAAAAATCCTAATTTGGTAAAACAACATTAGAAAAAGTGGCATAAACTCTTTTCCTCAAATTTTTACAGAATTGATATTTTAATAGGTTCTTCTTTTTATTCATTTACTTTGAATAGTTTTCTATAACATCATCCACATGAATCATTATTGCTAATTCTTTAGAAATATTGAGTCCAAATTCAATATCTCATTATTTTCATTCATCCTTTCACTTTCCCCATTCATCAAAAACTTCTTTTTAGTATTTTTTAGTTTCTTTTCTTTCGTTCAGGGAAGAGAGTCCAAATTTATCTACTAAAAAACCTTCTCTTCTTTCATTGTTGAGAAGATGGTTTGATCTATGATACAGAATCTAATGTAATCTTAGAACGGTTCTTTGAATCATAATATAAGACATACATCATCTATTTAATTGTGTCATCACGTATAAAGAAAATATTTTCTCTGACGGGCTCAGATTTGATCATGATATTTAAATGTTTCAAACATGATTCAATTATCTTTCTAATAAATGTTGGGAACATTATATTTTTATACTTAATTGACTATGAATCGATATTATTGATAATGAAATGAATAAAATCTACCATATTTATTTTCCTCATATTTACCAATTCATCACATATAATGATATTAAATACTTTAGAAGTTTCTATATATAACTTTATCAGAATTAATAACCATTGTATCCAAATAGTTATAACTTTACAATCTTGAATTGGATGGGATAACTTCATTTGTTCATCATCTGATACATTCTTAAAAAAATATTTTTCAGCAGATTATTTGAAAATAGTAACCTTGGGATTTGTTAGTTTGTGTGGGGGACAAAAGGAATCGCCTTCATTTGATATTACTGGGAAAGTTGCAGCTTCCTTATCCATCATCTTATATCTTTTATCATAGATATGGAATGAAAATATTTATTTTCCATATTCTTCAAAAAAAATTAAAGAATCATGAAAATATCAAAACATATTTGAGTAAAAAATCATAATTTGGATCTGATTATTCCACATATAATTATTATCAGCCATGAAAATCCATAAAACTCCTTAGAGATGTGTCATCCTTTTTATAAAAATATATTTTTACTAAAATTTCTTGAAAAACTGACCATTTTTGTAATACTTCAGGTTTTCCATTGTATAGTGTTATGAAACTAATGATTCAGAGATGAAGAATATAAAAAGGACTTGAAGTCGTAAATGAAGTAACAGTTTGAGGAAAAAGTGAGATAGACGATATCTGACACACATGGTCTCCCCTTCATACAGGAAATTAACGTGATTAGTGTTCTTTCAAATCAAATATGATGGATTAGTTTTGATCTGACTGATAAAAAGTTTGAGAAAAAAATATCCAACGATGAATTTTTTTCTAAAAATATTTTAAATGTTTTGGTTTTATAAAAAAATTATCATTTTATGAGAATATGAAAACAATGAAAAAATGTAAAATAAAAACTAAGAACATAAAAAATTAAACTAATTATAATGGATCAATGTTAAATTATAAAATGAAAGAAGAATACATTCTTTAGATGAATCATCTGTATTATAGTTTATTCTTCTTGTTTTTTTAAAATAATATATTTTAAGAGTTTGAAAATAAATTAAAAATTAGAAATAAAAACATAAATTTAATATAAATATTATTACAAATAATTGAAATTAAAACATGAATACCATTATGTTTTCAAATTCATTTTAATCACCGAAAATGTGAAATTTTTCATATCTAATTTAAAACAAACTCGAATACGATAAATTATCAAAATATGATTTAAAAAACTTGAAGATGATAAAATTTGACACAATACACTAATAAAAAAAATTTAAATTGAATATAATATACTATAATATTTAAATGAAAACTCAAATATGATAAAATTTAAATGAAAAATTAAATACGACAAAATTTTAATGAAAACTTGAATTTTGATAAACTAAAATATTTTTTAACAATAATCATATATAAAACCACTATAAAAAAGTGGAACATACTGTAATGGGATGAAAAAAATAAGTAGATATAAATGACTAATTTAAATTAATAATTCTTATCTCCTATTTAATGTACTCAAATATATCAAAAGGTAATGGTTTAAAAAAAAATATTAGAATGTTGTTCTTACATTCCAATGAATTGTAAAATGAAATAAAAATTTATTGTGTGATCCCTTAGAACGTGATGCCTAATATCTTTGTGTTTTTAGGAGAGTTATGTGTAGTGGTTTTACATAATGCAATTTAACTAGGGTTATCATATAGTATTTCAGTTTTAGTAAATCTCATGGCATAATTAGATAGTGTTTGTTATGTCAACATCACTTGGTCACAATAACTTCCTGATACCTAATATTTGTCTTCTTTTGTGAAAATTGATACTAAGTGTTGTTTTATTCAAGGAAAATACAAATGAATATCCTAATAAGTGAAATGTTTTGGATATTCATTTCCTATTAATTCAATAACCACTAAAGTCAGAAATCAAAAAACATTTTGATAAAAAAAACTTGTAAAAGAAATGAAAAGTCATAAATCTATATTTCCCTTTAGATAATGAAAATTTTGATTAACTATGTTTAAATAAAATTACATTGGATTAGAATTATATCTTATACATAATAAAATAGAAAACATTAAGTATGGTCAACTAACTATTAATTATTATAGTACGCTTCCTATCAAACCTCTACCAATTGTTTGACCATGTTGTTACCTATTATCAGCAATATAAAATGTTTTTATGGTACCAATTAGAATAATAAAACATTTAGTATTTTCTTATACATAATTTTTAATAATATATTAAATATAATTATGTTGAGATATATAATTACCTTATGGTTTTTTAGAAATTTAATAGCTGAGAAAAAACGCTAACTCACCCATCACACTAAGTTCAATATGAAATTTCGTAATATTGGAAAATGAATATATTAAATATTACTGATTTTATACTAATATAATGTCATAAAAATATATATTAACAACAATAATGTTTTAATATAAGTTATTTTTAAAAAGATTTGAATCATTGGTTACCTTAGCATAACTGTTTTGTAACAAAAATCCATTTTATTTATCATACCATGATATAGGTTCTTGTTATGTCTATATAATGTTTATATGTTTATAAATAATTTTAATGTGTTTTAAATCATCAAAACTAGGGGTTATTAAACAAAATCATCCTCCTATAAATATCCTTCAATGAAAGAACACTTTATATTCATATGGAAAAGTTTAAAATCAAAGAAGGATGAAAATGCTGACAGAAGAATAATATATTCAAGTCTAGAAACCAATGAATTATTTTCATAATAACATATTCCATATTATTTATTATAACCTTCATCAATACTTATTGATTTATTTCTAATGATTATTCCATTTTGATTACATTTTCATCTGAAACCTAATTTAAATCTAATTACAGAAATTTCATGAGCTCTTTCAACCATGGTCTATAATTTATTCCTTTCAAATTCATTTATCTCATCTTTCATTTCTATTTTCCAAATCCTCATCAACTAAGTACTCATAATTATTTTTATGATAAAAATAAGAAGAAAAATAGATTTTTCAATTCATTTTTAAAGGAACTTCATGTTTGAATGGTTGATTCATATCCCTAGTGATACTATCACTAGGATGATTCCTAAAAAACAACTGGCATGGATTTTAATAAACCTTTTCATTAAAATATGTTAGAAAGTATTAATGGTTAAATAATTCAGAAAAAAATATCTATTATTTTATTTATCAGGAGAATATTCCAAAAATGGTTTAAACCCAGTTATATAAAATAAATCTTATGATGTTGGTTAGGTTTTTCTAGAAACAAATGGTTCATTTTCATCCAATTTATCATGTATTGTTTATTCAAGAGAATATGAATTATTATTAAATACTATATTTTCCTTAGAAGTAGTAAAATAACCTAAAATATACCTACATTATATTTGAGTGATAATTTGGGTATGTTATGATTTTTATTCAACTTAAATACATTGCATCCAAATAATATGAAGCAATTTTTTTTGATTTTTGTACTCTCCCCAACTCATAAGGAGATTTATTAACAAAAGGTTGAATTGAAACATAATTTTTTGGTCCCTCAAGGAAAAATAACCTAAGAGGGGGGTGGAATCAGGGGATGAAAAATTTACGCCTTTTCCACATTGGATCTTGTTTCACTGTTAAGAAAAAAAAATTTCACTCTCTCTCCCATAGAAAAGTATAAATAGAAATTAAATCATGCACATGACTCAACAAATTTTTATTGGTTCACCCTCAATGGGATACATACAAGGATCATAATCCAATGATTTTACAATATACCAAATCAAATATAATCACATTGTTGTTTACAATGTTCGAAGTGGACTCACTATCCCTTCTTGTTTAAAACAAATCCCAATATGAATGCTCCCCGCACTCTCGACTGATGTGTGCTCACTAGTTCTTCATAAGATCAACTAACAGTTTATAGTCATGTAGGTCTCTTCAATTGAAGGAATAAATTTATCGTCAACTATATGTACATGCCTTATTTATGTTCAACTTTTGGCCACCAATAAATACTTCTTTACATAGAATTGAACTATGTAACCTCAAACATTATACGCAGCCCTTACTACATCATTCCCATAATTCTGTTGCCTTTATCCCAAAATATATCTTTTATCATGAAATCCCAGCTCCACTTTTCAATCAACTTCAACAATTTCACATAACCTTAATTTTACATGCAATGTTAACTTTTCCACGCAACAACAATTTTTACGTGCATCATCAAATTTTTCATGCAACTCCCTTTGCGTATTTTTTTACAAACATCACAGCTTGGATATTCTCTATGTTTTGATTTATTTCAAATGAGGGGGTCACCTCGTATTTATAGGAACACTTTTCCCCTTCTCAAAACACTATCCTTAAGCATGTAATCCTCTCCATGCACGGGAAAAACATCTTCTGTGAAATAACGTATTTCATGCACTACTCCAATATTTCACACACCTCTTACCTTTGGCAATTTTCGAGATTCTAATCTCAAAACACCTCTCGTGTGAAAAACTCCATTCCTCTTTTTCAGACACCTTCCTTTTCCAGATACACATCTCTCCACCACCTCCAGATCAACCATTCCATTGTTATGGTTCTTTTGTAAATCATGGATTTTCAATAACATCTCTTAAACCTGATAAATCACCATTGATCTACCATTATTGACAAAATGAAATTATAAACCCACCATTTCCTCAAACAAAAATTTTGTCTTTCTTTTTCAAAATAAACAATGCCATCAAAAATAATCCAATGCTACCTTGGGGGATTTTTTCCCTACAAAATTTATATTATAACCTTTAGTAATAACAGATTTATCCCAAAAAATGTTAAGTATATAACTATTCACTCAACATTTTTCTTGTTGTTTCTTGAAGAATGTGATTTCTTCTGTCAAAAAAATCATTTTTTTGAGGAGTTATAGGAGATAAAAAGTATTGTGTGATGCCTTTTTTAATACGAACAGATTCAAAATCAGAATTTAAACATTCTCCACCATGATCACTATGAATACATATCGAGAAATTTTTATCCCTCATTTTAAATATTATCTACAAAATTTTTCAATTAAGAAAATGCTTCATATTTATTTTCTAAAAAATAAACCCACATATATCTAGTGTAATTATTAAAAAAATAAATTCATAGTACTTTCCACTAATACTTCCACTTTACCTTTCATTAAAAAGATACATTTTTAGTAACTGTAAATCATAAGATGTTGATACATCACTAACAGATTTAAATCTTTACTTATGTTTCATACCCTATTAAAAAGGGTCAAAACCTTCCAATAATCAAATATAACCTTTGATAAGTCCTCAACAAGTTCTTTATTACGCAACATACATAATTATTTTCGGTTATAGTGTCCTAACCTTATATTCCATAACAAAGATTGATCTTCCATTCCACTAAATCAAGGTCGGTCTTGTCTCTAATGGTCATCTATGTTAAGAATATAAAAATACTCTTATAGATGGGTAGAAATAATGAATGAATCCTTATAATTATTTACTATACATTTATTATTCATATTATTGACAAGGTAACCTTCATCACATAATTAAATTTTCTTATGAAGTTTTTTTCTGGCCATTAAAAAATAAAAAAATGAAATTAGACCTTTATCAATAATAAAAATATTACATATAGTAATAATCTCTCCTAGAGAATTATCTCCAATGACATCTTTTCAACAATTTTCCTTGATAATATTTTCAATGAAATCATTTTTTACAAATATATACCTAGAATACTCCCTATCCGTGTAGCATATTATATTATTGATGGTACTACCTTTGATTTCCTAAAAAATAAAACAATGAGACATTTGGAACCCAAACTTTCACGGGTCAAGAAATTTTTGAAAACAATATTTTAGGAATCCACATTTGTTATGAAAAATATTATTTATAGAATAATAATTATTGAATTTTATTTATTGAAACACTATTTTCCAATGAACTCCAATATTACATTTAGTACAAAATAGGGAATTTTTTTGGAATAAAGATGTTGTTACTAAAAAAATGTTGTTAAATGTATATCTTATTCCTGAACTAGTACCATGTGGAAATTTTTGTTTATACATTTAATAATAACTTTACTTACTAGAATTAATGTTAGAAAAACATTTCTTCAGTGAATAAATTTTAGATTTTTGTTTGAAATTTTTTTTCCACTTTTTATTAGATTTGGAATTGAGATTCACAAAACTAGTTTCAAATATATACATTTCAAATATTGTACTAAATCACTAGAAATTTTACCTTTTATAGTATATGATTTATCAAGATCTATTGATAGATCCAATTTCCATTTGATTAAATATATATTTTTCAATTGGCTATTGAATATTTTTCATCATGCTTGTCCTGATTTTTTTTAATATTTTACAATTTTTATTTTCTAAAAATTTTTAAAAGTGACAAACCTCTTTATAAAATACTAAAGTATTATCACCACTAGTCGAGGAGGATTATTAATCTAAAAATATATAATTATTCTAATAATTATAATGAACATTGAATGAAAAATTAGTCCCGGAATGTATATTGTGTACCATGGCTGTAAAACATTTATTTTTATTATGTATTTTAGTGATGAGACCATTATTCCTCTGATATAGAAATTTGGAATATAAGGAATTTTTTGAAAATCATATCCATGGGAACACCATGTACTAGAAAAATTTATTACTCTATGACTTATTATTATTATTCTAATTCCAATCAGAATTTCTTTTCTTCGTGTATTTATTTTCAACATGGGGAACTATGGTCTAATATGTTCAACTATTTTTCACTCATAACATATAACTTGGGAATATTTATTTTCATCAATATCCTTCTTTCTTTTCATTTAATGATAATTAATTTTTTTACCAATAATATTATAAATTATTCTATAAATATTGTCTAATTCATTCTCATAATGTTTAGAATAACTTGAATAACATTGAACGATTACTTTTTTTTCATATTCGAATTTAAAAATTATCAAGTGTATGATATTTTATAGGATTTGATGTAGTATTAAAATAATCTCCACCATTATTATCCTTAAATTCTATGAATCTCTTTTAAACCTACCCTTATATTGAAAAATGGTTCCAAATAAAGTATCAAGAGTGATATTTCCTATCTTCCATGATTCTTCAATGACTATTCTCTAAGATTCCAAACTCATTAGGAATGATACCAATTATCTTTTCAACAAGGATTTCATCTTCTAATACCTTATCCTCCTTAGATTGTAGAATACTATATATTTTCAAAATCTTTTATTTATCATTTGAAATAGGATAACTAAAAGGGAATTAATTTATAGTCGTATCTTAGAATTTCTCTTCTAGATTCAAAAACTTTTCAAGATCCAAATTGAGTAATCTAAAAAAATTACATATATTATTAGTAGATATGTATGAAGGAATATTATTGTAAATTATTGTGCTCATAGAATATAATAAAGTGTCTCTATAATTGTAATTCAATTTATACTCTAGTTTTTTCTTAAATTTCATAAGAAATTACATCTATTTTAGGGATCTTTTGGTCTCATGTTAACAAGAAAAAATTTTCAACTTCAATATTTATAATGAATTTCTTCATTCTATCTCTCAAATACTCATAATTAGATCCATAAAAATTGGTGTTATTTTTTGATTGAGGTTTTATATTGAACTGATATTGAGTATTTCCATCATTAAAACAAATACCAAAAAGTTCTATTCAATAATACATGTTTCTGTAGCTTATATTTTAAACAAAGATTATAATAAGATTTTACTATCATTTAAATTTTAAGAAGATAATGGAAGCATGTATGATCAGTGAAAATCATCTTTGATAGCAAATGTAATTATCAGTCTAATAAAGACTTCTCTCTGATATCAATGTTTGAATCATAATGTATATGATTATGGATAAATATATGAAGGGTGGTGAATTGTATGTTTAAAAACATTGGATTTTAATATTAAATAGAATTTAGTCTAACAACGTTAAACTAATAATTTTCATAAAACCACTTACGTATTTTAATGGTAATCGGACGTAGCCCTTAGGCCGGATAAACAATGTATCATAATAATGTAGATTTTTTAAATGTATTCCATAGTTTTAAAAGAAAAATTCATTCTCTTTATACAACATATAGAATCATACAGAGTAAGTAGTGGTAATGTAATCATATTTTAATCATTTTAATTTATAAAAAAAATTAATTATCACAATGGTTATGATATATTATAGTTATATTGAATGAATACATGATATACAAAATTTATTCTTATTTTAGATATTACAATAAAAAAGATATGAATAGAAATATAAATATAAAAGGATTCATATTCTATTAAAATTGTATAATAAATAAATTAAAAGTAATAAAACATGTAATACAAAGAATAAAATTACTTTATCCTAAAGAGTGGGCTATCTAATCACCTAGGATAAAATTCCCTTGTTATATAATTAAAAATTGTCTATCGTTCACTATCCAGGGAAATCCCCCAATACAATGATCGGTTTGTCTCACTATTCTCAAGATCTCTTAATACATTGTCATCTTCTTGGTCTTGTTATCCCCACAAGGCCTAGACATAACGACCATATTCCCTATCTCCTCATCCCCTTTAGCCCTGGATTGTATTCAAAATCAAATGCACAAATAAAATATTAATCCATTGTAAAGTTAAGAGTATGAGGAACAAGTAGTTCACTCATGAAGGCTTCAAATCTCTCACACACTATGATTTTTGGAAATAAAAATGATGGGAACTTCCCTCCAAACTCATCTAATAACTGGTTATTTATAGAAGATACTCCAATAGTCATCTTCATCCTTCGAATTTCATAGTTTCTTTGACTTTTTCATGATAAAAGTGGACACTTAGAACTTCAACGGTCATATTATTATGGAATAACTGATGTCATATTGAAATACAACGGTTTCATTGTAAAATAATATTATTATATTAGTGATATGAATTTTTATTTACAAAAAGCATGGTACGATAAATTATTTGAGTCTGGGTTTGATTTTAATAAAAACATTATCAATCTAAATAATAATATGTTGTAATTATGAAATATTATATGAGATATCTTATATTAGAAATGATAAATATGAGTATTATTATTATTGTATCGAGTCTCATTAGGATAATCATTATAAAAAGTATATTTTTAACACTTTTAATATTATTCTTTTTAAAAAATAAAAGATTATTTTTTTATTTTATAAAATTTAGAAATCATTTTAAATAAGTAAGGTAATTAAGAAATAAGTTTTTTTTATTTCCAAAACATATTTTTGAATAAGGTTGTAAGATAATATTTTTTAATCGACATAATTTTATAATATAACACATCCAAGAACATTATTTTAACTATCACTATAAATGAAAAAGTATATATTTACCATACAGAATATTCAATTCATATAAATTTAACAATGTCCTCGTCAATTCATCAATTTTATATTCTCATTCCTTTATCTAAGTAAATTTGACCCACTTATTTTTCAACATGGTTAATAGATTTTCTAATTAAGTAACTTTTTCAAAAAAAGTCATTAATAATTCCAACTAAGGATAATAAAATTCATATTTTGGTTTTATTGGTGTGTCTTGGGAATACATTAAAATCCTCTGTTTTGAAATGGTTGACATATATACGTACTATGGAAAGGTTATGTTCATGAAATGATACTTTTCATAACTAAAATTCACATTTCACTGAATTTCATATATAACGTATTTCATCATCATAACAACAAGAAATATTTTCAAATAATTTGCCCCCTCAAAAGTTTTAAATTATACAGGTATATTATAAATAATTACATCAAAAAATTCACCAATAATTTTCCTGGATTCTTCATTAATCAAAAAAATAAAAAATGAGGGTGCATTTTTCATTCCAAAATACATTACTGTGAAATCACAAAGACAATTAAATACATGAATGGTTATATTATTGATAACCTCCATTAAAAAATTTTATAAATGAGAACCAGTTCAATGATCAATCATCATGAATTATTGATCCCCTTGAATTTGATCATGGATTTCCAAAATATGTGGAAATATATATTTGTTATTTATATTAATTACATTCATTACCCAATAATTAATTAATAACCTCAATGAACCATAATTATTTTTATTAAAAAAATTGCATCTATCTATGGTGACAAACATGGAAATATTTAAAAATTTTAACAAAAGTTTTCTAGTTGAATATTTTATTCAACTTACTCGACAAGATAAAATTTATATGTGGACTACATATTGGTTTTTACATTAAGGATAATATCAATATCGAAATGAAATTCTATACCCATGGGATATATTTGTAATTAATCTATAAATACATAAATTGTTTCTTGAACAATGGGTACATATTCTATTCCTTGAACCTATTTATCCTTCATAGACTAAAATTCATCCATTTATTCCCTATGTATTTAATTAAGATTCATTACTAGGGTTGGATCCCCATAAGATCTAGGTAAAATAACAGAACATCTAAATATACAAAATTCTATACTCCCCAAAAAATTTCTAAATTCATTATCTCTATAAAAAAAACTCATTCTAATTTGATGGCCAATTCGTCCCTCAGACTATATCAAAATACTATATTTTAATAATGATAGATTTGAGATTATGAAACACCTACGAATTCTATATGTACTTCCTAGTATATCATTGTTTCAACCAATTTACCACTGAAATTTCTAACCAAAAAATACTTCTGTAATGCATTAGGTGGGTATTGGATATTCATTTCTGACTTGGAAGATATAAAAGAGTTCATAGAACCAAAATTAGATAATTTATTTGATCAATTTGAGTGTATAATTATATTATTGTATAACTATTGGAAAAAATACCTCCTTGGGGTGACTTTTTATTTTTGGGTTTATTATGTTTGTTTAAAATTCTAATCGAACATATTCTAATATATTTACTAGAAAATTAGGTTTTCATAAGGTGGAGCAGTTTCTAAGTGTTCCATAATTTTTATATAAAAATCAGAAATTGATTAGGGGAAAAAGGATTCCCACAATGAAAATTTGGCAGACCTCTTATCGTATAACGAAGTTTATTATGGTTTTTAAAAATGAGGCAAATTGACCACACATAATATTTCCTATAATAACTACATTGAAATAATTTGAAGCTACAAATAAAAATCAATAAATTCATTTCTACGATAAAGAAAATATTAACCTCATAGGTTGTTTATCTTTTTTCTTTGAAGGTGGTGTTTTATTAGTCATTTCAAGGATAGCTATATGCTATGTAAAATTCATAGATAGTTCCATTAATAGTGAAGGCTTATTCATAATGTTTTCAATAATATGTTTTATTATCAGTTTTTCAGGATTTTTTCCTATATAAAGGACCCTGAATCACTTCATTGTGTTTGGAGAGATTTTGATTAGAAATAATCATTACTGGAAGAATTTATCTGTATATGAAGGGGGTGGTTTGCAAATAATTTTATTTAATGACCAAATTTCAGTAGCGGGTGTAAGTTTAGTTCATGAAGGTGCTCAATTTTGTCACGACCCGTCCTCGGGGCCTGTGCTGTGACTACCCCAAGCCCGCCTTCCATAGGCCAGGGGCTGGCGACTAGCACCAAGGCAAAAATCCCGGTTAAAAGGGAAGGCATTGCCTTTGTAAAGTAAACAAGCACCACAGAGTAAGCAAGTGGAAAAGTAAACACTAAGTTAACAAACAGAGTACATATGAAGTGCGGAAAAGTAAATGGGCCAGTATACAAACCAAAACTAAAAATAAAGTACAACTCGAAAGGGAAAACAACAACTGTAAAGTAAAAGCCGCTACGCCGAGCTGTCCACTGGAAATCCAACCTGTAGGGTGGGTACAGATAGCTCCACTGCTCCTCGGGTTCCGCCATCCGCTCCAAGCACGTCCCACCCAGTGGTCCATCTCCAGGTACTGTCCTGCTCTACAAGCCTCAACCACGATCAACGCTGTCCGTCGTCTGCAACCAACACAACGTAGTGCGGGCATAGCCCATCCAGGGGGTGAGTATAAAGATACTCAGTAGGGACCCTGAGACCCTCAAGGTCTCACTAAAACCAACAAGGATAACCACAAGAAGATCTCAACAGATAACCTCTACTTAGATATATGCCCATACATATACCTAAGTTATCAAGTAACCCATCTCAATCATGAGGAAACACAAGGATTGTGAAATCAATGGATAATTACTACCCAGGTATATGCCCATACACATACCTAAGTTATCAAGTGACCCATCTAAATCATGAGGAAACACAAAGGTCAAAAGTCCCAGCTCAAACCAGGATTTTCATTATCGAAACCGTAACTGCTGAAGAGCTCCGTCTCTAGAGTATATAGTGGTCCTGCCATGACTCCAAGGTACTGCTCACTAACCTAAGACTGCTAAGGTACTCCTCCTGTCAAGTACCGCGGGCCTGACACCTCACACAGTAGTGCTTCCCGCCGGGGTCTGCCACCCAACATAGTAGTGCTCTCCCCTCATAGCCTACAGAAGTACTCCTCCTGTCGAGTACCGCGGGTCTGCCACCTCACATAGTAGTGCTCCTCCGCTATGGTTCTGCCACCTCACAAAGTATTTCTCACCACTGGGCTATGTAAGTCACTCCGAATCGAATCGGACAAGCAGTCTTTAGGTCCCGGCTAGCTACACGGTCTCCGTACTCCGTACGCTCATCTCTGGGAGGGTCTGCTCCACGAGATACAAGTCAATAATCCAATTATCTCAATGTCCCACAAAGAAGTATCTCAAAGGACCGCGTCGTCATAGGGGTCTCAACGCAACAGACGGCGCGTCAATCAGACGCCCGGTCTGTGAGTAATTAGCCATTTCATCTCAGGGGCCCGGTTGGTTTCGTGAGTGAACCAAACCCGGCCGTATCTCAACTGTACCCCGAACTCTCATCGGGTATACTCATAGGGACCGTTTCGCAACGAGATCACCAATGCCGCTGACGGTTCGTCAAACGGACGTTCTGTCAGAAAGGTATCAGCTTTTCCGTTCCAGGGGCCCGGTTGGATTTCGGTGCGATCCAACCTGGCCACTATCCATCTGCATCCAAATCTCAGGCGGAGGATGCCAAAAGTTCCGTATCATCAACAGTAACGCAACGAGACAGACGTCGCATCAATCGGACGCCCAGTCTGTGAGTTATTGGCTTTTTCGTTCTAGGGGCCCGGTTGGTTTCATGATCAAACCAACCCGACCACACTCCGATGGCATCCAAACATCGAGAGGAGTAAGCCAAAATAACCGTCTCACTTAGAGGAACTCAACAAAGTTGACGGCATGTCATTCGGACGTCCGTAGCTCATGATATGAGCGTTTCCGCTCCTAGGGCCCGGTTGGTTTCGTGTACGAACCAACCTGGCCGAATGAAAAATATTCCGAAACCTTGAGTGAGATATACAGAAACGACCGTCTCGATCCAAGGATCGCATCGCCATTGACGGTGCGTCGTTTGGAGGTCCGTAGCCCGAGTTATGTGCATTTGAATCCAAACCGCTCGGTAACGGGGGTTTCGGGCCCGGGCCGTCCTGGCCCGAGACCTTCCGGTTGGACCGAACCGGGTCGACCCGGCCCAACACGGCCCGGCGCGCCGGTTCGGCACAAGGCAGCGCGCTGGGCGCGCTGCCAGCTTGGACGAAGGCCGAGCTGATTGGAAACGGGGGGCGCCAGCCCCCCTTTGTGAAACCGCGACCCCCCTCATTACGGGGGGCCGTTTTGCTGGCCGGGGGAATTAAATTCCCCCGGTCTTCCTCCCTTCAAGCCGGCCCAACCTGGCCAGCCAGTTCATCCACAACGGGACCGGCAAAGGCCGGTCCCCTTCCGGCTTCTGACACCGGCGGCCCGGCTGGCCACCGGTCTTCTTGTTCCGCCGTGGC
The DNA here is from genome assembly GCA_963277665.1 of Viscum album. Lineage (NCBI taxonomy): Eukaryota > Viridiplantae > Streptophyta > Magnoliopsida > Santalales > Viscaceae > Viscum > Viscum album. The sequence goes on along the minus strand of OY728148.1, from coordinate 1,424,972,428 downwards.
CCGGAACCAGCCGCGGCCTTCGTCGTCCAGCCCGGCGCGACGACGTCGCGTCCTTCCACCGCGGCCCCGATCCGGCCATGGTGTCTTCGACTTTCTTCGACGCGGCGCGACGGCGTCGCGTCCTTGCATTATTTTACGACGTGGCGCGACGGCGCCGCACATTTCTTGCCGTAAGATCCTGCGCGGTGCGACGGCACCGCGCCACACCCGTTTCAATCCACAACAGAATCAACATGAAAAAGGAGGAGGGTCGGCCGTGTTCGTGCGGTCCGGACCCCTCGCCTTATTCGTTAAGAATTAGACAAATTTCACGAAGAAATAAACATGGGTATAAATCATGAACAAAAGAATAATAAAATAAACCCCTACATCAGTTTTAAGTGTGAAGCACGTCAACAAGCCGCGGAAGTCTAGCATCGCGGAGGTCGGGCGTCGCGGAAATCGAACGTCGTTTCCGTTGACGTCGAGGTGCGTCCGAAGAGGTAAGTCGCTGGAGAAGCTTCATAAGTTGACGGAGATAGTCCGAGGAGGAAACGGCGTCTCCGTTCGTTGACACGGGAAGAAGATCAATGAAACGGCGTCGTCGATCTTCGGAAACACACCGGCTATGAAGAAGAGAAGCGGCGTTCTTCGTCGGAGCTTAAGTGTTCTTCGTGTTCTTCATCAATGTTGAAGAAGATGTAGAGAGAGATTCACATAACCTCTCAAGGGACAAAGGATACTAACCAAATAAAATAAGCTTAAAGCTTATTTTATTTACACAACTAAACCACTTGAATTTCAAAATATTGAAATTAAAACAACTCAACTCAATTAATAACCCTAGTTGTCAAGATTAATTAAAGAGGAGTTATTGGGAGTTTAAATAGGAGATGAAGTGTTAGGGTTCGTGTGGGCCCCACCACACTTAATCCTCTCATGGGAGGTTAAGTGGATGTGGGTCCCCCCCTAACTACCTTTGGGAGGATATAACCAACTTGGATAAAAATAAAATGTGTTTCCACATTTTATTTAACTTCATTTTAAAATCCCAAAAAATAACTCTCAACTCGCATAAAACACAACCTCGTAAAAGGACTCCTTAAGCGAATATCGGTGCTGCGAGATCATCGGTGCCCTCGGAATTCGATTCTGGGCACCAGTTAAAAAGTTAGAAAAACCCGCTCGTTCGTTCACTGAACGTACCCGAGCCAAACTTTGGAAAATGATTCTGGGCACACCGGGCCTCGGAATCAGGTGCCATTAGAAACTGCGTTCTTGTAAAATTCCAATGAAAATTAAGAAAAAATTTCCCTTGAATTTTACGGGTCTTTACATCACTCCCACCATAGGGCTTTACGTCCCCGTAACGTTTCACCACAAACATAGGGAAACAAAGGCGGTACTGAGCACGCATCTGAGCTTTCCGCTCCCATGTGCTTACCTGGAGGTTCCCGTACTGCCAAAGAAAGCTCACCCGAGGAATCGATCGTCCTCGTAGGATCCACTCCTATCGATCCTCGATCCCAACTAGAACCTTCATTAAAGACACCCCATCGCCATCGTCCAGCTCCTCATGGTCGATGATATGCGGAGGGTTGAGCACGTATCTCCTCAGTTGAGATACGTGGAAAATGTCGTGCACCTAGTGCAACTGAAGTGGATGGGCCAAGCGGTAAACAACCTCGCCTACCCTGCTGAGGACCTAGAAAGGTCTGTTGAACTTCGGAGATAACTTGCCTCCCTGGCCACATCTCTGAAAACCTCCTCGAGGTGAGACTCGTATAAGGACGTGATGGTCATCCTCGAACTCTAGAGGCCTCCAAGTCCTGTCAGCATAAGGCTTCTGTCGGCCCTTTGCCGTCCTTATCCGCTCTTGGATGACCTGGAACTTTTCTAGTCTCATAAGAGCTGCTATGATTTCTTCTTTGCCGAAAAAGAGAAATCTGGTCTCATCCCATGGATGAGCCACATTCGTTTCCTAAAAAAGTAAATCCTTACATGAATGATGCATTCATTCCCTGGATGATGTCGTAAGGCCTCGACGTAACTACCAAGATATCCAACTGTCACTCTCGCCTCCAAGGGTCGAGTCACACTGTCGGCATCAGTGTGTGGTCACTAGGTCTCCTTCAGTAGAAAACTCAAAAGTGAGGCTCAAGTCAACAGTCTTAACTGGAACCTCTTAATAACAAAACAAAAGAGGACATGACTGAAAACATCACAAAGGTAAGCATCTTTTATTATTGCAGCTCATAATACAAAGATTCTACACAATATCAACAAGGAACTAGAAGTAAAAAGGACATATCTACTATTTTCGCTCCTGTCCATTTTCTCCATGAGCTCCATGATCGAAGGCCTCAGCTTCCTGAAGCTGAGCTCTCGCATGTCCACCAACTCCCTGCGGTCGGGGCGGACCTCCTGGTGGTGGTGGTGGCAACACCTCGAAGCGTCGTCCACCTCTAGCTGCCCGGACAGCTCCTCTACCATGGACTCCCTGATCTAACCTCTGCCTCTACCTCAGAGGTTCTTCATTTAACTGATGGTCATCTGCATGGTGGGTCGGACAGTCACGTGCTATGTGACCAATTCCATCGCAGGAGTAACACCTTATAGAAGGTCTGGCTTTATCACTTCCCTTGGTGCCCCGCACTACCGACCCTGAGTCACGCGGTCGACCACCTATAGGTCTGGTCTTCTTGGACCCCTGCGTCATCTGTCTACTGCCTGTTACAGAAGACTCTGCCGCATGCCTTCTAGTGGTGGGTCCTGCTGCTGAAGACTGCTCAGCAAGGAAACTATCCACTAAGAGGGCTCGCTCCAACACTTCTGTCTGCGTCGGAATGTTGTGTGATACAACCGAAGCTCTGATCTCCCGCCTGAGCCCCTGCTCGAAGGTTTGGGCCCTGAAGACCGGGTCCCGTACCATATCTGTGGAGTAGCGCGAGAGGTCTGTGAATCTCGCTGAGTACTACTCCACTAACATGCTTCCCTACCGCAGCTGAAGTAGCTCCTGTATACGCACCGCTCGAAGGGTGGCTGGTACAAACTCTTCCCGGAACAGGCTCTCGAAGTCTGCCCATAGAAGTGTCACCTTGTCATGCATCTGGAGCATCAGGCGCCACCATATGCCTGCTATTGCCTGAATAAGGCTGGCAGCAAGGATCACCATGAAATCTTTCGGCGTCCCCACTAGCCTGAAGACTCTCACCACAGCCTCCAGCCAATCCTCAGCCGCCTACGGGTCTGTCCCTAACTGAAACCTGGGTGGACTCTGGCGCTAGAACTCATGCAATGCGCTCAAGCGACGTGCATCCTCTGCTGCTGGGGCTGGTGGCATCGGTGGACCGACGGGTAGTAGTACCGCTGGTGCGTCCGCTGGTGCCTCAACTAGAATAGGGCCCTGTACTGAGGCCTCGTCGCTCGGCGGGCTGTCAGTACACACCACTCTCGGGGCTCTAGCTGGTCGTCCACGGGGAGGCATTCTGAAAGAAACAACGTGACATGGTCAAACGATTTATACCTCGTGAGCTGACCTGGTTTGAGCTGATATTCAAATAAAACATCCAGAAAACTCACACGCAATAAGTGTTTTCGTGCACAAAGTCGGAAATCAGTTGTCAGGGTCCTGGTGTATGGATACGTCGGCCGCCCGCACCAACACTGGACTCCCTGAACTGAAAACCACACTCGGTACTCTTAACACTATTGCTTCCCAGAAAGAAACATCAGAGTTATATGTTCTGCGGTAGAACCGAACTCCTCTGATACCAATTTGTCACGACCCTTCCTCGGTGCCCGTGCCGTGACTACCCCAAGCCTGCCTTCCATAGGCCAGGGGCTGGCGATTAGCACCAAGGTGTAAATCCCGGTAAAAAGGGAAGGCATTGCCTTTGTAAAGTAAACAAGCACCACAGAGTAAGCAAGCGGAAAAGTAAACACTAAGTAAAAAAACAGAGTACAACTGAAGTGCGGAAAAGTAAATGGGCCAGTATACAAACCCAAACTGAAAGTAAAGTACAACTCGAAAGGGAAAAAAACAACTGTAATGTAAAATCCGATACACCGAGCTGTCCACTGGAAATCTCACCTTTAGGGTTGGTACAGATAGCTCCACTGCTCCTCGGGTTCCGCCGTCCGCTCCAAGCACGTCCCACCCAGTGGTACACCTCCAGATACCGTCCTGCTCTACAAGCCTCAACCACGATCAACACTGTCCGTCGTCTGCAACCAACACAATATAGTGCGGGCATAGCCCATGCAGGGGTGAGTATAAAGATACTCAGTAGGGACCCCAAGACCCTCAAGGTCTCACTAAAACCAACAAGGATAACCACAAGAAGATCTCAACAGATAACCTCTACTTAGATATATGCCCATACATATACCTAAGTTATCAAGTAACCCATCTCAATCATGATGAAACACAAGGATTGTGAAATCAATGGATAACCACTACCCAGGTATATTCCCATACATATACCTAAGTTATCAAGTGACCCATCTCAATCATGAGGAAACACAAAGGTCAAAAGTCTCAGCTCAAACCAGGATTTTCATTATCGAAACCGTAACTGCTAAAGAGCTCCGTCTCTGGAGTGTACAGTGGTCCTGCCACGACTCCGAGGTACTTCTCACTAACCTAAGACTACTGAGGTACTCCTCCGGTCGAGTACCGCGGGCCTGCCACCTCACACAGTAGTGCTTCCCGCCGGGGTCTGCCACCCAACACAGTAGTGCTCCCCCCTCATAGCATACTGAGGTACTCCTCCTGTCGAGTTTCGCAGGTCTGCCACCTCACATAGTAGTGCTCTTCCGCTATGGGTCTGCCACATCACAAAGTCGTGCTCCCCACTGAGCTACGTAAGTCACTCCAAATCGAATCGGACAAGTAGTCTTCAGGTCTCGGCCAGCTACATTGTCTCCGTACTCCGTACGCTCATCTCTGGGAGGGTCCGCTCCACGAGCTACAAGTCGATAATCCAATTATCTCAAAGTCCCACGAAGAAGTATCTCAATGTACCGCGTCATCATAGGGGTTTCAACGCAACAGACGACGCGTCAATCGGACGCCCGATCTATGAGTTATTAGCCTTTTCGTCCCAGGGGCCTGGTTGGTTTCGTGAGCGAACCAAACCCGGATGTATCTCAACTGTACCCCGAACTCTCATAGGGTATACTCATAGGGACCGTTTCTCAATGAGATCACCAACGCCGCTGACGGTTCGTCAAACGGACGTTCTGTCAGAAAGGTATCAGCTTTTCCGTTCTAGGGGCCCGGTTGGATTTCGGTGCAATCCAACCCGGACACTATCCATATGCATCCAAATCTTGGGCGAAGGATGCCAAAAGTTCTGTATCGTCAACAGGAACGCAACGAGACAGACGTCGCATCAATCGGACGCCCGGTCTGTGAGTTATTGGCCTTTTCGTTTTAGGGCTCGGTTGGTTTTGTGAGCGAACCAACCCGACTGCACTCCGACGGCATCCAAACCTCGAGCGGAGTAACCCAAAAGATCCGTCTCACTTAGAGGAACTCAACAAAGCTGACAGCACGTCATTCAGACGTCAATAGCTCAAGATATGAGCATTTCCGCTCCGAGGGCCCGGTTGGTTTCGTGTACAAACCAACCTGGCCGAACTCAAAGTATTCTGAAACCTTGAGGGCGATATACCGAAAAGACCGTCTTGATCCAAGGATCGCATCGCCGCTGACGGAACGTCGTTTGGTGGTCCGTAGCCCGAGTTATGGGCATTTGAATCCAAACCGCTCAGTAACGGGGGTTTCGGGCCCGGGCCGTCCCGGCCCGAGACCCCCCGGTTGGCCCGAACCGGGTTGACCCGCCCCGGACAAGGTCCACCTGGCCCGGCACGGCCCGGCGCGGCTCGGCATCGCGTGGCCTGGCGCGGCGCGGCCCGGCCCGACCCGTCCTGGCCTGGCGGACCGGCCCGGCACGCCGGTTTGGCGCAAGGCAGTGCGCTGGGCATGCTGTCAGCTCGGCCGAAGGCCGAGCTGATTGGAAACGGGGGGCGCCAGCCCCCCTTTGTGAAACCGCGGCCCCCCTCATTATGGGGGGCCATTTTGCTGGCCAGAGGAATTAAATTCCCCCGGTCTTCCTCCCTTCCGGCCGGCCTGACCTGGCCGGCCAGTTCTTCCTCAACGGGACCGGCAAAGGCCGGTCCCCTTCCGGCTTCCGACACCGGCGGCCCGGCTGGCCTCCGGTCTCCTTGTTCCGCCGCGGCCCGGAACCGGCTACGGCCTTCATCGTCTGGCGCGGCTCGACGGCGTCGTTCCCTTCCGCTGCCGCCCCACTCCGGCCACGGTGTCTTCGAATTTCTTTGACGCGGCGCGACGGCGTCGCGTCCTTGCATTATTTTATGACGCAGCGCGACAGCGCCGCGCGTTTCTTTCCGTAAGATCCTGCGTGGTGCGACGGCACCGCGCCACACCCGTTTCAATCCACAACAGAATCAACATGAAAAAAGAGGAGGGTAGGCTGTGTTCGTGCGGTCCGGCCCCCTCGCGTTATTCGCTAACAATTGGAAAAATTTCATGAATAAATAAACACGGGTATAAATCATGAACAAAAGAATAATAAAATAAACCCCTACATCGGTTTCATGTGCGGAGCACGTCAACAAGCCGTAGAAGTCTAGCGTCGCGGAGGTCAGGCGTCGTGGAAATCGAATGTCGTTTTCGTTGACGTCGAGGTCCGTCCGAAGAGGTACGTCACTGGAGAAGCTTCGTAAGCTGACGGAGATAGTCTGAGGAGGAAACAGTGTCTCCTTTCGTTGACACGAGAAGAAGATCGAAGAAACTGCATCGTCGATCTTCGGAAACACACCGACTACGAAGAAGAGAAGCGGTGTTCTTCATCGGAGCTTAAGTGTTCTTTGTGTTCTTCGTCAAGGTTGAAGAAGATGAAGAGAGAGCTTCCAAAAACATATCAAGGGACAAAGGATACTAACCAAATAAAATAAGCTTAAAGCTTATTTTATTTACACAACTAAACCACTTGAATTTCAAAAGTTTGAAATTAAAACAACTCAACTCAATTAATAACCCTAGTTGTCAAGATTAATTAGAGAGGAGTTATTGGGAGTTTAAAGAGAAGATGAAGTGTTAGGGTTCATGTGGGCCCCACCACACTTAATCCTCTCAAGGGAGGTTAAGTGGATGTGGGTCCCACCCCTAACTCCCTTTTGGAGGATATAACCAACTTGGATAAAAATAAAATGTGTTTCCACATTTTATTTAACTTCATTTTAAAATCCCCAAAACTAACTCTCAACTCGCATAAAACGCAACCTCAGAAAAGGTCTCCTTAAGAGAATATCGGCGCTACGAGATCATCGGTGCCCTCGGAATTTGATTCCGGGCACCAGTTCAAAATTTAGAAAAACCCGCTCGTTCGTTCACTGAACGTACCCGAGCCAAACTTCGGAAAATGATTCCGGGCACACCGGGCCTCGGAATCAGGTGCCGTCAGAAACTGCATTCTTGTAAAATTTCAAAGAAAATTAAGAAAAAATTTCCCTTGAATTTTACGGGGCTTTACAAATTTTTTGGTAATTGTAGCTTAAAATAAAGTGGTAGCTCAACTGGAAACATCCATCCATGTTGTGAAATAAGATCAAGAAACACTTTACTACCAAGTGGAAGGAATATCATGAGGGGATTAATGTAGTTAGTGAAGAAACATAAATAGTTTGGGAACAAAAACATGATAAATAAATCTCAATTTGTTCAAGCGGATTTTATCCAAGGGATGAAAATTGTAACACTTAGAAAATTTTTAAATATTAATCAATTATTAAAAAAACTATTACAAACTATAACTAAATAATGATTTTATAAAAAGGTTTTATAAATGTTTTTAAACAATCCAAATATATTTTGAAGCATAATAAAACATATTAATTTGTATATAGTATAATTATTAATATATATAAATATATATTATGATATATTTCAAGGATATATGTATAAGAGTATTATTTTTAATAATATTTTATTATTTTTTGTATAGAGTATCAATATTTTATAAAATTATTATAAATAATTATTTCACAATAAAGTTTAATAATAATAAATGAAATAATTCATAATTGATTTATATTTAAAATTATGAATTTTTATCTTAATGAAATTATTTATTTACATTTAAGAGTATGAATTATAAGATAATTATAATTATATTTTATAATTTATGTAATACATTTTATTAAAAAAATATTTAAATAAATTATGATAATTATATTCTTATTTTAGAATAAAAAATATTATAACTACAATAATTATTTTTTAAAATGATAAATTATTTTCAATTACATTTTTATTTTATAAAATGATCACAATATTTGAAAAAATATAGGTATTTATGAGATTATGAAAATATAAAACTATAAATTACGTTATTGATTATTTTACAAAAATTTGATTTCATTTTAATTAATGAAATTAAAATGAGAGTGAAGTTTCTTCCAAAAATATATGAATTTGCATGAAATTTTTGATAAAAATAATATTATTATTAACATAAAAAATTAAAATAACATTGAAAAAAACCATGACAGTGGTTTTTGAGAAACTATATCTGGGATTCAATGATCGAGAAGGATGAGGGTCTGTATGAGACTCAGGGATTGGGATGAGTCGAGTACTGAGGGCTTTATGAATAAAGGGATGAGTTCTAATCAAGAAACGATTAGTGCGCGGAGTCTTCGAACAACAGATAGATTTTGAGCGAAGGAGATGAGATGATATTTGTTGGTTGGTTTGACTATCGGAACTAGATCAATTCTCAATTGAGGGATTTATTTCAAAATACACGAGTGAGATATAGGCCAACGAGGGTCGAACGAGTCGTGCTAGGATTATAATACAACATATTCGAACCACATAGAAGATTATGATCTATTCTTCAATGTTGATGCCTTCTTTAGTGTTTGTTTTGGACCAATCTAGAAGTAGTTAGGTGCATTTTTATTTTTCGAAATTGGGTTGATGATCTATTTTTCTTCCTATTTTTCTTAATTCTTAAATGATAATTCTAAATATATATTATGTTTTTGTCAATAATTTTTTCGACGTTTCTTTGTTAACTGTTCTATCATTGTTTAATGCGACACATAACTATCTCAATTTTAATTCAACCACATTATTCAATGTTAGGATTAAATTGAATAAGTTTTCTTTAACATATGGTCCATTCATTCTAAAAAAATTTAGTTTGGTTTTGGATGGAGTAATAGACATCATTTTAATTTATTCTTATCTGCTTTGTTTTTCATTTATATCCTCTAATTTGGTCTTCTATTTTACTTCCTATTAGTTGACCAGTTAAGTAGAAGAAACTTAAATCCTTTTATAGTGGATCAATATCATTACACAACAATTATTTATTTCATTCTACTAAGTGTGTAAATATTTGTTTATGGTAAGTATTTGAGGCTAGAATGTGAGATTGAGGGTCGTGGATTAATCCTCTTTCCTTCGCATTTTCCACTTCTGATAATTTTCTAGATAATACAAGGGAAATAAGTCTCCTAAAATAGGAAAAAATTCATCTGTAGAAGGTTCTGGTAAGGGATTTTATTGAAATAGAAAACATTTATTTAAAATAATTAAATTTTTACAAATATATTTAGTTAAAATTTTAGTTGTTTTACAATTCTTCTACCAAGAAGGTTTAATTTAAAAATACTACATTTTTTAATTATGATCTTAAAATCCAGGATTGTAAGGGATTTATTACATTTATTTTAAGTTACAGATTCTTCTTAATTATAAATATAGTTATGCCCAAAAATATATTTTTTTATGGAATTTATTTTCCTATTTATATTCTTGAGAAAATTTTGTTGAAAATTATATGTTATTCAAATGAAAATAGTTATCCTCGATTAATTATCTATTCAGGATAAGTTAATGCAAAAGATTATATTTTTATTATGAAAAACATATATATTCAATAAAAAATTCTATATCACATAAATATATGTAATTCTATTAAATTATCTGTTTTTGAAAATTATTAAAACAATTCTTGTCAAAGGTTTTATAATAATAATTGTGTGATTAAAATTTACTTCCATGTGATAGATTATCTCAATTATTTCAAAGCATATACTTTTAATTGATGGGTGTAAAATTAATGAATGTAATCTTTTATTTAGTTATATATTTAATTTTTATGTTTACAATTAATATATACATATGTTCAAGTCATGTTTTGCACAATTTGATTAAATTATATATATATATTACATAGGTATGTGATTCATGTGTACATATTATTTAAAAATATATTAAAACATTGATTTGTTAAATGTTCTTGATATTCAACTTCTAATTGTGTATATATATACACATAAAGTTAGGATCTTAAAAATTAATATATATATATATATATATATATATATATCGATGAAATGATGAATGTATATTTTAAAAAAAAATGATACTATAATAATTTTATGTAATTCAAAAAATTATCTATGGTTTATTATTATGTTTTTGAAAAAAAAACATGTTTACTATTGTGAATATTTTACACATTCATGTCATTATTTCATGAATAAAATCAATTAAATAAACATTCCTTTGAAAATTATTATTCAATATTGAGTTTTAAAAATGGTTGAATTTATAACATTATGTAGAAATGTATTTTATGATTGTTTGGGTACATGAATGTTTATCCAATTTTTAAGTGGCATGTTTTTTGTTGTAAACGAACTCACAAGTGATATTAAATGAAATTTCATATATTTATTTATAAACAAAGTTATAGATATATATAATTGTGGATGTTTATTTAAATGCAGTTAGATATTTTCAAAATAAAAAACTCCAGTGAATGTATATATAAGGAAATGAAGCATAAAATATTTTCCGAAAATCTAGCACTTAAGCATTGTAAATATCGCAGGAAATTTGGGAGTGAGATAATCTTTTGATAAGTGGTTAGACCCAATATATTCATATACATTTCAAGTAGTCGTAATATTTTTTTTTACAAAATATTGTGTAATTGTTTCTAAAAATCACTGGATTATATTTAAAATGATTTTTTGTACATAGTGAATTTCCAAATTACTATAGTATTTTAAACTATTATTAATTTCAATTATGTTTTCAAAAAGCATATTGAAAATTATTCTTAAGCTATTTTTTTACAAACACTTCTAAAAATTATTTTCAAAGAAATATTTCCTTAAAGGTATTTAAATTATTTTTAAAACCCCGTTATTGGGAAATTGAATGCTCATCCCATTATTTTAAATGTTTTTCACATGTATTATAGATGTTAAATTTCATATGTCATCATTTTGGATGTTAGCACACACAAAATTGTAGTAGTCATTGGTTTCATTTTTCTTTCAACCTAGATAAATTTATGGTGTGGTCTAATCCCCGAGAACCTAGATTGGAAAAGGTCCTCAATTGTTTAAAGTACTGTTTTTTCAGTAATATTTCATAAAAAAAATTACATAGCATGTTTCATGCACTGAGTCAAGAAGTGAAGTATTAGGGAATTATTGTTGGTATAAGAGAAACTATCTTAAAAACATAGGAAATTATATATTATCTTTTGAGGGAAAAATATATGTGTTAGAATTATTGTTAGATAGTTAAGTCCCCTTAGAATTCTTTATTTCCGCAGATGGAAATTCAGAATTATTTTCTCAATTTTGTTAAATGAATTGCGAGGGAAAAATTATTTTATTGGGACAATATAACACCCCAAGAATATTTAAATAGTTATTAAAAATTTATTAGTTTTCATATTAATTACAACTAAATAATGATTTGATAAAAATGATTTATAAATATTTTTAAATAATAAAAATATGTTTCGAATAAAAAAATAACATATTACTTTGTATATAGATTTTTGTAATATATATATATATATTATATGTTTCTAGGATATATGTATATGAGAATTTTTTTAATAATAATTGATAATTTTTGTATAACAAATCAATATTTTATAAAATTATTATTACTAATTATTTCATGAAAAAATTTAATAATAATAAATGAAATTATTCATAATTGACTTAAATTTAAAATTATGAGTGTATTTCTTAAAAAAACAATATATTTACATTTAAAATTATGAATTATAAGATATTTATACTTATATTTTGAATATTTAGTAAATAATGTTTTTGGTAAAGTATTTAAATAAATTATGATAATTATATTCTTATTTTAGAATTAAAAATATTATTACTATAAAATAAGTTTTTAAAATGAAAAATTCTATTCAATTATGATTCTATTTAATAAAATGTTGACAATTTGGAAAACAAAATACATGTATTTATGAGAATATGAATTTATGTAACTATAAATTAAGTTATTTATTATTTTAACAAAATTTAAACCCATTTTTATTAATGATATTAAAATCATGATGAAGTTTTGAAAAATAATATATTTAGTTAATTTAAATAAACGATAAAAATTAAATCATTAATAACATAAAAAATTAAAATAAATTAGAAAAAAATCTATGATAGTAGTTTTTGAGAAATGATAAATGTGTTTCAATGATCGAGTAAGCCGAGGGCCCGTAAGAGACTTAGGGAGAGGGATGAGTCACAAACCAAGGTCTTCAAGAAGAATGGGATGATTCGAGATCGAGAATGGCTGAGCACAAACAGTCTTTGACCACCAAATGGATTACGAGTGATGGATATGAGGATAACAATATTGGATGGTTCGATCACCGAAACTAGATCCATGCTCAATCGAGGTTTTTTTCTAATGATCATTGTGAGATAGAGAGTGATGATGGAAAAATAAGTCATGATAAGAATCTACAAAACCATATTCAAACTGCGAAAGAGATGACTAGGTGTTCTTCAATGACGATGAATTATTCTTGGTCCATTTTGGATTGATCTTAATGTCTGAATGTGCATTGTTAATGTCTAAAATAGGATTGATGATCTAGTTTTCTTCTCATTTTTCTTGATTCATAAATGCCAGTTTTAAATATCTGAACTGTTTTTCTTAATTATTTTGTCTGATTTGGCTTGTTAGTCTACTCTCCATTGTTGAATGTGACATATTACCATCTCCATTTTATTTCATCATCTTTATTAAATGTTATGATTTAACTGAAATGGTTTTCTTCAGTCTATGGTTCATTTATTATATCGATTTTTTATTTGGTTTTGTACTAAACCACAAAACTAATTTTAATTTATTGTGATATGATTTGTTTGGAATTTATATCCTATAAATTGGTCTTCTCATTTACGTCTTGTTGGTAGAGTGGTTGAGTATCACCAACTCAACAACTTCTACTGTGGCTCAATATATATCCTTAAAACTTATTTATTTTATTCCGATGAGTGTATAAATATGTTTCTATAGTGAGTGTGTGATGCTATAAGGCGGCGAAGAGGGACATTTACTTATCCTCTTTCCTTCATGTTTCCACTCCTAAATATTTTTTGGACAGTACAGGGGCAAAGAGTTTCCTGTAGTAAAATTAAAGTTGTGTTCATCAAGTTTTTAGTGTGGTATTTTAGTTTTATAAGGGAAAAATAATTTCAAATAATCATATTTTAATTTTTTTTTATTAATTTTATTTGTGTTAAAATTTATCTTCCAAGTGGGTTTAATTTATAATACTACATTTCTGAATTGTGATGTTAAATTATATGTTGGTAAGGGACTGCTTAAATTTATATTCGGTTTATAATTTTTTCATAAATATATATATAGTTAACCCCAAAATTATATTTTTGTAATATAAATTATTTAGATATTTATTTTCTTGAAAAACAATTTCTTAATATTATATATCTTTCGAATAAAAATAGTTATATTTAATTAATTATTTCATCATATAATGTTTTTTAAAGAGATTATATTTTAATTATGAAAAGGATTATATTTTCAATAAAAAAATTAACACCATGTAGATATATGTAATTATTTTCAAGTATAATTTTCCTTAAATTTATTAACTGGGTTTCTTTAAAAGGTTTTATAATTAATATTTATGTTTAAAATTTACTTCTATTGGAGATCTTATCGCAATTATGTCCAAGCCTATACTTTTAATTCGAGAATGGAAAATGTGTGTTTGTAATCATTTTTTGAGTATCATATTTAATTTTTATACATATTGTAAATATATATAAATATATTAATGTGTTGTTTCATTACACACATAGATTAAATTATGTAATTATCATACATGGATATATCATGCATGTGTACATATTATTCCAACATATATAAAAATGATTTGTTTTCAACTTTCATGCTCAACGAATTCTAGTTGTATAATACATTTTTACATAATGTTATGATCATAAAAATTTATGTAATTGTAAATATATCCCGGAAAGGATGAATGTATATTTTAATGAAATGCTACTTTGATAATTTTATGTGAGGTGGATATTTATTTTGATCTTATGATTATTTTAAAGAAGATAAACTTATAAGTTTTCTACGGTTAGTGTTTTATACATTAATTTCAATATTTCATGCATAAAATAAATTTAAAAACATTTATTTTAGATTTTGTATTCAATATTGTGTTTTTAAAATGGTTGAGGATATAAAATTATAAAAAAATATGTTCCATGAAATTTAGGGTACAAGAATGATTAAGAAAAAACAATGTGGCATGAGTTTTAGTTGTAACAAAACTCACAAGTGATATATATGAATTTTCATATATTTATCTTTATAAATAAATATATTAAAATATAAGTGTGAATGTGATTTAAATATAGTGACATGTTTTCAAAATCCCAAACTCTAGAGAATTTATTTATAAGTAAAGAACGATTAAATTGATTTCATAATGTTGGGAACATAAATGTTGTAAATATGATGGGGAATTAGGGAGTGAACCCATCCCTCAATAGGTGGTTAGGCCCAAGATATCCTTCAATGTTTCATGTTGCGACAATGATTTTTTTTCAGGTTTCATAAATGTCCTGTTATAGATGTCATACTTATTGGAGTTATTTCACACGAATGTGTTTTAAGAATATGTTTCTTTTTTTGTTTCAACTCTGATAAATGTACGGTGTTTTCTAATCCTCTATAACCTAGACTCAAATATGAAATCTATTGTTTAAAATAATATGTATTTAATAATGATCTTTGAAAAAAATAGAATTAATGTTTTAATCCCTGAGTCTAGAAGCAGAGGCTCAAGGATATATAGAAATAGAGATTCATGGGGAACTCATATATGTTTGAAATAATTATGTGTTTATTTATATCTATATAATAATTTTATGAAGGTGGAATGAGAAAATTTAATTTGATAGATTATTGAACGTTATAATTTTCATTTGTCATAATCTAGGAGGTATAGTTGGTCCACTACGAGCCTTTTAACACTACCACAATTTAGGGGATTTGGTATACGGACACAATCTCTATGTATAACACATTGATGTTGACTAGTGAGGGTGAAACATATAAAACTAATATTCCATGTTCATGTTTTCTTTCAATTTATTCTTTTTTATGTAAATAAGAGAGAAGAGAGTTATCTTTAATGACAAAACATGATTTTAAGGGATTACCTTTTCAATATTATATACCCAGATTCACACCTTCATGGTATTTAACCTAGTTTGGATAACACTATCAAATCATTTTGAGATTCATAATCTGTAATTTTAATTGAAAAATCATTGATATGATCTCTATGAATCATTCGTGGTACACTTCCTTGGACCATTGGGAATTGATTAATGTAATGTCTTTTCTTCTTGATGATGAGGTATTACACATATATTGATTCTATCATCACATTTTTCCCATGTTCTTGACGAAATTTATCCCTTAATTTATATCATTCACCCAATAATATTAAAAACCCCATGGGTGTTTCTTCCCACATTTATTCAGTGAATATATCTCTACTATCCATGTATTTTCCTTTATGATTGTTTTCCCCCATGGTTATCTACTATATTCTTCTTCAAAGGATTTACGTCAGAAATTAATGAATTAGAACACTCCCTCTCAGTATTGATAACACTCATTACTATAAATTAATTTTTTTAAAAGGTTTTAAAGTCTAAGGAAATTATAATATTTTGTTTTAAACCATCATATAAATTATATATATTTCATTTCAAGCTATGTGGGAAACTCATAATATTCCATATTAACCATGTGAAATTTTTGTCATACTCAACTACTATAATATCATTCTTTATTAATATTTTAAATAATCATATTTTCATCTTATATAATTTCCCCCATAGAAAATATTGTTCCATAAAAAATCAACATAAGTACATTCTACTTCAGGCTTTATATCTCATCTCCCTTCATAGTATTTTGATTCTGGGCCAAAATACGTCAGTATATACCTTTAAATGATTCTCAAATAAGTTAAATTTTTTCATTCTCATTACACACTAATTCTATAATTTTCTTCTCTAATGTATTTATCTATTTCTTTTACACTATTTGATTAGTGGTCTTATTTAATTATAGTGGTTTTTTTCAGAAAAAAAAATAAAGAGGTTGGTACATATTTAGGGGTATCTAGTTACTCCTCATGGGAATTTTATTTCAACACAAAAGATAGTTTCTCTAGATTTATATTAATAGTTCATATTTAAGAGTAACTCATTTTTACTTATTCTAAATAAAACCTATATACTATCATTGATAATTAACTTGGTTTCCATTCCTTTGAGCATATTCCATTATAAAAAAAAGGAAAAACCATGATAAACTTCTTATAAGATACAATTGTATAAAACTCGAATTATATATTTCATGTTTGGAAGAAATATGGTAACATCTATAGATGAATTATCAATATAATTATTGAATAAATTATTATTTTTTTGGAAAAATATATGTTCTCTACTAATATTTTTTAAAATATAGTCCCAAATATTTTCTAATAAACTTCAATTTGATACCAAATGTAATACCACTAACCGTATTAACTCAAAACTAGTGGTATATTTATCACATATTTGTCAAATTAAATGATGTTAAAATCCTCAAATCAGTGTTCAATATTCCTTATGATTCTCGATACATTAATATTATTTTACAAGATGACATATTTTATTATTTGAGTACAAATCAAAATTCCTTAAAGTTAACAATAGAGTTGATCACTCATAGTACTCCACTTAATTTCCAACAAAAAATGGGAAACAAAAGATAAGCGTGGGATAAAAAACTCATTAAGGGATATTATACAATAGAAGATAATAGATAATAATAATGACACAAGTAATATAATCATATTAGAAAACCAAATGACTCTTATCAATAAATATATATGTATTACATAATCTACATATGAAAAAATAATAATCATATGGATAAAATAAATGATCACATGATGATGTCGAATATGGGAATACATTGTATTGTAAATTAGAAATATCTTGTCATGGATTCATTACATGATATCATGCATAATGTGTAAGGATGATCTTATAAGCCTATATTAACATTCTCATGAGTCCTTCAGGCGTACTAGGGGTCTCTATAATTTTTCTTGCCTATGATTTATAGAAATTTCCAATGAATTGCATCATAAACATGTAGTGGGTAGGAAACACATTTAATAATTTACATGAATTAATAACATTGAAATAATTAGCCTAATATCTAAATAAATATGGTCTTAAATGATTCTCCAATATTCAATAAAAAATAATATAATCATGTCAATACATTTTCATGTTTAATTATTTAATAATATGGCCAAGGTGAATTTCCTAGAAACTTATTATGGATAATTGAAATTAATATTGTTTAATTAATAACCCTTATTAGGTGAAAATATGTAACTATAGTTATCTGGTACATATAAATATTAAGATACTCACTTTTCAAGTTAATCAAATACATGTATTTTCAATGGTAGGAGAAGAAAGAAATTATGGATAAATCTCATATAAAGAAGTAATTTGTAATGACACATAATCGATAAAAAGAATTTATATACAAATTCCATGTGTAAAGACTAATAGTTTGAAATGATTTTATGAAGAAGTTGAACTTATGAAAAAATATGTTTAATCCAATAGGGACTTGATAAAGGATCCACTATATACATTACAATCATCCTTCCATAGATAAGGAAATCCTCTAACAAAATATACATCCATAATACTAAAAAATAAAGTTCACCTATATATTTTTTATCATTAGGAAATATAACATCTTAATCCTCCTCAGGGAATTTATACATTACAATTGCTTGTAAAAGGAGTATAATTTTACATCTCATTATATTTGTGTGTATTTTAATTTGAATACATATTATATTGAATTTATTTTGACACACATAACATTGAACTAAATATAATAAAGATTTATTATAATATAAATAAAAATTTATTATACGGTACCTCTATAATACATTATTAGAATAATAAATTATTTTAATAAAAATGAATGTGGTTTTCATTAAAAAAAGAAATACCATTTATTTTAGAGAAACTACCTTGAACTATGTTATATATTTACTCTAGAGAAATGATATTAGAAAAATTTATTGATAAATACTAAAGTAATTAATTTTATAATAACTTAATTTCATCCACAGAAATATTATATAATGATAAATAGTAATATATAATTCTTGATTAATATAAACATTTTTAAATTAATATATTTTTATTAACCATTATCTATTTTATTTAAAATATAAATTTATCATCTTTATAATATTAAATTTATTGAAATTTATTTTTCATATATTTAAATAAGTGTGTGATAATTCATTCATATATAATCGACTAGTTTGAAATGAATATACAATCATTTAATGAAAAAAAATATTTTCCAAAAAACTATATTTTAGTGTTTAATGTATTTTTATCTTAATAAATTATTAATTGTAAGAACCTAGATCTTCATTTCAGGTATGTTTTTCCTTTTCGGGTGATTTTTTAGAAAAAGAAAAAAATCTAGAAATTTTAAAAATACACGCTGTGTACTTTGATGCATCACAAAGCCGTGTGCTGGCTGTGTCCGGGCCACACACACTGTGTGTATGGGAGATGTAGAGGATGCTTAAAGAAGAGTATGGAATGGCCACGTACACACAGTGTACCCCATATGTACACACCGTGTAGTTTATTTTTTTTAATTAAACGGAACAGTGTCACGCCTAATCGACAGAAACACCTTCTTCTCAAGGTTCTTCGATTGAGAGAACCTGTATGCCCACGAACATCCTCTGAGCCCCCGAGCCTCCATCTGTTTGCTGAATTGATCATCGTCTATTGCATTGGAACTGTAGCGGTGAGCTCCTCTTTCTTCTTGAGTCTCATTCCATGATTCTACTTCTTCCTCAAGATATCGTGGGTTGAGCAATTTGTACATTTCTTTGATCTACGACATTCTAAGGAGAATCAAGCCTCGTGGTTCAGGTATATTGACCTCCTATCATTGAGGTAGATGGTTTGTTCCTTACATTTCGATGTCCTTGAGTTTAATGTTAAAATTCCCCCAATTACCGTTAACGGGGGATTGCGTGTTTAACTTTTTGATCCTGTTTTTTCCTTGCCTTTCTTGTATGCTTGTGTAGAGGTAATTTGATCATTTTTGTGGATAATTTATATGCTTGGATTTTTTTCCCAATCCATTGTTCTTGTAATGACCTTTGGCTCTTGTTAGCCTTTGGCTGTTATACCTGTTTTGCATACGATGTGACTGTAGGATGGAATGATATTCTTGACATGATTGTTTTGTTGTAGTCTGGTTAGCCAAGTAACTCGGTAGGTGTACTTTGTCCTTATTGTATTATTATGCACTGACTGGAACGAGGCTATGATAACCTGGTGCAATAGACTATAAGGGATAGACCGAGTTAGCTTCCCAGAGAGTCTTGGATATTATTGACTAAAAGGGGGTAGACCGAGTGAACTTCCTCGGAGAGTCTTGGACATTATAGACTAAATGGGATAGAAAGGGTGAGCTTCCCAAAGAGTCTTGGATATTATAGACTATAGGAGGGTAGACCGAGTGAGCTTCCTCAGAGAGTCTTTACATTGTTTGAATTTCTTTAAAACTTACCAGGCTAGAGATGTAATTGATTGAGTGAGATTCCTTATAAAGTCTATGATAGACCTAAGACTATAAGAGTAATTGACCGAGCGAGCTTCATTAGAGAGTTTCTAGACCTTGGGGCTATAAGAGGGTTAGACCATGTTATCTTTCTCATAGATTCCCTGACTTCCCTATACTATAAGGGGAATTGACCGAGAGAGCTTCCCCGGAGAGTCTTATAATTTTCGTATGACCAAAACAGAGCGGTTAGGCTGAGTGCATTGCCTAGAGGGTTGTTGGTACTTCTTGGATAGGACTAGAGGGGTTGGTTGTGAGTACATCCCAGAGGGGTTTTTATTATGGTTAGCTGTTTGCTTCACTACTGCTTGATGTTTTGTGGATTGATTATTGGTGTATATAATCCTATTATTGCTTACTGATTATGGCCTGCTATTTACTGTTACTGTTTATTTCTTACTGTACTATTACCTACCATATACTCACGGACTGTTAGGCACAGATCATCGGGTGGTTGCCTACTAAGATTTTAGCCTCACACCCTGTTTGGGTCATTCTTTTGGGACCAAACAGACTATGTTGTTGCAGGTATAGACAAGGGCATGTGCCCTTCAACATCTGGTACCTGATTACTTTGGAGCAGGAGAGCATGGGACTAAGCTGAGGCTTGTGATGCTGAGGAGTTACTTTTTTTCTTTCGTACTTTAGTTTAGTATTCAGCATTGTGACTTGTTTTGATTCTTTCCTAGACATATGTATTGTGCATCATTTCGTATACACATGCATTCTCTAGTTGTTTATTATTTTAGTCTTCCTCGGTTTATTGTTGTTGGATATTTACTACTTCCGCTATTGCATGTTTTATTTACTTTTGTTGTGTACTCTGCCTAAGAGGATATAGTTTCCCCACTATCACCCAAGGCCATCACTGCTAGTCAACAACCTCTAGCATTTGGGGAAATGTTCTTGAGGCCATGTGACCAACCGGGTACGGGGTTCCTCTGGGTTGCATCCGGAACCGGGATGTTACAAAGTGGTATTTGTGGAATTATTTTCTCTTTATTTAATGTATGGATCCATTATCCAGGGATAGGACAGATTCAGTACATGGTAATAAGTTGTGCCCGGGAGTATCTAACTCATGTACAAGGAGAAGCCAATCTACCTCGTTTATTGCAGTTTTTTGGTTTTGAGATTAACGGTTGATAAAATTTCACCTTGAGTGACTCACATGATTTGTGTTGTTATGATTGAAGCTATTGTAGTCATATTCCTGTGTCAACCCGATGAGATGAGGGTATTCCATCTCATGCATCATAAAGGAACTTGTTAGAAATCACATGCCAGGGATTCTTGCCATGCTATATAGGGTGAATTAGCGATTGCATGTTGTTGTGATAGACGTTGTGTAAATTATGCATACTATTGTGATAGTAACATTTATATAATCCCTACACTTTGATAGTAAAATTGTTTGTGTAATACCTTGCTTAAATGAACACCAAATTTTGGTTCTTGAGGTGTTATGGTCCCTCATGAATCGGATCATGGTGGATCGTTGATTTTTTTTTCATGTATATGACTTATATGAGATGCTATGATTTGATTCGTGGGGATTATGGGCCCTCACGGATTGGATTTTGGCACCTCTATGTTTGTTTTTCAGTGTTTTCCGGGCATCGATGAATTTTCTAAGCTATTTCCCGGGAAAACCCAGAATACAAGGCATGTACTTGACTACACGCCATGTGGTTTTAAACCATGTCACTGACTGAGTGAGCAGAAACAAAGGGTGGTGAAAATGTTTTCCGGAATTGGCCATGTACGGTATTTACACGTCGTGTAGTAGTGAGTTGTCTACCCAGTAGTGTCACTAAAAACATGGCTTGGGGAAGCTAGTGTAGTATACATCGTGTTTTGTATGAACACACCATGTAGCCTTGTTCTAGGTACTCGGCCGTGTCACTGACAACACGGGTCGATGTTATCTTCTTCTATACACGTTTTTTTGTTTAGAACATGCCGTGTAAGGGTCAACCATGTAGTCGTACATGTAAATAAAAACATAGGTCACCGCAACCTTGTCTTGTACACATCATGTCTTTAGTGAACACGCCGTGTTGTTTAGGGTTAAGAGGACCGTGTGGGTTAGCCATGCAAAAAGATTAGTGTAGGGTAATGGAGTTCAAGTACATGTCATGTGTGGGGACCACACGCTGTGTAGTCAGGGGTGTTACACGACTGGAGGTGGTAGATGTACACACCCATGTGAATGGCTTTAAGGAACATGTTGTGTAGTTTTATACATGATGTGTAGTCGTGTTTGGTAAAATTTGTGTTGTTTCTTCTCCTGTTCTCATTTTGTACTCTTCTGCTCACTTTCCCTGATAATCCTAATCTAAGGAGTGCTTTTGATCTTTCAGAGGTATGATTTTGAAAGGTCCTCCGGTTGTATGTCAGCTACCAAACGGTGATCAGACACGTGATATGGCTGATCAAGGAACTCCTGCAAATCTTCCTAAAGATCCTACTATTGTGCCAGCCTTGGCACCAGCAGTTATACCTGTTGTAGGCACCGATGCGCAGTTCCGGGAGGACTTTCTGAGGATGATGCAGACATTTCAGGGAGCACCGCCTCCTCCCCATCGATGGCTGAGTTGATTCGTGTTTTTCCGCAGCAGAATACTCCTACATTCTTAGGTGATAGAGGACCCCATGCTGTAGAGTCATGGCTAGTGGACACACTGACGATCTTCGAGTATCTGGGGATACCTCCAGAGAAAAGGGTAAAGCTGGCTACTAATATACTCTAAGACACCACTAGGTGGTGGTGGGAGGTGATCTCACAGTCAGGGTTCCCACAAAGTATGACTTGGGATGAGTTTCGGTGCATCTTCTACGATTACTTCTACCCGAAGACCTTAAGGGCCAATCGAGCCTGGGAGTTTATTATTCTAGTGCATGGTACTCTTTATATTATGGAGTACTTTTCTTGCTTTACCGAGCTGTGTTGCTTCACGCCGGTTCTGGAAGGTGATGAGTTATTACTTGCTAGTAAGTTTGAGGATGATCCCAGGAAATAGATTCATTCCCAGGTGAATATATATTTAGTTTGACTTTGATATCATCTATCGTCAACCATGTGCTAATCACTGAGCGCAATCTGAGAGATTCTGGAGCTGTGAGCCAGGGCGGTTCGACATCCAGAGTCAGTGTTCCTCCTACTGATAGTAGGAAGCGCCGTAAGGAGTCTGCTTGAGGAGAGCAGGGTAGGTGGAATGTATCTTCGGGCAGCCAGGTTGTATGATACCAGTGCGATAAGAGTGGGCATGCTAGGCCTCAGTGTCAGAGAGACACGATGGAGTGCCGATCTTGTGGCAAGATGGGCCATATTCAACGTGTTTATCAGATCTTCTCGCCAACACCTGGTGGTAGGGGTTCTTCTATGACCCCGCATACAGGATATGTAACACTAGTTTCTCACCAGTCAAGGAACTGAAGTTCTTCCATCCTTTCGGGCTGAGGTGGAGGTCGCAACCACAGTGGTTAGTCACCAGGTTACCAGCAACAGTAGAGTGGATTAGCTTAGAGTGGCCAGCCATGGGCGCAGGGCCGCAGTACAGGCCAGACATTCGTCATGGAGAAGACCTATCAGGATAAGGATCCCGACCCTTCCACAGTTCGTGGTACGATCTTAGTAGCCTCAGTTTTATCTTCATCCCTTTTCGATGCCAGTTCCTCAAATAGTTTTATCTTTTTTGCTGTTGTGGAGAGCCTTGGGCTCTGTATCTTTTTATCTATCGACAAGTTGACTCTTGATACACCATTGGGAATGTGGACATCTAGCATAAATCAGTGCAGAGAGTTCCCTCTTGAGGTTGTAGGGTGTCACTTATTATGGTACCTCTATGTCATAGAGATAACTGGCTATGATGTCATTCTCGGTATGGACTGGATAGTTCCCTTCCAAGATGTTGTCGATTGCTATCACCAAATGGTGAGTTTTGTATCACCAGAGGGAAGATATTTTCCTCATAGAGGCGAGTGGGATGTCTAGGCTGGTAGAGATGGGCTAGAGCATCATGGGATAGGAGGAGTTACAGTCCAGATTGCCAGTCTTTATCTGGATGACCAGGGGACTTCATAGTTAGACTTTCCTCCAATGGTGGATCTCTTCTGGGATGTCATTCCAGATGACTTTTCAGGGTTTCCTCTGGGGCGTGAGTTAGAATTCTCGATTGAGCTCATTCCAGGAGTGGCACCAGTGTCCATTCCTCCTTATATGATGGCTACACCTGAGTTACAGGATCTCAAGAAGCAGTTGGAGGAGTTCCAATCAAAGGGTTTCATCTGAACCAATACTTCTCCTTGGGGTTCTCCTATCTTGTTTGCGAAGAAGAAATATGGAACCCTTTGGCTTTACGTGGATTATTGAAAGCTGAACTAGTTGACGGTCAAAAACCGATATCCCATGCCAAGGATCGATGACTTTTTTTATCAGCTTCGAGGAGCACGGGTGTTCCCAAAGATCGATTTGAGGACTGGTTATCATCAGTTGTGCGTTAGACCATCGGATATTCCTCTTACAGCCATCAGGAGTAGGTATAGTCTATACGAGTATACTGTCTTTCCATTCAGTCTCATAAATGCTCCAGAAGCTTTTATGCCACTGATAAACCAAGTCTTCCATCCACACTTGGATTCCTTTGTGGTGGTTTTCATGGAAGACATCTTGGTGTACTCTCACACTCATCACGACCATGATACCCATCTTCAGATCATTCTGAGTACACTTAGAGAGCATCATTTATATATATTCACTCGAAATGACACTTTTGGATGGATCATATTCACTTCTAGGGTCACATCATCTCAATGAAAGGTGAATCAGTATACCCAGAAAAAGTGGGAGCTGTAGTTTCCTGGGAGCAGCCGAAGAATGTATTTAAGGTGCGGAGTTTTCTAGGGCTGGCTAGATACTATAGGCATTTCATACAAGACTTTTCAAGACTTGTAGCACCACTAACAGTTCTAACCGAAAAAGGTGAAAAGTTCTTATGGTCAGATTCCTGTGAGTCAGTCTTTAAAGATCTTAAAGAGAGGTTGACGTTAGCGCCGATACTAGTCTTTCCAGAGCTGGAAAAGAGCTATACAGTCTACTGTGATGCTTCAACTATTGGATATGGAGCTGTGCTTATGCAGGGATATGGAGTCGTTGCGTACGAGACTCGGTAGTTGAGACCACACGAGAGAAATTACCTGACGCACGACCTATCATTAGTAGCTATTGTTCTTGCCTTACACTGTTGGAGACATTATATTTTGGGAGAGCACATTGTCTTTTTCACCAAACACAAGAGTCTCAAGTACATCTTCACACAAAGTGATCTAAATCTGAGACACCGTAGGTGGGTTGAGTATCATCAGTCCTTCAACTTTGAGCTTTCCTATATTCTTGGAAAGGGAAACACAGTGGCTGATGTGTTGAGCAGAAGAAAACAGATTCAGGAAGTTCAGGAGGCCAGCAGTGAGTGGCAGCTTATGGATATGTTCTCTGAGATGTATTTGGAGGGGCATTCCAAACAGGGCTGACTTTTCAATCATCTGTAGTTATTAACTCTACCCTTCTTGATCGGGTACAGATGAGGCAGCAATCAGATTCAGAAGGCCTAATCCTACGGGAGAGTGTGTCAGGAGATGACCCTCCTCATGGATGAATAGTGTGAGAGGATGAGATCTTGCATTTCTAGGGATTCATATGGGTACCAGTAGACAAACACGAGGTACTGATGCTGGATTTTCAATCTTCAGTTTGGGAAGTTCATCCTGGCATCACCAAGATGTATCGTGATATACACCGCTAGTAATGGTGGCCAGGTATGAAGAGGAATGTTTCTGGGTTTGTCATGAGATGTTCTACTTGTCAGTAGGGGAAAGTGGAGAATTGGTGACCAGCAGGGATTTTACATTATTTTCCCATTATCTAGTGGAAGTGGAACGATTTCATGATGAACTTTGTGACTGGGTTACCAAGGTCACCTCGAGGGAGTTATGTTGTTTGGGTTTTCATCGATAGTCTTACAAAGGTTTCTCAATTCTTGCCGATCAAGGATACTTTCAGTGTTGATGATTTGAGCGGTTGTACATTCGAGAGATTGTACATCTGCATGGAATTACACAATCCATTATTTCGAACTGGGATGCACGTTTTACATCTCGGTTCTGGCTGGGGATTCAGAAGGCTTTGGGTACATAAGTACTTTTGAGTACAACATACCATCCCCATACAGATTGCAAGTCTGAGTGTATGATCCAGGTGCTTGTGGATATGCTCTGAGCATGCATTCTAGACTTCAGAGGTTCTGGGGAGAAGCATATCCCTCTTGTGTAGTTTTCTTATAACAACAGTTTTCAAGTCACTATTCAGATGGAACCATGAGTGGATTTGTACTGTAGGCCATGATGATCACCATTGTGTTGGATGGAGGTAGAAGAGACATATTTTCTTGGACCTCATCTGGTTCAAGTGACCTTAGAGCATATAGAGTTGATTCGAAAGAGGATGGCTACAACATATTCTCTATAGAAGATTTTGCTGATCAACAGTGATGACCTCTGGAGTTCCAGGTCAGGGATCAAGTTTTCCTGCATGTCGCACCAATGTTGGGACACGAGGGGATTTGGAGACAGGGTAAACATTCACCCCTACACATCGGGCTGTTTGAGGTGTTGGAAAGAGTTGGGCCGGTTTCCTATCAGTTGCGCTTACCTCATAGGTACCTGGACATGCATGACATCTTCCACATATCTCAGCTCCGACGTTACTTTTCAGACCTGTCTCATGTCTTTTAGCCCAAGGAGGTTGATCTCGAAGTGGATGTGTCATTTCAGGAGCATCATATCTGGAATGTCGATCGCAGTACAAATGTTTTCCATGGATGGTCTTTTCCTCTGGTACAGGTGCTATGGTAGCATGGGAGAGTACAAGATGAGACCTGGGAGAGGGAGACCGATGTACGATCGTAGTGGCCGGAGCTATTTGGGGTTTCTTCTTCTACTACTCGATAGGGAAATTTGGAGATGAATTTATTTTAAGGGGGGATGTTTGTATGAACCAGGAACTTCATTCCAGGTACGTTTTTTCTTTTCTGGTCATTTTTTAGAAAAAGTGATAATCTTGAAATTTTATAAATACACGTCGTGTACTTTGATGCAGCGCAAATCTGTGTACTGTTCATGTCCAGGCCACACACACAGTGTGTAAGGGCGATGTGGAGGCCGCCTAAAGAAGTGTACAGAAAGGCCATGTGCACACAGTGTACCCCATAAGTACACACCGTGTAGTTTCTTTTTTTTTCATTAAACTGATTGGGGTCTCATCCTAATCGACTGAATCACCTTCTCTAGGTTCATCGACCAAGAGAACCCGTACAGCCGCGAACATCCTCCGAGACCCTGAGGCTATTTCTGTTTTTCGAATCGACCGTTATTGATTGCATTGGAACTATAGTGGTGAGATCTTATTTCTTCTTGAGTCTCATTCCATGATTCTCTATCGTTCTCAAGATATCGTGGGTTGATCGTTTTGTATGTTTTCATAGATCTACAATGTTCTAAGGAGAATAAAGCCTCGTGGTTCAAGTATATTGATCTCCTAGCATCGAGGTAGGTGTTTTGTACCTTACCTTTAGAAGTCCTTGAGTTTTATATGCAAATTCCACCAATACTCGTGAATAGGGTATTCTGTGTTTACCTTTTTGACCCTGTTTTTTTCCTGCCTTGCTTGTATGCTTGTGTAGAGGTAATTTGATCATAGTTGTGGATAATTTCTATTCTTGGATGTTTTTTAAATTCCTTTATTCTTATTGAGACTTTTGGGTCTTGTTAGCCTTTGGCCGTTATACCTATTTTCCATACCTTGTGATTGTAGGATGGAATGATATTCTTGACATGCTTGTTTTGTTATAGACTGTTTTTCCAAGTAGCTTCGTAGGTGTAATTTGGCCTTATAGCATTATAATACACTGAATGGCAGGGGACCTTGAGAACCTGGTGCTATAGGATATAAGGGATATACCGATTGAGCTTCCCAGGGAGTCTTGGATATTATAAACTATATGAGGGTAGACCAAGTGATCTTCCTTAGAGAGTCTTGGACATTATAGACTACATGGGATAGACTGAGTGAGCTTCCTAAAGAGTCTTGGATATTATAGACTATAGGATGGTAGAATGAGTGAGCTTCCTCAGATATTCTTTACTTTTTTTGCGTTTCTTTAAAGCCTTTCCAGGCTAGAGAAGGAATTGACTAAGTGAGCTTCCTTAGAGAGTCGGTGATAGACCTGAGACTATAGGAGGAATTGACCAAGCGAGCTTCCTCAGAGAGTTTCTAGATGTTGGGGCTATAAGAGGGTTAAACCACGTGATCTTCCTCAAAGAGTCCCTGAATACCCTAGACTATAATGGGAATTGACCGAGCGAGCTTCCCTAGCGAGTCTTATAATTTTAGTATGACCAAACCAAAGGGGTAAGGCTGGGTGCACTGCCCAGAGGGTTGTTGGTACTTCTTGGATAGGACTAGACGGGTTGGTTATGAGTACTTCATAGAGGGGCTTCTGTTGTGGTATGTTGTTTACTTCACTGCTGCTTGTTGTTCTGTGGATTGATTGTTGTTGTATATCATCCTATTACTGATTACTAATTAAGGCCTGTTGTTTACTATTACTATTTACTTCTCAATGTACTATTACCTACCTTATACTCACTGACTATTAGGAACCGATCTTCGGGTGGTTGCCTACTATGATTTTAGTCTCACATCCTGTTCGGGCCAAGATTTTGGGCCCAAATAGACTATGTTGTTGCAGGTATTGACAAGGGCAAGCTACCTTCGACTTCGGGTACTTGATTGCTTTGGAGCAGGAGAGCATGGGACCAAGCTAAGGCTTGCGATGCTAAGGTGTTGCTTATTTGTTTTTCTTTCGTACTTTGGTTTATTATTGTATTCAGCATTGTGACTTGTTTGGCTTCTTTCCTAGACATATGTATCGTGCATCATTTCGTATACACATGCATGATCCAGTTGTTTATTTTTTTTATTCTTCCATTGTTTATTGTTATTGGATATTTACAACTTCTGCTATTGCATGTTTTATTTAATTCCGCTATTAACTCTACCAATGAGGTCATAGTTTCCCCAATATCACCCCAAGGCCCTCGCTTCTACTCGGCAACCTCTAGTGTTTGGGGAAATGCGCTTGTGTCCATGTGACCAACCGGGTACGAGGCGCCTCTTAGTGGCTTCCGAAACCGGGATGTTACATCAATAAATTGTTTTTATGAAATAAATTGCAAATAAATTCCATTAAAATAAATTTATAATACTATATTAATCGATATTGGTAATCAAAATGAATAATATTCATCTTATTCATTAAAAATGAATTTTTTTGAAAAATGGATTTAACACATTTTTTTCATGGATATTAGAATTTATTTCTAAAAATAATTATATTTTATTTAATAAAATGGATTACATATTTGGAACCAATTAATAGATATTTTTTAATAAGATTAATTTCAAATTTTTTTTATAAAAAAGGATAATGGAAAAAAAATCAGCACAGTATGGGTGATAATTATTATTTAGGGGGTTTTAATTGATATGGCCACAAATAAATATAAAACATATATTAATTTTATTATATGAGTAGTTTTATACCCTCCCTTATCCAATCTTACAATTTTTACCCTTTTGGTTTCACATTATTTGATTATGATATTACATTAATATTATAAAATTAATATTTTGAAAAACTCAATTTGGATCACTTAATACATATTCTTGATAATCACAAGGAAAAAAATATTTTATTAATGGTTTAGGATAATAATATTTATAATGAATAAAAAAACAACTATTATATTAATTTTACTTGAATTTTAAATTTTTTTTATATTTTTCTAAATATTTTATGCAGTATCGGCCCAAATCCTATTAAAGATTTAGTAAAATTAGGTAATTTTCTTTAAAACATTTCAAATGATATCGTATGTATGAATAATTGTGTAAAATTTACATTTTAGATCATTATGATGGATAATTGATAATATAATTTCATGGATTCAAACTCCAATGTTGTCTTGATATTTTTTAGAGTCAAATTGTTTGTATAGTCCCATGAATAATTCTAAAGGGTATTTAATGTTACAAAATATAAAGAACCATTATTTATGATGAATTTATTGTATACTTTTAACCCTTGGGTATTTATGGGGTATACCTTATTTTCAAAATAATTATTTATTTTAATTTATCTATCTATATAGATCATTTATAAAATATTTTTTCTTCTTCATACTCATGTTCTTTTATACCATGGATATATTTGGAAACATTAAATATTGAAAATACCATATAATCCTTAATTTATATGGTGTAAATTGAATTAATATTACTAATAATGTTATTAAATTTACTGGGGAGGTATTTATATTTTGTATTAAACAATTTAAAGTATATATTTAAGGATTCTTAAGGAAGATTAATTATGAATTTTATTCCTCATTCAACATATAAGGAATGAATTAGACATGTTTAAGTTATAAGAGGGGTTTATTATATCCCTCAATACATTGGGTATGTTCTGATGAGAAAAAAAATTAATGTATTTCAATAAGGGTATTCCAGCCTATTCTATATATGATGTCTTGAATGAGGCTGGAATACCCTTATTTCAATAAGGGTATTCCACGAGGTGTTAATGGTATATATAATTTATTTTTTAAGGCCATGAAAGTAAGTATGATTATACATAAAAATTTATAAATGGTATGATCGTGATGTCTTCAACCGATACCTTGATAGTATGATCATGAAGTCATGGCTTAGGGATTATAATACCAAGATATTTTTATACTATCAAATTCTAATAAGTGATTGTTTTTTATGTGAATTTAATATACATTATTATATATCAGGAATATGTTTTTGAACATATGATTTGTTTTTTATTATGAAAATTTCCTTTTTTTCAATATGTTTCAAAGATATATTCCACTAAACTCATCCCCTTATTGGGAATCGAATGTCATCATTTTATTTTTTTCTCTCCCTAGGGTATCTAGATGGAATCATTAAAAGGGTTCTAGGATATACATAATAGAATAATAATATTTTCACGAAGATTAAAATATATACCTTAATTTTCTATCTTAGTAAAGAAATCATGCATGTATCAAGTATCCAAATGTTGTTAAAATGTTATATTCTTTTCAAGGTGTTCCATTAAATCTTATAAAAATGTAACAATGAAAATTTTTTCTAAGGGATATTAGAGTTAGGGTTTATTCAGTTTTTATACTAGTAAGTTTAGTATGAACCATGGGAACAATGTATTAGATGAACATAGCTAGAATGAGAATTATGATAAACAAATAGTATGTTCAAGAACAAATTATGTATTTTTAAATTAAACCTAAATATTTATATTGATTTTAGATAATTAATTATATTCAATTGGATATATATATATTTTTTATAGTGTGAGGAAGGTAAAAAATATTAACACCCATAAAAAATTTATAGATTTCAAACCTAATTGAATCAATAATGTTTGAGATTGAGCTGATTATATTATAAATATATTGGGGAATTTTATGACTATTAACCTTAGATGTATGGAAAAAACTATTTCTCCACAATATGTTGTAATAATTATGGATCATGTAATCTTAAGAAAACATTCAAAAATCCATTAATGAAATTTTCCATTTGTATTTGAAGAATGTATTAACTCTATAAAAATGATATTTTTATCTTTCAGTTTGTATTGAAAGGGAGAAAGCTATTCTGATTGTGTGATTTTTAAAGGGGTATACTAATCAATGTTGGTAATTAAATAAAAATAGTAATATGGTGAATGAGATATTGAGTATGTAATATGTAAATTTTTAGTCATATTATATGTAAATAATATTCCCCATGAGTAATGAGATGATTTTCAAAGGAAATATTTAAATTTCAGACAAAGAGAAGTTAAAAATAATAGTATGTATGATGTCAAATTTCTTATATTATTAATTCATGTTAAAAATTACATATGTAATAAAGAAATAATTATTTATCTACTATATTATGGGATAAATCTATGAAATTTA
Organism: Viscum album; assembly: GCA_963277665.1. Classification (NCBI taxonomy): domain Eukaryota; kingdom Viridiplantae; phylum Streptophyta; class Magnoliopsida; order Santalales; family Viscaceae; genus Viscum; species Viscum album. The sequence goes on along the minus strand of OY728148.1, from coordinate 1,424,940,228 downwards.
ATGGTGTTACACAATCAATCAATTTTCACATGTAAATATAATGTATTAATTCTGATCATGATAAATATGGTTTTAAAAAAAATTATATATTAAATTCCAAGAAAGAGAAAAATCGGATACATAATATTTAGATAAATAGAAATGTGGATCAATTTATTATGGGAAATTAACAACATTTCATAATTATGGAAAATACATCTTGGGAATTGATTAAAAGGAATGAGTGTATGTCCCATGTGCAATGAAAAAGGAAATCAATATCCAAAATGTTAATGAGAATAAAAATTATTCAAATTCCAAAGATTAAACTCTAAATAGATATGGAATTATTCGAAATAATTCATTCTGATTAAATGTAATTTTCCACATAAAAGGAATATGGAGAATATCTAAGCATTTGTGATATATATAGCTAATGTTATTGTCTCTCTATATATTATACCAATGAAATTTGTTATGAAATCATTATTTATTTTATTTTTAATCTATACACTATTATATATATTTAATAGAAATTTGACATTCCATTGACATAGTGAGGAATTACTTTTTAATCAATTATCCTAATGGAAATATGGTTTCAATGATAATATATCAGGTCGTATCTATTAAGAATGAAATTTATTCTCTAGTTATAAACTTGGTTGTTATACCTATTATTTAGTTTGATATAATCTTATTTTTATAGGGTTTGATTAATTTTTAGTATAGAATAAATTGTAGATAATGTAAAATTTAATTTTTTTTAATTAATGTTATTTTTTATGTTAATGGATTTGATGCTTTCCATTTTTATAAATGTAGTTTTTACTCAAACTAATTATTTTGGTTATAGTATTTGTATAATGATATGAGCAATAATGTATCATTATTTTATGATTATTATGATCCATTAAAATTTTCTTTAGGTTATTTCTGAATGAAAAATTAATTATTATGAAAATAAGATAAAGAAATGAAGGATTATTAATGATAACACATCTCGAGGATAAAATTATTCTTAAAAATTGTAATGAAATAGAGTAAATATATTTTCTCTTATTTTATACCTATATAGTAACATAATTACTCAATATCCAATAATAGGAAGGTAGATTTATAATTTATGAAGTGGAAATAACTCTCAACTATCATGGTATGCCTTTGGAAACATGTTCACAAGTATGATTCATATAATCAAACATAAATCATTTTATAAATACATGATTAAGAAATAATAAAACTTATAGTAAAAAATTATGAATTACTTATCAAGATAAACATTATGTCTGAGATTATACATATGTCAAGATATATTTATAGTGGATAGAAAAAAATAAAATTATGAGGATTCTATTTATATTATATGAGGGTGAATTTAAATTAGGATTTTGTAACATTTTTCCTTTAAATAAAATCATTGTAGAATATAATGTAACACATGCAACAACAAACTAAATACAACAAATAGTTATTATAATAAAATATAATTTAAGGTATCTAATCAAAATATCATATGAAAAATAAATTATTTCACTAAAAATTAAAATGTGTTCCAATTCAGTAAAAAAATTACTATTGATTCTAGAGATACTCTTTCGAAATATTTTTCATATTTACCTATGATAAATGATATCAATAAAATGATATAATAAATTTGAAATTAATTATTAGTTCAATAAATTAATAGAATCCATGTAATCATTTGATAATAATAAATACTAATATAATAATCCTTGTTAAATTGAAATTTATTGTTTACAGACAATATTTTTTTATTAAATATCATATATTGTACTGAAAAAAATATTTTTTTCTTCTTAGAAATTAAAAACATTTTTTAAAAAATTGTTTATAAATATATAAAAAATTTGATCAATAATTAATATATTAATCCTTTTGTTATAAATGAAGATAAAATCCTTTTATAGAAAATTTTATATTTTCCAGAAAACTATTTTTATATTACTAATAAATTTGTAAATTAATATATTTATAGTGAATGATATTGATGAATTGTTTTGATAATATTTTAGATAAATTTAATTATAAATATATTAATGGTTTTTATAGAAATGTAATTAAAATAAAAATTATTTTTACTTCAAAAATAAAACTTTTGTCCAAAATTTTTTTTTACACGTTTTGTGCATGGATATAAAAATTATTTTCAACAAAAATTATAAATTATCTTATAAAAATGGAATAAATATTTTTATTCAATAAATTAAAATTTATTAATATTGTTAATTTCAATATTGTAATTTATTAAAAGTTAGAATGGTTTAATTTTATCATCACTGTAATGCTCAAATTGGACGTCAAACTAAAAGGTAAGGACACACATATCTTTAAAACATTTATAAAATGTGTTTATGGGTTTATTTTGAGAATACCTTATCCTATTATATATTCTTGTCCATTTTGATCCATTTTCTTTGGTTATGAATTTTTTTTATATTATGACAATAATATTAATAAAAACATCATTCCACCAAACGTAATAATATTTTCATCTAAATGATATGGATAAAAATAAATAATGAATGATAAAAAATAATATTAATTATTGAAATAATAATTATTTTGGTATTGTAGCCTTAATTTTAAAGAAAATTAAAAAATTCAACAATTCATATACATAGTCATGAAAATGCTTGTGAAAGTGGTATAAATTCAAGTAAATAAGTCTAAATAAAATTAATTGAAATTCATTTAAAAAAATTTTTTTTATAAGAAATTTATATACAATTATGAAGGATCGGTGATGATTTAATATTTATATTAGAACTACAATGTTGCATTAATATTTTTTAAAGTTAAATTATGTGAATAATCCTAAAAAATACTTTAATGTTTGTTTAATGTTAGAAAATATTTAGTTGATTTATTTAAAAATTAAAAAAAAATTTATATTAACTAAATTGTATGAGACATTGTTTATAATAGCATACATTTTCAACTAATGAGTATATTTTTATTTTTTTAATTAATTTATTGGCCTTTAATGACATATATTTTCCAAAATCTTATTATTTTTTGAATAAAAATGAAATCAATAAACCCATTAAAACATAACATATGAGTTAAATTTTAAACTAAAATTTTTACTAAATTTCATCTCAAAAAATAATATACCACATAACTAATCCATTTATTTGACTATAAACCTCCCCTTCAAAGGATATATTTTTAATCAAATGAATTATATTAAAAAAAAGCGGTAACTATATTTATCAAACTATTTCATATTTCGTTTATCTTAAACCTAATCCAAATATTATATAACCATATTAAAATAATTAAATCTATATAATTATTTTATGTAAATTTTAATTTGTTTATTGAGAAACCATCATACAATTCCATTAAATCTGTTGTGAAATTTAAACATCACACATCCATTCAAGAGAACTATCACCCCCATGAACGTCATTTTTTTTCATCACCACCTCACATTGACAGTTAAGAAGATATATTTAATGAATATATATTTTATATAGAAAACAATTAAACAAACATAAATATTAATAATTATAAACCATAATTTCATTCAATCGATTGAAAAATTAAAATGTACCATAGGAAAAAGATCGAACTACCACTTCTGTGTACAACATATTTTTGTATAACTACCATAAATAGATGATTATAAAGGTATATTTAAGATAAAAATATTATATATATGAAAAAGAATAAAATTAAATAGTTGATGAAATCTTGAAAAATGTGCGTGTTTATAAATTTTTTATTAGAGATATTCATGAAACAAATATCTAACAACTAAATGATGATTATTATAAAAAATAGTAATAAATTGAGTAGACGAAATTTTAAGTGAATAATATCCTATTAGATAAATATAATTTTTTTCTAATGTAGATTTAGAAGAAGTAATAATTTATTATATAGTATATATGAAAAAGGGTGATTAATTTAATATATGAGGTGATGTTATATATTCTAATATAATTGTAACACCTTGATATTTTAGATTATATTTGTTTAAAAGAGTATTATTTTCAATAAAATGTTCCACACTCAACACCAAGATTACAAAAATAATATAGAAATATAATTATTTTCGTATAATCATAGTCACTAGTCATTGGATGGAAGGTTATTAACAAGTGTGACTGCATTCTGAGATATATGTAGAAAATTTGTCTTAAAAATTTTGTTGACTAAAAGTTATAAATTATTAAACAAATTATTAATGATAAAATTATATCATATAATTATAAGAACCAATAATTATTAAAAAGCTCAATTTTATATAAAAAAGTTTTTTGATTGTATTTTATATATTTCATTTGAAAGAATGTTTTCTGTTTTTAGATAATTAAATTTATGGAAAAATTATTATTTCTACATGTAATCTGTAGTATAATTTTTTTACATTGAAAATAAATTTTCTGGAAATATAGATAAAATCTTATGATGAATCATGATTAAATAATGATTTTGATTATATTTATTGATAACATATTCAATAATATAATAATAATAATCCAATGTTATTTATTACACAAGGAATGAGAATAAAATTCTATTTATTCTTTGAAATTTGATTTTCTCCAAAAATGGGTTTTATGTAATTTTTGTGTCGATATTATAATTATTTTCTTCATCTTATAGAAATTATATATAACAAAATGAACATAATTTTTTTATCAGTATATTAAATTCATATTTTTTTGATTTGTTTTAAATTTTTCTAAAATATTAATTTTTGGGGGAATTTTGATAATTATTGATTTTAGTAATACTTTAATATTATTACATCATTATGATAAATACATGAATTAGAAAATATAAAAAACAATTTCTCAACAATATATTTATTTATAGAGCTAAAAATTTAATTTTAAAAAATATTTTTAATTTGAAAACCCATTCTTGACATGAGGAGTAAACTTTTAATACCCCAATAAATTCAATTTCTGAATCATATGGATTCATGACTCTTGGATCCTATGGAACATAATTAAAAGGTATATGTGTAATAGACACATATTTGTTTCTCCCTTCGTGGAGGTTGAAGGATCATCCCAAGATCCCCTAACATCTCAACTCTATCCATCCCCCTCCCTTCACAAAACCCAACATTATCCCTAGTTTTTAAGGATTTAGTCTTTTCTTATGGTTTTATGGATAACTGATGGTGTTCCCTAACATTTTATTTCTAATATATAGTCAATTAATGAATCCTAACTATTGAGTTCTACTCTGTCATCTCACTATAAAAATGTCCCCTTTCGTGCATTTCATTGTCATTTTCATTTTTGATTCAGAGGGTTTTCCTAATTTGGTGGTCATATGGCTTCTGGAATGAGGAATTATTTGAAAAATATTGCATCTATAAATTATATGATATCATACTTGGAAAAAGATTCATGTTCTCTTACTAGATTAAACTTCCCTATTTTATTTTTTGTCCTTTTATTTCATAATAAAATGAGATCAACAATTTAATGGTGATTATGATCTCTCACCCTTACCCACCTATACCATTTTAGAATTTTTTTATTCTTATAATGATCAGAAATATAGTGGGCCATTTGTTATATTATAATAATCATACATGTGCTATATTCCATCCAATTTATCATTAAATCTATGGTGAAGTGTATTTATTCAAGGCTCTGATAGATTTTATTGGCATTGATATCAATACGGAGCTCCATTAAGAGGATATTGAAAGCTATTAGTATTGGTTAATCCATTGTACATCATCTACTAATATGGGTCATGCTAATTACATATTCTGACATATGGATAAATCTCATATAGAAATCCCTATAGTTATATTCTTTAATAAATGTAATAAAAAAGTAAATTATCCTTAGAAGGGGTTTTTTCACTAAAAAATGAACTGTTGGACATATAAATATTTACTAGTCCGATGAGTGACTTGGAAGGCATCATAATTAATAACTAGGTCAAGGGAGAGTTAGAGATGAATTCCTCCACACCTATATCCACCTATGAACAAACTATAACTACTAACGGTGGGTGTGAAGGATGTGAATTTTATACTGGTGTATGTCCATCAACTATATTTGGATTCAGTGGTGAAGGTAATGAGCATTCATATGAATTATAATTGATTTAAATGATATAATTCGGTGTTTCTTGTTCTAATATAGACCCTTTTTTGTAAAAATAAGAGTTCGTACTGAGTACCCTGTATTTTTCTAGTCTAGATACAATAATATTTTTAAATACAGGTGTCGGTTGAGTTATGGTATTCCTCTGAATCAATCCACCTACCCAACCATTTTAATTACAAAAATGAAAATATGGAGGATGGTACCAATCCAAAAGGGTGGGGGACATTAAATCCTAGGTATAAAAGGAACCATCCTAGCTCAAAACTCATAATAGAACTAAAACAAAGTGATAAAGAAGAGGACTCTCAATATTCTATAAACTTTTAGTAAGATCATCTCATCATAGTTTACATTATTTATTATTCAAGGAATTAGAATAATGGAATCTCTAATTCTAGAAATTATCCTTCTAGAAAAGGTAAAATAACAATAAAATACAATGGTTACTCAAATTTACCAAAACCCATGGAAACTTGTTCTAGTGGTCAATCAAATAATAATGTGTAAAAGGTAAGGTTGACATAATTTTCACTTCTGGAAGGTGTTTTTAATGTTCTTCAAATTACAGATGATAATGTAACATCAACATATGTTGGGTTGAATAATATAAAGCTAATAGAAAATATGACTAATATTAAGTGTTGGAATTATAGAAAATATGGAACATTGAAGGTTATAGGAAATGGAAAAGTTTTCAATAAAGAACATTGGACCTCTCATTCACTCTAAATAAAAATAATTGATAAGTACTTATGTATCAATGAATCAAAGGAGTATTCAAATATAATGATCAAAAGAATGATTTTGGAGGATCTTAATGAAGAGCATGATTTTTGTATTAACATGTAGGATCATATTTTGACATGTAGATTGAAGAAGTGGAAAATAGTATTAGTGAAGTATATTTAGACCAGAAAAAAATTATATTATAATTTCAGAGATATCATCAAGGATGACCTAGAACATATGGTAACCTTTATCAGGATGATCTTATATAGGGTAGAGGAGTCAAACCATTTTATATATTTTTGGTATTTCGTTGATAATCTCTTATATGGTTTAAAATTTTTCTTTTTCCAAAATTTTTATGGATTTTTAATTTCCCATTAGAATATTCATCTTCGATATAAAAATTTAAATTTTCAATCATTATAGGAGTTTTGGAAACTAAGTTTTATTCTTAATTAATAACTAATATTTTTTGTTATTTTAATTTAATTGAGTTGGTGGAAGGTTTAATTTTTTTTTATATTTATATAAATGTCTAATAACATTACATTGTTTAATAATATATGAAAAAAATGGGAAACAAAATTATACATCATTTTGTTGTAAAAACAAATTTATACATTAAAAATAAATTTTCCAATAATTGGTTTTCATTCCATATTATAACCTCTTATAAATAGTGATTTTTAGAAATTTATGAAATTAAATATCATAAAATAAATTTCATATTTGAAATATGGATATTTAAATTTATGAATGAGTTGAATTTCATTTTTTGTCTTAATGAATAGTTACCATAGTAAATGTTTTTTATCACGATACTTGCTTAATGGGTCAATGTTGGGAAAAGTGGTTAAAGGAAGAGATGAGGTTTGAGACATATATTAATAACTTAGAAATATGATTGGTTTAGTGTATTTTGACAGTATGTTCTAGTATTCTTAAAATTGGACTAAATTTATGTCAAACTTCCATGAAAATGTCATTATATTATTTTAAGTCATTGAATATTTAGAAGAGTATAACTCTAATTTCTTATAAAATGGAAACGCCTCTCCTTACATCATTTCACACATTAATAACTATTACATGGACAACCAATTTCATACCCATATCTTTGAGGTATTTATCTCAAAAAAAGGGAAATACTAAAAGGCTTAATGTGGGTGAATAAAGAATATATCCATGATGAAGGTATAAGTCTTAAAAAAACTCTTCCAAGTTTATTTATTTTTCGACCAACTTAAAATATCTTCCAACCATGTTAAAATAAAAAAAAATATTTACTATACATAAATGTTTTTTTGTTATGAAATTTCAATTTTATACCTCCATTTCATGAAATACGAAATTAATTATTCATTTTTTGGTACATGCAGACTACTGACTCTACAAAGCAACATGTTTCATTTCTCATCACCATCATACATGTATTATAAAAAATATACATAATGGATATATATTTTCATTTTCTAACACACATATCTTGAATAATATGTACCAAATCAATTAAAAGCACTTGATGGCCATTCTCAATCCCTATGGGCTGGTGAAAAGCTCTGACAATAAAACCCATTGGAAATGAACCTTCTAAATTGGATATGAAAACTAAAATGAAATGATATATATGAATAGGTGAATATGTAATTGAATATATAACTATGGAAAATTGATACTCCAAAAGTGAAATAATTCAAAATCTAAGAACATGATCTATGATGAAATCATTATCGACACCGGATATCAACCACTATCTCCATGTGGAATATGTGAAACATCCCAACATATCACCACTATAAACTCAATCCAAAGTAATTATGAAACTCACCACCTAATTTCAGTGCCTTTTAGTTTTTAAAATTAGACAAATGATGCTCTACAATAAATAAGGGTATGTACTGTGTGTGATCTAAATAATCCTAATGAGATCCCATCAAGTGTTCCCTAAGTATTCTCCGTAAAATAATCCAAATATTATCATTTAAAAAGAAAACAAGGAAATATATTCATTTTCGTAATTTATATCATGTAATATAAATTAACCATTTTCATTTTTTATTTCAAGTTCTTTGTAAAGCTATTTTTATTATTTTCCAATAAATCCACATAAATCCATATAAAAATAAAAAAATAATGAACAATACCTCTAGGATAATATAGGTCTGTGATTACTAGGCTTCCTATGTAATGATGAACTAGGATAGTGTTCAACAAACATATCCCATATATTCCCTTAATTATATAAGATAAATAAATTTATATGTAATTCACCCATATTAATCCATATAAACTAGGACCTGACAAATAAAAAATTGAGAATATGAATATCATGATTTTTAGTTCTCTACTATATGTCATAGAAACTAGTCCATCCACGAACCCTTACCTATGTTCCCTATAATACCATGTGCTACATAGTTTAAAATATTTACAAATTTATGACAAAATTTCAATAATCAATCCAGATACACGCTTTTATCAAAAAAATGCATTAAAATACACAATTATAAAAAGAATCATAAGTCATTTTAAATGAAACATTAATTATGAAATAAAATTTTGAAATCATATTTATATAAAAATATTACACCTGAATTTAAAAAAACTAGAGAATTTTCCATTAAAAAAATAGAACCATGTTTAGAAATGATAGAATAGGTCTAGTTTAAAAAACAAAATATTATAATTAAATTACTTTCTCAAAATACATGGTAGCTCCATTAATTTTATGGAATCCCCAATCTATGAGACAAAAATCCCTAGGTTTATAAGAAAGAAACCTAGGATAAAAATTCAATCAATAAACCTTTAGTTTTATGTTATCAATATTAATGGATGGTAAGAACAACCATATACCTCAAGAAGAATTAAAGAAAAAGGATTCCAATTTAGGAAAAATAGGGATGGATTGGTCTTCCACAAAAAATCTCAAAGAAATTGTGGTAAACCAAAACACTCCCAAGGAAGCTTTCTAAAATTAAAACCCTAGAGAGCTAATGAATGAGATGAGTTTAAGAAATTAAAATTGAGTTTAATGTTTTTAAAACCTAACCATTAAATATTTAAATTACCCAAACTAATTGGAATAACACCTTCGAAAAGGCCATGATATAGAAGAAACCATTTCAAATATCAGAAAAGATGACACCATGATTTGGTGGGTATTCACTATGCCTATGTTGTCCTCATTTGAACCAAACCATAGAGTCCAAAAAATCGAATAACCACAACATAGTACATATTGGATTGATGTTTTATACCCCCACACCATGTACTATGATGTGGTGGAGGAATGCTTTCCATGGTTTATAATGTGTATTCTCATACCCCATTCTCAGGAAAATGTCCAACGTTGGGCGTGTTAGTACTACCCATAGTACATAGGAGATTAATGTCCTAAAAATGGTTTGGATGTAACATAATGGCTAGGTTAAATTCATATAGTATGTTCAAAAGGTTTATTTCTAGTTTTAAGGTGTGTAATAGTAAAACCATTAGTTTTTATAATGAATTTAATTTCAATAGTTTCTATGGGAGACAGTAGACTTGTAATTTCATTGAAAAGAATCACTTATGGGTTATTTTACAAATAACTAACTTAAGGGAATTCACTAAACTTCCAAATTTCTAGCCAGTAGCCACTTTATTACTATAATACCCACTGAACTTCTAGTGGAAACCATAGTATATCCGATGGTGTGAGGCTGAACTAGGTAAAAATGCCTAAATATAATAGGGTGCTCCTAAAAAAATTAATTAACCATATAATCTTTCTTTTATAGACTAAATCTAACATGGTCTATGGATGGACACTTCATTGGTATCGTAGGCTCCTTTTCTCTTATACTATTGGTATATTTATATTGGACCAATTGGTTGTCAATCGATTTGCATATTTGATCCATTCTCTCTCATTATCCTTTTGTTCATCCAAATTCATCTAGTTTTTAACTATGGTTATATGCCACATAAGTTATATCTATAGAACATTTGATGTTACCTTATACAACTATCATAGATTTGTTGTACACTTGCCTCTAGAAGGATGGATAACATATTTTATGTGTTGTAGTATATGATAATATAAAGGTATTTGATGATTTAACTTCTCTTATGACCCTTTTGATTAATGAAACCTAATTAAAATCTCATAATTCATGGTAGGTAATAAATTCAATATTCTTGGGTTCTTTCCCTTTCATTTTGGGTGTATCCCATCGTGCATAGTTTGTCACCGGAGTTTGAGGTATTTGGTTATGTATCTGGTCTATGTTCTGTGATCCATGAATTATATATTTTTTAAAATATTTTTTCTAAATAAATAGTTTGATCCCTAAATTTTTTTATGTGTGTGTAATTTTCTTCTGAGAAATCCTATTTTCCCATATTTTAGGAAAAAGATATATTTTTTCCATAAATATGTGAATCTTATTGTTAATTCTATTTTCAAAGAGTGCATCTAATGTAAAATATTTTTTTTGATTTTTTATATATTGTGAAATCCCTTTTGAAATTATTTTATATCTTATTTACATGGGATCATTGGTTTCCCCAGTATATGGTATAATATTTGGGATTTTCCATTAAAATTGTATGGTCTTTCACTTTTAGGGGTAATCCTCCCTTAAAAGATCATAGAGACATTTGAACTAGGAACTTGATCTTAGATTTTGTGATGATCAATTTCTTAAGTGTTCCTCCATACCTAGTTTATGGGAACATATACTATAGGGATTTTAGTGTTCCCTAGTCATTGGTTTCATTTTTTATACAAGTAATTTATTTATAAAAAACATTATTTTTCTAACTGTGATTAATATTGTATATTGGATTTGAATTTTTAGTTTTGATATGATATGATATATTTGTTGATAAATGTTGATGGGTTGTTAAACTTATTATTTAAAATTGTATTGACTGAGTTATTTAGAATGATGAAAAAGTTGAATTGTTAACCATAGTTTTAATATATGTATATGTGATTACATATAATGAATGTTTTTCTTTAAAGTGATCATGTTTTAATTATAGTATAGAGGCTTCATATGGGAAACCTTGGTGGGATACAACTAAGCATGTTTAAGTTACACTATACACACTCTTTTGGGGTTCTAAAGACATAGTTTTATATGATATAGAAAAGGGATATGTGACCTGGTGAGGGATTGAGATTTGCGGAGAGCTGTACATGTGTAGTTAGTGGTAACTACTCGCCGAAAATTAATTTTGTTCTATTAGACTCCAAAAAAACCCTCAAGACAATAGTTTTTTTATATTTTCAAAATTCAAATCACAGTAGTTGAAAATTATGTTTATTTTCTTCGTTATAACAATGTGACTTTTTGTAGAGACTTAGTGTTATAGGCATTCAATATTAAATTTATTTTAAAATCCATGGGGTGTTACATTCTCCCCTCCTTATAAAAATTTTTCCTTGAAATTTGAAAATTGAATGTTGTATGTTATTGGTGGATACTTAACAATTCCCTTGTGGGAAACCCAAATCATAAATATAGTTAAAATAACCTCTTAATAATAAAGAAAGGGAAATGCATCGGTTACTAAAAAAATATGAATACTAATTAGATAACATGGTCTTGGATGAATATTGAAACCATCATATTCTGATGGAATGTGAGAGAGAACATGCATAGATGAAATATCATTACCAAAAATCCATATAATATTTTTATGAAAAAAATTATGAAGGAAAACATTTTTGGTTAAGACTCTTTTTCTAATGTTTTGGAACTATTACATTCTATAAGAGTATAAATATATGTTTCTATTTTAGAAACACAATATTATCCTTTTCTTTTTCTGTGACTATCTATACATCATCTCTTAGCACAAGTGTCATCATGTAGTAAAATTAAACATTAAATCCTCATACAATGTTCAAATTAAAACATTTCATAAATTCTATAAATTTCTAAAATATCATGATCAAACACTTTAGAATCATTCACATATCCCTCCTTGTTAGATCCATGTACCTAGGGTCATCAACAATACCCATTTTTTTAAAACTCAATGATCAATCTTTCTCAATGCATCTCCTACCTTATTTTCCTTTAATCAAAATTATGTATACCTAAATTTTAACATTCCTAACATGTAAACATATTCGTCATGTATCCTCTAAAAATATGGTAATAACTCAAATTACCATATAACCTTATTTGAAAATTCACTCATCCTTACAGATGATATTCGATGTTTCCTTATATACATAAATTATGTAAACTCTTTCAATGATAGTATAGACCACTTATAGATAATTCAATAATCATTTTTGAGGTAGTGAGTAGTTTTCTAAATAAATAATTTATTCATCATGATCGTAATAATCAGTTAAATATACATGGTTGTGTTTCCCACATCCATAAACTTTCCCATGATTTAAAATTTCTACTAAGTCACCTATCTCTGGTACAATTCATCATACGACATCAAATTCTTAATGAGATAGTATAGTAGTACAATCCATATATAGTCCATAATTCATATAACCCATACATTTCTGATAAAATATTCAAATGAAATGATTATAATTGAGGCATATTATTCCTTATACTTCATCTGCCGTAGTATCATGACTTGATCATTATCCAATAACATAATTTGGGGAATATCCATTTGACTCTTGGGAAATTGATTCATATAGTGTCCCCTTTACATGCATTTGAAGCATTGTACAATGAAACCCATTTTATTACCCTTGAAATCATGATATTTTTTTTTTCCTTCTCTCAACACTTTTTATACACACTTTTTCCATTTATTTATTCTCTGTGGTTTTTTCCTTCCACTAGTACCACAATTTGGAAAACTACAATTTTAATTCATACCTTTATGCGCACTTTCCTCTACAACTCTCTTATTCCCGTAATTCCTTTAAAATCCATTGGAATTAGATAATTATTTATATACCTTGTTATCACATTATATTATATCCTCATATCATGAGGATACATTAGAGACTATATTCCATTTAAATAGGGTCTTAATGCCATATTATATATGATCCTTATTAATCCTTGCATCACGGGAATTAGTGATGTTCTCATTCATTATTCTAGGCTTCATTTATATTCAATTCCACATAATAAATTAGATAATAAAATTATGAGATCTATATAACCCTGAACATGGTATTGTATAGAACATTAACTTTTTCATCACAAATACTAGCACTAAATACTTTTGATAATTTATGGGGATAAATCTTTCATAATGTCTTGTAATGAAACTGTGACTTATTCTAAACATATCCCAAAGGATTTTCAAACCAGGTTTGTAGTATGGCTCGTTGTTCTATACCATGTTACCCTGGGTGAAGCTCAAAACAACCTTGTCAATTTTTTTAATCCTAGGTACATCTGTGCTAGAACCACGTTCACATGTAGTATCCAGTCATGGATATATTTTCTATGAAGATCCAAATAATCTATTTCTTACCAAAATTATAGGAAGTTCATGTGTGTGTATCGTTAATTCTATATTAGGGTTATATTCCCTAATATACATTTTCTAAATCTAATTTCCATGCATTCTACTAAACTTCCACTCATACAAACCATAAAGACCCGACCCTAGTTTCACAGAGTAGGAGCATTAATTCTTTACATGGGAATTAATATATGAATATTGTATTCCAAAGGAATTAATAGTTTTTTAGATTAGGGAAACTATATAAATATATATGTTCTACATTACAACATGAAATGGGAAAAAACATATATTTTTTCTTGGGAACATCCACAATGCCATGTTTATCCCTACAATTGATTCATAATACATCACTTCACATCTTGGGGAAAAATAAAACATAAGAAAATGGGGGAGATAGTTTCTTAATTAGATTAAAAAATAAATTAGAATATTTCATAAACATAAACATTAGTCATTGTGAATAACTAAAAATAAATTCCACTAAAATTAAAATGTACATATTTTGGCTGGAATATGTGATGAATAAATAATACATAATAATGGGTATTCTACTACTCAAATAACCACATGAACATTCAATTAATAGATTTATAATGAGGTAATTCATAATTGGATACATCATAACCATGCTATTAAAGCAATGTGTGGAGACAAAAATAATCATAATATTAAGGCATCGTGTCAAGACCATAATTTGTCTCATGAGATCTACCAATGCACCGAGGGGCTCTAGAGGTCCATGCCTGACCCTTACAAAGTCCAATTAATTACTTATATTAATGGGGATAAAAAAACAATGTACAAATTCATATTGAAACTCAAATTTGGAAATGTAAATAACATTCCCCAATCATTAAACACAAACAAGAACCATTCGGAGTAATATGGTAAATTGTTTCAAGATAGCACATCCACTGTCAAAATATTCACAAACCATTATATAAAACATGGTGGATGATATCATATGAGTTAATCCTCAATTATGTACAAAATTAAACAATGTATGTCGACATAGACTAAGATACTGTAAGTTAACACCATTTAAAAATCTTTGAGAAAACAATCCTTAAACATTCCAAAGTGTCTCATGCCACGTTGAAACAATTAAATCAAAACACTTTAGAATATAATGAGAATAATGAGACTATATATATGATATAAAAAGGTAAATACATACACAACAAGAATTATTTATGTGGTGAACAAGGAATATATCTTAATAATGATAAATTTAGATGAGAAAATAATTTTTGACTTTAAATAGAATAGTTTATTACAAAAATAATTTTTATTTTTCATTAAATCATATGGTAAACATGTATATACATGATAATAAAAGGGAATTCAACTGAAATAATATTTTACGATTAAATAATTCCTTATTAAGATTAAATCATTTTAAAATAGTTTTTAATGATTCTATCGAAATAATAAATTTTTTTGCGGTTTAAGGAAAATATTAAAGGCTTCTAAAGTGTAATTGAATGTTTTCATTAATAAATCTAGAAAAAAACAAAAAATAAATTTTTAATGTTAAAAGGTGTGATTTTATAATGATAAATAGGGATTAAAATACATTATATAGTGAACTTTAAATTATATAAAAATTCTAGAAGTTCTTTGAATCGGGCTTGCATTTTTGAACAGTTTTTGGAATAATCTTTTTAAAACATGTAACTCCCCATAAAATAAAGAAGGATTATGATTCGTTAAAATATTTACAATATTCAAATAGAATTTATGAGATTTACATATGAAAAATTACAAATTTCATTGCTGTGAGTAGAGAATAATAGCCACCCTAATGAAACTGGAGGTTTGGTTATGAAATAATTAAACCTTTGTAATCAATTGAATCATATGCCCCAAAAATTAACAACAATTGAATTATACATTTAATTTCATGAATATAATGTGATTAATGATCTAAAAAATCAATGGGAACTATACATACACCATACAGATGTTGTATTAGTGAATATGTAATATCTCACAGATATGAATGTGAGATGAATAAACCCTTACCTTACGTCCGAAGGTGTTATCCACATGATCTTAATTACCAGAATAATGAAATTTGTGATCATTAATTAACAATTCAATAATATCCTATTAATCTAAATAATTTATTATAACCATATAAAGTTCATTCATGTCAATTTTGATTGGTTAATATGTTCAATTTCATTGCTTGGGTTCGTTTGTTTCATGATCAGTATACTTATATACATGAATGGAGAATCATGTAATATGAGGATGGATATCCAAAATTGAAGTTATATGTCATTAGGGAACATCCAATAGATTACATGGTTATAAATTTCATTTGGATACATTGAGTGATAATTAATAATTATATAAATTATTTAATGATAATCATTTGGGTAAAGTAGTGGGTTTTGAACACAACGAATTCATATTGATTTATAAATCAAAACCATATGTAAAAAAAGAGAATAGAACCATATATGATACGTAATAAATATATTGTATTATGGTTGAACCATAATAAAGATTTTATGACTATAATTGAATATGGTAATATAAATTGTAAATCCATCTTTCTTTGAATGTGGTAAATTAGCACAATTCAGATGGTGTTTTTTACTAATAGCATAAAAGAAGGGTAAATGAGATATGATAATAAATTCTTCCATAATCCTAAAAACATTACATTACATGTATGTTATTGGATTTTTCATAAAATTTTGATGAGGATAGGTGAAGGTATTGAAGAAAAAAAGAGGAACATGAAAATAACATAACAAAATTGAAAGGATGAATTTACCTATGGAATTAATCTTCCTTGAGAGCCTCTTTAGGGGATATGATTTGTTCTTTTTATGAGACCTATGGTTATTGGATGTGGTGTAGGAGCTTGGGAGTATATTTGGGAATAATTTTTAAAAGGCACAATTCTTGAGAGGAGTTAAGAGAGGAGGGAGTGAGGGGGGGTTATAGTGGAGGAGAGGAGTAATTTTTTAAGATCTTAATCATTATGTTAATTTTTTTCTCAATGACCACCAATAGTATTAATTATTTTGACCAAGAATCGTAATATGTGCATGTGAGTTCGAACCAAGTGGTCTTAATTCATCCTTACATCAACTATGACTCAATAAATCATGTATTTAATATTTATCGTAAATTAGAGTATTTTACTATTCATTAAAAATTCATTTCTTTTAGAAAAATCCAAATAATTCACCCTAACCATTTTTTTATTAGTAAAATTAGAAAAAGGACCCCATTTTACCAAAATATGTTTGCAAATAAGTGAAATTTAAATTTAAATAAAATCATTATTTACATGAAAAATACAGAATTTATATTTAATACAACTTTTATAATACTTTCAAAAAATAGATATTGTCTTATAAAATCATCCTAAAAATCATTGGGAAAAAATATTTTTATATGAACCCATTTTATGAAAATAAATTAATTTATGAATTTAAAATTTGTGTTAAATATTTTTCATAAACAAAAATATGAATACTTAATTAAAATATTTAAAATTTTAAACTTCATTTATAAGGTTCCAAAATTTTATTTATACATTCTTGGGTGAGGTAACTATTCATAAGGGTCATGTTACTATTCATAAGGGTATACTACTATTCATAAGAGTAGTTTACTATTTATAATGATAAGATATTATTCATAAAAATTTTATTTTGTTCTATCCTGTTTCGCGCGGAATCCGGGGATGACCTCCTGGACGGGAGATTCAAACGTTCCGATCGGTTTCTAACGGGTTTGTTCGTAGAACTGGAAACATCCAATGATTCCACATCCGTTTGGACCTACTTTCCAAAGGCAGGCGCTCATTAGCTTGTGGGCTAATGAGGCTTAGGAATTTGCATTGGTCGAGAGGATGGGAGGTCGGACTCATCACACCTTTTTGAGGGGAATTATTGCCTACTCCGGGACTCTCTTTATAGATTTAAGTTATGTTCGTGAATCCTTATTACATTACCAAGTATGAAATGAGATTTCCTTTAGTTTTAACAATCAATGATTAAATATGCAAGAAATTTAGAGAATCTTTTATATGTATTCGAGGTTCTTCATCAATATAGAATCATCTATATTTATTTAGAGATTCTTGGTCAATGGTATCCTTCAAAACATTTATATAAAAGTCTCTTGGTCATTTTGATGACCAGGCTGGTTTTAAAGCCACTCAGTGGGGCACTTGAAGTTTATCGTCATTCAGAAGGACATAGATTATTTCAATGTTGGGATCGAACCCATAAATGGGCTACCTACGTATCCTTTGTTTTGAAAAAGGAATCAGAACCCACGTAGTTCGAGGAATGGGATATGATGTTTATGATTGATGGCTCAAAGATGAATGTCATAATTACTTTTACGCTCTAAGCTCACGTGAGTCATGCTCGGTGTGAGAAACAAGAGGTATTGGTAAAATTTAGACAATTGTGCCATAAAAGATGCAATCATAAGAATTTGTTTTGGGGCTTATGTATAGATGACTGCCCAGATAGACGAAGGTTTAGGATTTACTTTTAGGGAGAAAATCCAAGAACAGGGTCCACAAAGTTATATGTGCTTCATGGAGATTTGAATACTCTAATCTTGGGGCTTACTCCTAAGGAGGATGCCCAAGTTAGGAGGGGACTTATGATTGGGTTTTATTCCTGAAAAGGAAACCCAAATCAAAGGTAATTTATGACTGGTTAAGAGAAATTTTAAGAGACTTGGGGCTTATTCCTAAGAAGGAAGCCCAAGGTTATGACTGAGTCTTATTCCTGAAAAGGAGACCTAGGTTAGGAATTAAGGTTTGGGGCTTACTCCTGAGGAGGATGCCCAAGATTAAAGGACTTGATTGGGGCTTATTCTTTAAGAAAGATGCCCAAGATTTATGACTAGGACTTATTCCTGAGAAGGTAGCCTAGGTTAGGGGACTTAGGGCTTACTCCTAAAAAGGAAGCCCGAGGTTATGACTGAGTCTTATTCCTAAAAAGGAGACCCAGGTTAGGATTCTCTCATCTTAAAGGATGAGGTTGAAATGAATGAACTCTCAATCTTTGGTGACATAAAGATGTTTAAATCACTAGGTTTTGAGAGATATTTCATAGATTTCCTTTCAGATAAGGATGTAAAATCAAAAAATCATGCCATAAATGGCTTTGAAAGGTATCTTGAAGACTGAATCTTGAATAGGAAGGGTGAAATGGCTTAAGAGGGGTAAAAATGGGCAAGATGGGCACCCAAAAAGATAGGGGCGCGCAAGTCTTGAAAGGCGCGCAAGTCCTGCGGCGGCGCGCAAGTATTGGTCGCGCAAGTATACTTGCGCGACATTAGGGGTACTTGCGCGATTTTCAACCAGTATTGAAATGCTTGAGCGACTCTTTATTAAACCCTTTACCATCCTCTTGAGGTTCTTCCAGAAGAGGGACACGCAAGTTATATTGCAGAAATTAAGTAGGCGCGCAAGTGTTTGATAAGTTTCAACACTTAGGCCTTCCTTTTTCTCTTTAGATCTTCCGTTCTAGGTAAGAAATTACCTTAGAAGTGTTCCGGAAGCTTTGAGAAGAGACTTGGGCGTCGGGAGCTTCAATCCGAGTTTCTGGAAAAAGATCCTCCTCAATGGGGGGCCCACAGGGTCTATTTATAGGCAAAAGAATACCCCGGGCGGTTACTGGGCGATTACCAGGCGGTTATCACATATGTCGCGCAAGTCCCTTGCACGAACATGAGGAGTCGCGCAAGTATTGAGGCGGTGCGCAAGTGTACTTGCGCGACCAAGAGGGAACTTGCGCGATATATGGGCAATGTTCTCCTTTTTTATCCCTTTGTCGATTTTTTGATGTTTCTTCAAAGGATTAATCACTTTGAGCTCAGATATTCCCTTTTCCGATCTTTAGTTTCTGTGACGAAAAGGAGCGTCAACAAAAGTCCCCCCTCAGAGTTGGATCCGGAGAGAAAATGAGGATTTGACTCTGAGGAAATTGAATTCCTCAAAAGGAAAAGGGAGGGCGCGCAAGTCTTCAGTACGCACCGGGCGGCGCGCAAGTGTGCGTCGCGCAGGCCTTAATCGCTCTGGGTACGGCGCGCAGGTAGGCTTTCGAGCCTATAAATACACGGCTTCCGGCCGTAGATGGCATCTGATGTTCCGGATTTCTCGAGCTCTCGCCGCGCAAGTCTTCCTCGCCGCGCAAGTCTCTTGTTTTCGCTGTTTCTTCGCTGCCGCGCTACTCTCAAGGTAATAGGGCTTGCGCGGTAATACTTGCGCGACCAAAACTTGCGCGACACATGTATCACTTGCGCAACATCTCTATACTTGCGCGCCTTAATGCCTTAGCCATTTTTTTCAAATTCTTTCACAAATTTTATGAAAAATAAAACCCATTTAAGAGTTTAATTTATTCAACTCCTGTGCAGATTCAATGGCTCTTAGACCTGGATTAATTGATGAACTGGCTAGCAAGCGGATAGATGATATGATGAATATCATTGGCCCTGATTACTATACTGTCAAAAACAGCACTCTTCCAGATTTGGCTAAGTATCTGAAGAAATATCATCATGACTTTCCTCACTGCACTTACCTACCTTTGTATGGTCATGGTCATCTGCAAGAAGTCATTATTCCAGAAGTACAGAATTATCTTCCATTTTCTTGGTTTCAGAATTATACCAATTTTGCTTCAGTAAATATCTCAGGCGGAGGATCATTTCAAACTGCTGGAACAGTGGAGAAGGCTTATGTGATGCATCATAGCCCTTGCACACCAGATCT
Organism: Viscum album; assembly: GCA_963277665.1. NCBI lineage: Eukaryota > Viridiplantae > Streptophyta > Magnoliopsida > Santalales > Viscaceae > Viscum > Viscum album. The sequence goes on along the minus strand of OY728148.1, from coordinate 1,424,919,186 downwards.
GAAAAAACATACACCTGATCTTCAACCACATTGTCATCCTTCAATCTTCCGAAATGCTCAGATGGATCAATCCAAAGGCTGGAAGAAAAGTTGGGATTTTCGTCCTGGGGGAGGTGTGAAACCAACTTGGATGTGGGTATACTGGGTGCGACAGACTTGCGCAGAGTTTATTGAGGATCTGAAGAGAGCTGCAATATATGAGGCTGTTTGGGTTGGGAAAACATATATTTACAGACATGATATCTTCGTGCCAGAGATACTCAGCCATTGGAGTCCAGCGACTAATTATTTCCACTTGACTCATGGAGAAGTAGGTATCAGTTTGTGGGATGTCCACAAGATTTCAGGAGCTCCAATCTTGGGAGATATGTATGATGAATTCATTCCTCCCAAGGTGACTTGGAATGATCCAGAGAAGACTCCTGCTTTGGCTCGAGAATTATTCAAAATTTTTCACAAGCTCAAGAGTTCAGAGACCTCATTAACTCATTTCAGAAAAGATATCCATCCGGAAGAATGGATGAATGTGTTTCTTACTGAGAAGAAAGGGATGGAGCCAAAGGAAAAAGGATCCAAGAAAAAGAAATCCAAGGATACCCGGCCCAGACGTCCTACCACTTTTCCAAAACCTGAGAAGAGAGGAGCTCCTGACACATTCTGGCCAACTCTAGAAGCAGGAGAGTTTGAAAAATGGGGCTATGAAGTGAATCAATGAATTCCATAGAAAACTCGTCTGGCGGGTTTCTTGGCAATGTGGCTCAGTATTTATCTCTTGCCGGTCAGGGATTCGAAGGGAGGCGTTAGGCCAGGGACCTTCGTCATTGCGGCCAAGTTGGATGAGGGAAAAATGGTTGGGTTAGCTACCCCCATTTTAGCAAAGATTCACAGGAGTTTACTTCACGTCTTCCAGGGTAAATCTACTTTAAGAATAGTGGGACCATTCCAGGTTTTGTGGGGATGGATCGCCACTCACTTCAGGACTTACAATGTACAGAATGGATTACAAATTCCTGGAAGCTCTTTCAGACCGTCAGTGCAAGCATTCTCTGGAATTGCTCCATTAGATGTCAATGGTTATGACAAAAAAGTAAGACTAAGCATGTATAAGGAATTCAACTTCTTTCCTTATGGAAGTCCGCCATCTGGGCGGTTTGTTGATGATGGGAAAGCCCCTTTGGATTTGAGGGCATACATGCTAGCTTGCAGGGATGGCGTGTTAGTAGCCAGGATTGATGGAGAAATCATATGCGAGGCCTATGCTCTATATAGATTTTCACGCCAATTCAAATGTTTGCAATAGATTGTTGTATCCCCTCCAGTACATGTCATGTTAGAGCAACATCTGATGGTTTCTCGACAAATATGGTTGCTGACATCAAGAGAGAAGACTGGGGCAGTATTTGATCTACCAGTTGAAAAAGCGGCACATTATCTGACTACATTTTATGCCGAACACTGGATAGCATCATACCCTAAAGGGATATTGAATCACCCTGTATATCAAGTGGGAAAGAGGAAGAGGACTGTAGAGAAAGAAACTCTTCCTCATGAAGGTGATGCTTCTCCTCCTGAAATAGGTTCAACAGACTCCTCCTCTAGAACTGATTCCTCGGATTATCATGATGGGGATGATGAGGCACAACCGGCAGCAAAGCGGTTTCGTGCCCGATATAATCCTCCGGCCAGAGTAAAAAGACCCACTCCATCAGCTCCTGGTGAGTTATTTGATTGTAATAACTTCAATCACTGCTACTTTATAAAGTAATAAGTCTCAATTTCTTATTCTCTATCTGTAGTTGCAGGAGTCGGGAAGAAATTAAAATCAAAAATTGTAGGACCTTCCTCACAGCCTTTATATCTAAGACCAGAGGCTGTTCAGCTATGGCAGAGCTTATACTGTGATACTGAGACCGCCTGGCTGGATTTGTGTGAGGGCCTACAACTTCCTGGGATAGGATATCTTCTAGCTTCTAAAGACCTTCAATACGGAGATAACCCCAATGAAGTGCGAGCTTATATCAAAGAGCTGGAAATGCTCATATATGCCACTGATAATTCGGTTCCTATCACCAGGCGGGTGAAGGAAATGATTGATCGTGGCACCACTAAGGGGGCTGGTGGTTCTGGAGATGAGGAGTGGCAAGAGTATGTGGCTCCTGAAGATGTAAGTTTTCTTTCCTTATTTTCTTTGCAACTTGATTTCAGTTGAAGCTTTGTTACTTAAGGAAGTTATTTTTTCATCTTGCAGCTTGCAAAGAAAGGTACCGGGGTTCCTTCGCCACAATATAGCCCTGGTGGTACCGCTGTTGGGGATGCTGCTGATTCTCCTCGCGAACCAGGCGAGATATCTCCAGGCCAGCAGGCCATGAATGAGGCACTGGACATAGCCTTTCATTCGCCAATCCAAGTGCCAATAAAGGAGACAACTGAAACTCCAAAAAAACAAAAGAAGCCAAGGCAACGAAGGAGGAAATCCTTAGCTAAACGTTTCATTAGCAGTGGAAAGTCCTTCGAACAATCATGATTTTATTCCCATAATCATATGGTTACTCATATTTCTGAGGATTGCAGGGGCTTCTTCAATTTCCCCTTTGAGGGAAGGGACTGATCCTTCTTCAAAGGTCGTGGAGGGTGCTGTAGAACAACCACAGACTCAAGCTAACTTGGTTGCTCCTAGAGAAGAGCTACCATCCATTCCCAGTATCCCTCCCACTACTGAAGATGTTGTCCAGGGTCAGGGGTTGTAGGACATAAGTCAGCAAGAAGACGTAGCAAATGCTCCCACTGGTGAGACTAACCAAGATTCTGAAGTATCATTAGATGAAATGATGAATCAAGGAATGACTTTTGAAGAATTTTATGATCATGCTAGATTTTCATGTGATTTAGAAGACCTTGGGCGTGAGTGTTACCCTTCGCCCAAATTTTTCTTTTAAAAACAAAACATATTTCTAATCATGATGTAAAATAATATGCAGTTTCTTCCGTAGAAGCTGCTGAACTTCCAATGCCCGAAGAGGGTGTGGACACTGATGTCAACCCTATCATTGCAGAAACATTAGCTCAAGTAGAGCTAAATCCAATAAACTCTCCTGAGACCCATCCTGAAAATCCTGTTGAAACCGGGAAAGATGGGGAGAAGTCTTCTCATGTTGCCGAACCACCATTGGCTAAGGGATAACAATATTTGTGATTGTACTTTATTTGCAAGACAATCCATTCTTTTGTTATCCTTTAAGATTCAACTCAAATCTTTCAATTGATCATGTAGGGCCATCAACTGTAATGGATAGATCTGGAGATGAGGCTTCAGCCTCTGCCCCAACGGTAATTGAAAGTGAAGAAGCCCAAGTCAGAGGGGAAAGAGCAGGACGAGGCACTTCCTTAAGCATGTTAATTCCAGATTACATACCCCCTTCTGACGAAGATGTTGAATCAGATCCAGAGATGCTCAAAGCGTTCAGCTTTTCACGACGTAAGGCATGGAACAACATATGGAACATCATATCAGGGGTGCCTTTAGAAGAGCTACCATCAAAAATTTCCCGATTCTCATCCCAATTTGTTATAATGGGACTCGGTGGTTTTGGGTATGAAAAGATCCATGCTGCGGTGAAACAGATTATTTTCAGGAGGAAGCAAATGCAGACAAGTCACGAAGATTTGACCAGAGTGAAATTGTCAGTCAACATAGGCGAATTTGAGGCTGCGATATCCCAGGCTGAAGCTGATTATGCTGTCAAGATGAAGGATCTGAAGCAAAAAATCAAAGAAAAGGTCGTCCAGCAGGTGCAACTCCAGCAACAGTTAGATGCTGTTACTGGGGAACTTGATCAGCTTAATAAATCATTGGGTGAAACTCATATGAATGGCATGAAATCCATTGCAGATGCTAAGAAGGCACTTCAGCAAGCTGAAAAGAGTGAAGCTGGTCAAGTGCACGAGCTTCAAGTAACTGTTGATAAGGCTCAGGATGCTATACATCAAATGAAGACTTATGTTGACAATCTTCTGTAATTCTTGAAAAAGAGAAGAGATTCTAGTCTGTGGATGTCCTTCTAACTCTTGTGTATCAATGAAAAACACTTTTGTCTTCAATCATTTGTACTTGCATTCTTCCATTACCTGCTTCAAATTTACTTAAGCCAATGGGCTTAGTAAGCATAGTTTGATTTTTACTAGGATTATTACAAATAACCCTACAAACTTTGAACCTTTTAACTGCTCAAAATTACCTAAATCATACAAAAAAAATGTATATTTAGTGAGCTGGAACTTGACTTTTATTCAGAGTTCCTTTGTCTTTTGTGTGGGCAGTTTGAAGTCATGCACGCCGGACATAAAGGGGCTAATGTTTAAGGTCGAAATAGCTTTGACCGAAAAATGGATTAAAATGGATTCAATTCCTTGATAATTTATCTGAAAACATATTTACCATACTCAAGTATGAGGGAAAAAATGTAAACTATGGCTTAAGAATATTTGAATCTGAGGAATGATATGAAAAAAGAGCTAAAAAGGCATTAGAAGAAGTAGTTTCCAAGAATGAAGTTACTATTATTTAACAAAACCCGTTAGGGGGTTGAAATATGCAGGGCCACCTATGGGCATTGGCTGCATAGTCAAATAAAATAGCATCTTTTGGCTGACAAGTCTGTTATGTGGACTGTTTATGCAAGGCCACCTATGGGCACGTGCTGCATAGTCAGGCAAAAGAACTCCCAGAAATTTACATTCCTAGTGCTAAAAGCCAGTGGAAGTTTATGGAGATTCAAAGTTTCTAAAGCATAAGGTTTGTTGTATGGAAAGAGGTACTTGAATATGGAGAAGATATTTCCAAACAAGAATATCAAAGAACTGGATGAATATCACTCCTACGAAGGTCTGACCCAAACGTAGGGAAGAAGAATAAACCATAGACTTGAATACTTTTAGATCATGAAAAAGGATATGGGACAAATACGTTAAGGATGGCTATTTTTGTGGATCCCTACATACTGTCGTTTAAGACAAATAAGGACAAAAGAGGCATTCTTCCCAAGAATGAAGTTACTATTATTTAACAGACCCGTTAGGGGGTTGAAAACATGCAGGGCCACCTATGGGCATTGGCTGCATGGTCAAATAAATAGCATCTCTTGGCTGACAAGTCTGTTATGTGGACTGTTTATGCAAGGCCACCTATGGGCACGTGCTGCATAGTCAGGCAAAAGAATTCTCAGAAGTTTGACATTTTTGTGACTATAAGTCATGAAAAGGGTTATGAAGATCTGAAAATATTTAAGGTTAGGATTATAATACATAAAGATGGGTATTTTCCAATGTATATAGAGATACATAGGTCAATGAAAACCATAATCATGTTGTGGCTGGGTCCTGAATTGAAACTTGGACATCACTACGTATCTCATTAGAATGAGAATCAAGCCATACGTAGTTCTTGAAATGCAGTTTAACGTCATGCAGGACGAAAGTATGAGTGATCTTAGTTTAGCGTCATAGAATTCGGACCATAATAATGAATACACAATGTGTGTTTTCATGAAGACTTTTCAGCCAAGGGACTGAAAGTGAAATTTGGGGTTAGGCCCAAAAGACTTGGGACTGGATTCGAGGGACACTCGAATGTTCCTACGTATCCCATAAGGATGGGAATCAAGTCCACGTAGTTCTAGATCTACCCTTTGTACAAATTTGGTTCGTACATGTGAAGGGTGAAAAGGGGACTTTAGTGCAATGATGGTTTTAACCTAAGATAAAAAGTTTAAGCATTACCATGTATGTACGTAGTCTTTTGAAAAATGAAAACCATGATTGAAAAAAGAATCAATGTTAATAATGGTTCCTTCTTAAATGAGGAAATCAAAGAATATTGTAGTTTATTGTCGTACCGGACAAAAGTGTTGTATAGTTTAACGTCATATAACAAGGACGAAAGTGAATCAATGTAAAGATATTGATTCCAGGGGTGGTTTCACGAATCATCATCATATGAGATGGTGGTGAACCAATGTGAAGAGATTGTTTTTGGGCTTGAACCTTTGGGAGGTTGCCTACATACCCAGCCTGGAGGGCAAGGTTCAAAGTCCGTGTAGTTCAATTAAAGAATGAATCAATGATCAAGTTGTTCTTGTGGACAATGATCTAAAAAAAATGTTGTTGGGACTTACACATGGTTAGTGGCCCAAAGGGACTGTTATGGTTGATGTTCGCTCTAAGCTCACGTGAGTCATACTCGGTGTGAGAAACAAGAGGTAATAACAACCTTAACGATGCACAGTTTAATGTCATGTAGGACATATCAAGGACTTTCTGTACAGTTTAGCGTCATGTAGTTAGGACGATGGGGACAATACAGTTTAACGTCATATTGGACGAAAGGGGGATTGTGCAGTTTTAATGTCATGCTGGACTTTTGATGATTATATAGTTTAACGTCTTTCCGGACGTGAGGGACTTTTATACAGTTTAGAGTCATGTAGTTAGGACGTCACAGTTTAACGTCTTGCTGGACATATTTGCAAATAGTTTATGGTCATATACATGGACCAGGGATGATGCAGTTTAAAGTCATACGGGACCATTGCTGTATAGTTTAACGTCATATAGCAAGGACGAACTGGTGCTGTACAGTTTAAAGTCATGTAGCTAGGACTAAGGTGAACCAATATGAGGATATCAGTTCTAGGGATTCTTTACAGTTTAATGTCATGCTGGACGATGAAAGTGCCACACAATTTAATGTCATGTTGCTAGGACACAATATAGTTTAATGTCATCTTGGAAAAAATATAGTTTAATGTCATCTCAGACATATACAGTTTAGTGTTATGTAGGACATATTAGTAACCAATGTGACAGTTTAACGTCATGTTGGACAATAAGGGAACTGACACAGTTTAACGTCATGTTGGACGATGAGAGTGCCACACAGTTTAATGTCATGTTGCTAGGACACAATATAGTTTAATGTCATCTCGGACAAAATATAGGAACTTCTATACAGTTTATTGTCATGTAGGAAAAAATCAGGGACTATGCAGTTTAAAGTCATGCAGTTAGGACTATTGGTGCTGCACAGTTTAGTGTCATGTTGCAGGGACATAAGTGCGAATAGTTTAAGGTCATATGAATGGACCGTACAGTTTATCGTCATACAGGACGTATTATAGTTTAATGTCATCTCGGACATAAGTGTGACACAGTTTAATGTCATGTTGGACGAAGTTGTAGTTTAAGGTCATACTGGACCATTGCTGTATGAACCAAATGTAAGAGTCTTGGTTCTGGGAATAATATTTTGTGTTTATAAAAAATACTTCTTCAGAAATCTGGCATTAGTTGGAGTCGTGATGTGTTCTCCATCCATTGAAATCAGAGAATACGCTCCATTGGAGTAGACCTTATGTACTGAATAAGGTCCTTCCCATTTTGGTTCAAGCTTGGGAGGCTTCTTTCCTGGTATCATTGGTGTTCTGAGAACCAATACCAATTCTCCCTGAATGAATGAACGAAGACGAACTTTTTTGTTAAAAGCTCGTGCTATTCGATTCTGATAGATTTCCAAGTGGTGCAAAGTGCACAATCTTTTCTCATCTAACTGTTCCAATTCATTCAACCGCTTTTGGGATTGCTCACCTGTTGATAACTGATCACAAATGGCTATTCTGAGTGACGGCAATTGAACTTCAATTGGCAAGACTGCTTCTGTTCCATATACCAATGAATATGGAGTAGACCGCGTTGCATTGCGGGTGGTAGTCCGATAAGCCCATAAAGCATGATAGAGTTTATCAGGCCATGACCTCTTATCTTTATCCACCATCTTTTGCAGTATATTTGAAAGAGTCTTGTTGAAGGCCTCTATCTGGTCATTAGCCGCTGCATGATATCGAGATGAATGGTTGGACTTAATGTTGTATTCTTGATACAATCTCTTTACCTCAGAAGAACAGAAGTTGGTGCCGTTGTATGTCAATATGGTATGAGGGACACCAAATCTAGTAATGATGTTAGACTTGATGAAGCTAACAATCCATTTAGAACTGACTTCTTTGAGAGGTACTGCCTCTGCCCATTTGGAAAAGAAATCAGTAGTAGTAAGAATGTACTTAAACTGCTTGGCCGTAGCTGAAGGGTAAGGTCCCACCACATCCATTCCCCATGTGGAAAATGGCCATGAGTATTTAGCTGTATGAAGCAACTCTGGAGGTTGATGAATGAAATTGGCATATACTTGGCATGAATGACACTTCTTTGTGAAATTAACACAATCTTGTATCATTGAAGGCCAGAAGTATCCAAGCCTTCGAATTTGATCAGACAATCTATGTCCAGACTGGTGGGCACCACAGACTCCTGCATGCACTTCTTTTATGACAGCCATTGTCTCTTCACCATCAATACATCTGAAGAGAACTCCATCAAAACCACGTTTGTAGAGAATTTTCTCGAGGTGGTTTGGACCATCATAAAGAGTAAAATTGACCACACGTCGCCGAATTTGTTCTCTCTCGGCTCTATCAGGTGGAAGTGTTCCATTTTGAAGGTATTCCCTGATAGGTGACATCCATCCTGTAGTATGACCATACGGTTCCGGAAGGGGACTAATTTCATTGATTTCCTCTGTTCTGACTTGAACATAAGGTGAAATTGCACGAAGGTGGGCAATACCGATGGTTGTCTCATCCCGATTTGGATCTGCTAAAGCTGTGGCTATATTAGCCAGTGCATCAGGTTGAGCATTTTGTGATCTTGGGACATAAGAAAATGTCGGTTCTGAAGGGAATTCCGACATTAACTCTCTGACGTAATCATACAAAGGGATTAATTCTTCTTTTCTGATGGCATAATCCCCATTGATTTGTTTGATTACCAGGTCTGAATCACCTTTCACCTTTAAGTGATTCACTTGTGCTTGAAGCGCTAACTCCAAGCCTGCAATGAGAGCTTGGTATTCAGCTTCATTATTGGTACCACCTTCCCACAACAAAAAGGAATAAGGTAACACTGCCTTATCTGGAGAAATGAGCACAATTCCTAAACCAACTTTGTTGAATTTAGGATTTTCCATTTTCTTCCCTGTTGGACTTCTAGAAGCACCATCAAAATACATTTCCCATGTTTGAGGACTCTCTTGAATAGAAAAAACTTCCTCATCAGGGAGTTCGATATCTGAATATGTGTCTTCCACTGAAGGGTGTTCAGCCAGGAAATCAGCCAGAGCTTGGCCCTTAATTGCCTTTTGAGACACATACTGGATGTCGAACTGCTGTAGAATAACCGCCCACCTTGCCAGACGTCCTGTAAGCATTGGACGACTAAGGATGAATTTGAGTGGATTATTACGAGATACCAATTGGACCTCGTGATGTTGCAGGTAGTGTCTCAGTTTCTGAACTGCAAAGATTAATGCTAGGCAGCACTTTTCAATACTCGAATACCGGGTTTCTGCTTCAAGCATAGTTCTACTGAGATAGTAGAGACTATTTTCATTCCCAGCATCATTCTTTTGAGCGAGAAAGGCACCCAATGATCGCTCTAAAGCTGTCACATAGAGGATAAGAGGCCTACCCTCAACAGGTGGCATGAGTAATGGTGGACTTAAGAGGTATTTCTTGAGAACATCAAATGCTTCTTGACATTCTTCAGTCCACTGGTAAGTGACTCCTTTCTTCAATAATTTGGTAAAAGGTAAACTTTTGCCTGCCAAATTGGCGATGAAACGCCGAATATAGGCTAAGTGTCCTTGAAGTCCTCTTAATTCTTTCAAATTCTGAGGAGGTGACATACCAAGGATTGATTTGGTCTTCTCAGGATCGACTTCAATACCACGATGGCGTACAACAAAGCCGAGGAATTTTCCTGAGGTTACCCCAAAAGCACATTTTAAGGGGTTCATCTTCAAATTATGTTGTCGAAGCTTGTGGAATATGATTTCCAAATCAGCCAAGTGATCAAAACATTGTTTGGATTTAACCACCAAATCATCTACATAGCATTCAACAAATTTCCCTAGAAAAGGTTTGAAGATACGATGCATGGCGCGTTGATATGTTGCACCTGCATTCTTTAAACCAAAGGGCATCACCCGGTAACAAAACACACCTTGAGGAGCTCTGAAGGCTGTATATTCCTCATCTTCTGGGGCCATTCGGATCTGATTATATCCAGAATATCCATCCATGAAAGAAAGTACTTCATAGCCAGCCGTCGCATCAATTAGGAGTTCTGTAATCGGAACTGGAAAATCATCTTTGGGACAATACCGATTAAGATCTCTGAAATCGATGCAAACCCTAATTTGTCTGTTCTTTTTCTTTACTGGGACAATATTAGCCAACCACTTGGGATATTGAACTTCTCTGACGAAGTTAGCTTTGATAAGATTATCCACTTCAGCCTCGATTTTGGAAGCATAGGTTGGGTGTGTTCTTCTCGCGGCTTGCTTGAATCCTCGATGTTCTTTTGGAAAACCCAAATGATGGGTGGAAACATCAGGATCAAGGCCAGGCATCTCTGTATAATTCCAAGCAAAAATATCTTTATTTTGCTTTAGAAAAGAAATATACATCTCTTGTTCTTCAGGGGTCATGGCCGCAATAATTAAAGTGGGGCGTGGATCTTTCTATGTACCCAGATTTACTTCTCTGAGTTCATCCACAGTGGTAGAGATACCCTCTTCAAATGCTGGAGGTGCATCTCTAAGATCTTCCTCTTCCACTTCATCATGTGTTATTTCTTCCGTTTCTACTTGAAAAGTAGATGAAAAAACGAAATTCTCATGATCATAAGAGATGTCAAAATTTTAACATTTTGAAGAAGAAGCTTCCATTTCCGACCCTATTGATGAAAAAGGGTCTTCTTTGGGAAATAAAGAGGAGTTGATGGATTGAGAATCGACATCAACATTCACCTCTGGTGTTGCTATAACTTCTTCTGGCCTGATTAGCGAAGTATAGACTTGTTGGATTTCAGCAGACGAAATGAAAACGTCACCACTTATGCTTTCATCACTGCTTGGTAAGTTACCAATTTCTCCCATGTTGTCTGGCTCGATTGCCGTAATTGACATTATGGATCTTTCCATAAGAGTATTTTGATTTGGCCCTATTTTGTCAATTTGACTGATAGGTAACACATAATCTGTACTCACATGTGAAAATGGATTTATTGGAATTCTTTTCAAACCATATAGAGCATTAACTTTGGTAATTTCCTTCATTGTAGATTTTTCTCTTCCCTTCATGTGATAAAATTCCGCCTCAATGTATTGAGACTCACATGTTTTGAACGGGGCCTTATCACCATACAATGTTCCAACTTGACCATCGAAACAGTATTTGAGACATTGATGGTATGATGACGGAATAGCTGCATGCTGATGTAACCAGGGTCTTCCAAGCAAGATATTGAAAGCTGAGTCTTGATCAACAATCATGAAATCTGAATTGGAAACAAGATCTCCAAACTGAGTTCTGAGCGTAACTTCTCCCAGTGGTTCTTGTTCATTTTTATCATATCCTTGCAACATCATGGTAGAAGGAGATAAATCAGATTCCGTGAGGCCCAATCGACGAAGTGTGCGAATGGGCATGAGGTTGACTCCTGATCCATTGTCAATAAAAGCTCTTCGAACATCTATACCATTGACTTTTCCAGATAGGTTCAAAGGTTTTATGTGCCCATGCACAACATCATCTTCATCTTTATCAGTAAAAGATATCACTGCATGGCATTCTGCAGGATTATTCTCTATGTGATAAATTTCAGCTGCAGCAATTTCAGCTTCAAACTCTTGAGGACTTGACAAAGCTTCGATGAGTGCTTCCTGAAGATCACTTGATAGATTCAAAGCATCCAAAATTGATAATTTGGCTGGTACTTGGGCCAAGTGTTTCAATATATCATACTTTTGATCTAGAGGCCTGCGTTTCCCAATAGGAATATGCGGTTTAGCAGGTACCTTGGAAGCAGATGCTTTGGAAGCTGATGCATATTGTATTGAAGTTGGCAACATCTTTGGTTTTGGAAAATTAGACTGATTAGATCCATTTACTTGTTGAGATAAAGAAGATGGAACCTTTAATCGGTCTTCCAAAATAAATGTGCCGAAGCTGAGTTGACCATTGGCAGAAGAACTTGCTTGTTCATTTTGAGCTCGCTGAAGGGCTCTACCACGAGTTTCTGCTGTATATACAGTGCTAGCAGGGGTAGAATTAGAGTAGTGGCTTCGGAAAGATCCACGTCTTCCCCTATATCATGAACCTCTAGAACTTCCTCGGGTTCCTTTATTTGATACAGGGAATTCAGGCTCATCAAGACTGGAATATGAATCTGTTAATTGAATCATATTAACAGAACCAAAGATCAATTCTTCGTCTGATAAAGACTCTGCCAAGTTAGCCTGTTTAGGCTGTTCCGTTTGGTGGGACGGTGCCCGTTGCTTTGAAGTATATGGCATGAAATCTGCCAGAGTCAAAGACAATTTAGGCTTTGATACATACTCATCTTCTCCTGATTCATCTTTCTTCTTTGAATTGCGCTGCCCTTTTGAGGATTTGTCCTTTGATGGAGGTTTTACTGCAGCATTTGTAGGAGACACAATTGGTTTCTTCAATTGTGTTCGCAAAATGGAATGGGTCCGATTGATTGTCTTTCTGACCATCCAATCATCATATTTTTTCGCAGTTTTCCTTTTGACTTCCTGCCACTCGCCTCCTTCCTCTGGATCTGTAGCGGTAATACACGCTACATGAGCTGAAGAACCCTTCAATTTGACTTGTCCCAAGTCGACCATCTTTTGTAGGAGGTCTTTAAAGACAAAACACTCCTGGATGGGATGTCCCAACATTTGATGAAAGGGACAATAATTGGGACGGTCTTCATCTCCTTCCTTGTTTGGTCTCTTCGGCACTGGTAATTGAACCAAATCATTTTCCAGAGCTGAAATGAAGTAACCAGGAACTTGCTCACTTCGGAAAGAGTATGTTTTACTCTTCATATCCTCAAATTGTTTTCGTCGTTGATATTTTTGATCATTTGGACGAAACAGCCTTTGTTGTTGGCGTTCAGGAGGTGGAGCCCTTCGAGAAGATGAAGGTTTTGAAGTAGAAATAGGTACAGGTGCCTGTTTAAGCATAACTGTAGCAGTTTCTGCTTTACCCATTCTTCTTCCTGGAGCTGATGGAATTACATGAGATTTAACCTTAGCCTGCATAAGGGAATCTTCAATCTATTGAGCGATTGAAGTAAGGTCTCGAAACCCTCCTGTGTATTTCACAGGGATCAATGGCGTGCGTAATTCGTCACGCAAATTTGCCACACAGATTGGCAACAATTCCTCCTGAGGGAGTGATAAACTCAAGGAATACGTTAATCCCTTCCAACGAGCAATGAAATCAGAGACTCTTTCATTCTCCATTTGCTTGCAGTTTGTAAGATCAAAAACTGTCGTTTTTGGCAAAGTTGAGCTAAACTGAAGAAGGAATTTTTGACGAAGATCCTCCCATCTGATGACTGACCGGGATTGCAAGCATGTATACCAGACAAAAGCTGGTCCTTGCAAGGTTTGCACGAAGCATCTGAGTTTCACTGCTTCTTGTTGCTCTGGAGTTCCCATCATAGGATCACAACAAGACACGTAATGCGTCAAATGTTGTTCAGGGTCGCCTGATCCATTGAAAGTAGGGAAAATAGGGTTTCCAAAACTGGATGGAGGAGAAATTGAATCTACCCATTCAGGGTAAACATTCTTTTCAGGTTGAACTTGCGCCCGTTTCCCTTCCATAGTTTCTAACCGAGCTGTTAATGACTCAATAGTAGTTATTAACTTTTGAGAAACGTCAGGTTGAACTTGGTTTTGGGTAGGTGAAATGAATGGATCTTGGACATCCGTGGAGGGTGGTGCTGCAACTAATGGTAGTGCTGCCAACCGTTGTTGCGTTTGACCCGTAGGATTAGACCTCTGTGGGTGTACTGATAAAGGAGGATATTCCTGATCCATCTCAGTAGTTACAACAAATTCCTTCGGCTGTCGGACTTCAGCATTCTTAAGAAGAAGACTACTCTGAAATAGTTCTGCATTCAACCTTTTTAATTCTTTCATTTCTTCCTCCTGTTGTGCAAACCTTTGCTCTAATGAGAGCGATTGACCTCCTTCAGAGGAAGGGTGAGAAGTAACCTGATTCTTACCTTTCCCCTTATTGGATCCTTTTCGGAGAGGGGGAAGTGGGTTACTTGAAGGAATACCCAGATTTTGGGTAAGCCTTTGATTATGTGTGCGCACACCTTCTTCATTTAGGTCTGTGTGCGCGACTTCTTGAGCAGGAACCTCTTCGTCTGATCCCTCTGATTGAGCCTCATCTGGTGAATCAGCAGCAACGGCAGTGATGACATTAATGGATGCATATTGCATGGAATCCTTTCTATCAGCATTTCTATGATATTGTCTCCTTCTATGTCCATGATAAGACATGGAATTCCGTTGACTTTATCCCTCAGGAATTTTTTGGAGAACCGTTTCGTTCCTCTTGAGGCTTATTCCCTAATCGAGAGAATACTGACTTTATCTGAGGGAGGGATTGAAGATTTGAAAAAGCCCCTAGTCCGGTGGATTGGGGGTGTTCCTGTTGCTTCCGCTCAACTCCTCGAATCCCATTCATTGATTATGAGGGTTGGGTTAGAGAAGTCCCCAGTCTGGCAAGCTAGGGTGTCTCTTGACATGCTATGTCTGAGATCTTTTTAAAATCTCTCTTGACCTTGCGAATCTTAGTTCGGAAATTAGATGGATGCATTAACCTGTATCAACTTTTATCACCTGGTTCAACAGACCGTTGGATGATTTCCGAAACTTCTGTTATTTGATGACGTGTTTGCTCCAGACGAGAGGCTTGCGCAATATTCTCGCCTGCTTGATGTAGGAGCAATTCAACAACCTGTTCTCTATATACTTGACTTTGAAAGGAACTAGTTGAAGCTTGATCTCGAGCAAGCTTTTGATTATGAACAAATCCCATTGACTGTGGCCGGCCATGGGCAATAACATTGCATGAGACCATTTTCGGCGGGCTCTGCTGACCAGAAAGCACTGTGAAATGTAGTGCTCCGTGAACACCCCATCCTCTGATATGAACATTAGATGGAGAATTAGAAATTAACTGACGCAATCTTCTTAATGCGCCAAGGCATGAACGATGAAGGGTTCTCTGTTGCTTTTCAGCCTTCGGATACCGAGAGACTGATAGAGATGCCAAATCAATCTGGCGTTGTAACCCTTCTATTATCTTAAGATGATTTTCATATTCATCGTATGATAATACCTTCTTCTTTAATTGACAAAGAGTTTTCCATATGTTAAGACGAATATCATGGATTCCATCATCCGTCAACATCTTTGGAATGTCATACTGTGAATCAGCCAAAGGCCAAAACATGACTGGTACTTCACCTTTTGCCAGTTTTTTCCTCATGTTCAGCATTTCCTCTTTATCATTAAATGAAGATTCTTCTACCTGTTTGGACCAGAGTTGGTGTTTCCTTGTTGCTTCATCGGATTCAACAAGATTGGTAGAGGAATCACTATTCATGCTGGAAGATAAATGACCCAGGGAAGGTTCGGAGAATAACCTGAACCCCAAGCTATCTTCTGATGGAGAAAGAGTTTCACCTGCCGATAGTAAAACTTCAGACATGACTGGTTTTACGTTTGCAAGTGCCTCGAGATAGGAGGGCTTTCTCGTCACTACATTGCCTTCTGAAGAATTTTCGAGACAATGTGAATCACTACTACGGAGAGGACTTTCGCAGCGAAGTTCATCACCATGAGGAGGACCTTCATGATGGGTTACAGCAAAAGATGAAATCTCTTGCTCCTTGGCCTTCTGACCACACATAGGGTTCCTGTGGTTCTCATCTGAAGAAGAAACTTCAATATTGACCGAATTTTCATGAAGCAAGTCTTCATGAGGAAGTGTCTGTTGAAGACCTTCGGGATTAATGTTCCTGTTATTGGGAACTGAGGGAGTAGAATCTTGAATTCAGACAGATAAATGTCTGAGGGCTTCAAGAACTCCAGCATCGAGCAAGGCCTTGTTGCAGATTGGCCTTTGATCTCCTGACTGTGCTGGGCGGATCTTTTTCTTAGATGCCTTCTTACTCGCTTTAGAAACCACTAGATGACGAAAGTGATTGCTCTGAGCAGGTGTATGTGCCTGATCAGGAAAGATGGTCAGGTTAGGCTGACGATCATTGCTCAAATCAGGTGTATGTGCCTGACTTGGTTGTCCATATGATATGGGGGAGTAGGCCCCACAACCCTCTTGGACTGGAACAGATGTGTGTGTCTGTTCCGGAGTGAATTGTTGATGTGTCACTCCACTGCTAGGGATAGATTTATGTGTCTGTCCCTGAGATGACGCTGAAGCTGTTATGATATCCTGGCAAGCATCCAGAATATGAGCAGGAATTTGCTTCTGCTCTTTCACCATTGAAAAAATATGTTTGGTGACTTCAGCCGCCGGAACGGGGATATACGTCCATTCCGGGCTTGGAGTAGGTGTATGTGCCTGCTCCTGTCCTCCTTTTCCTGTCAGTGAATCCTGACAGTACTCAAGTGTGGAGGCAGAGAGTTTAGTCTGCCTCCTGTTTGTCGTCGGGGCTTTCCGACTGACTTCTCCGTGTGCTACCAAGCGAGACTGTTGGTAGGCTTGATTAGTATTAGCAGGTGTATGTGCCTGCTGATTACACTTCGCCAAACGCGGTTGACGAGATCCACCATATGTAGTCAGACGAGCCTGCTGACTAACTGCTGATGTATAAGCAGGTGTATGTTCCTGCCTATGGTACTCCGACGGAATTGCCTGGCGGGATCGGCTTGATGCTGCCAGACGAGTCTGCTGGACAGCGGGATTAAAACGGGCAGGTGTGTATGCCTGCTCGTTGTTTTCCACCAAGTTAGGTTGGTGGACTTCTCTGGAGATGGCAGGGATGACAACCTGCCTATTGTTAACCGGATTCCGTCTCTGGCGATTCATCTTGCCTGCTCGGGTTCGAGGAACCTGAGCTGAACTCTTGGAGTCGGTACCCTCATCATGTTGAGGGCGCACTACCGCACGAGTCTGGCGGCGATTGTTGATGGGAGCCTTTGAGAAGGACTCCTGTCTTTTTGAATTAAGGTCCTGCGGGACCTGCTCATTCACTTCCTCGGAGTAAGGGAGTGAATGGAAATTGCGTTCCGGGGATAACGACCCGAAACGATTGGAGACGGTAGTCAGCACCGTCTGCTTCTTGATTGCTGGTCGCCGTTGTCCGGACGACCAGGTAGAATTGTTAACTTGGAGGGCTTGACGAGCGGCCTCCAGAGTTGGGATAGTACCGTTGCGACGGTACTCCTTAACCAGTGCATTAGAAACACAGCGTTGAAGACGCTGAGTTGGTGATGTCATCCTCAGAGCGGATGACGTTCCAACAGGAGTAGCAGCATTGGTTTTCACAGCAGCAGACCTCACAGTAGAGGTGTTCCCAGCAGCAGTATTCACAGGGGTGAATTTAAGGAAAGCCATTTTTTGTAGAAGATCTTGAAAAAAGAGTGCCTATTCCATGTAACAGACATAATCAAGATGAATCTGGCTACTGCATCTTTTGGATGATCATATGTCAATGATTGCCTTGTTGGCCCAAAGGGCCTAACAGATAAGAAGAACATCACTTTAACTTGGTTAAGGATTCACGTCGGGTTCACCATTTTTGTTTTGCGTGGAATCCGGGGATGACCTCCTGGACGGGAGATTCAAACGTTCCGATCGGTTTCTAACGGGTTTGTTCGTAGAACCGGAAACATCCAATGATTCCACATCCGTTTGGACCTACTTTCCAAAGGCAGGCGCTCATTAACTTGTGGGCTAATGAGGCTTAGGAATTTGCATTGGTCGAGAGGATGGGAGGTCGGACTCATCACACCTTTTTGAGGGGAATTATTGTCTACTCCGGGACTCTCTTTATAGATTTAAGTTAAGTTCGTGAATCCTTATTACATTACCAAGTATGAAATGAGCTTTCCTTTAGTTTTAACAATCAATGATTAAATATGCAAGAAATTTAGAGAATCTTTTATATGTATTTGAGGTTCTTCATCAATATAGAATCATCTATATTTGTTTAGAGATTCTTGGTCAATGGTATCCTTCAAAACATTTATATAAAAGTCTCTTGGTCATTTTGATGACCAGGCTGGTTTTAAAGCCACTCAGTGGGGCACTTGAAGTTTATCGTCATTCAGAAGGACATAGATTATTTCAATGTTGGGATCGAACCCATAAATGGGCTACCTACGTATCCTTTGTTTTGAAAAAGGAATCAGAACCCACGTAGTTCGAGGAATGGGATATGATGTTTATGATTGATGGCTCAAAGATGAATGTCATAATTACTTTTACGCTCTAAGCTCACGTGAGTCATGCTCGGTGTGAGAAACAAGAGGTATTGGTAAAATTTAGACAATTGTGCCATAAAAGATGCAATCATAAGAATTTTTTTTGGGGCTTATGTATAGATGACTGCCCAGATAGACGAAGGTTTAGGATTTACTTTTAGGGAGAAAATCCAAGAACAGGGTCCACAAAGTTATATGTGCTTCATGGAGATTTGAATACTCTAATCTTGGGGCTTACTCCTAAGGAGGATTCCCAAGTTAGGAGGGGACTTATTATTGGGTTTTATTCCTGAAAAGGAAACCCAAATAAAAGGTAATTTATGACTGGTTAAGAGAAATTTTAAGAGACTTGGGGCTTATTCCTAAGAAGGAAGCCCAAGGTTATGACTGAGTCTTATTCCTGAAAAGGAGACCCAGGTTAGGGATTATGGTTTGGGGCTTACTCCTGAGGAGGATGCCCAAGATTAAAGGACTTGATTGGGGCTTATTCTTTAAGAAAGATGCCCAAGATTTATGACTAGGACTTATTCCTGAGAAGGAAGCCTAGGTTAGGGGACTTAGGGCTTACTCCTGAAAAGGAAGCCCAAGGTTATGACTGAGTCTTATTCCTGAAAAGGAGACCCAGGTTAGAATTCTCTCATCTTAAAGGATGAGGTTGAAATGAATTAACTCTCAATCTTTGGTGACATAAAGATGTTTAAATCACTAGGTTTTGAGAGATATTTCATATATTTCCTTTCAGATAAGGATGTCAAATCAAGAAATCATGCTATAAATGGCTTTGAAAGGTATCTTGAAGACTGAATCTTGAATAGGAAGGGTGAAATGGCTTAAGAGGGGTAAAAATGGGCAAGATGGGCACCCAAAAAGATAGGGGCGCGCAAGTCTTGAAAGGCGCACAAGTCCTGCGGCGGCGCGCAAGTATTGGTCGTGCAAGTATACTTGCGCGACATTAGGGGTACTTGCGCGATTTTCAACCAGTATTGAAATGCTTGAGCGACTCTTTATTAAACCCTTTACCATCCTCTTGAGGTTCTTCCAGAAGAGGGACGCGCAAGTTATATTGCAGAAATTAAGTAGGCGCGCAAGTGTTTGATAAGTTTCAACACTTAGGCCTTCCTTTTTCTCTTTAGATCTTCCGTTCTAGGTAAGAAATTACCTTAGAAGTGTTCCGGAAGCTTTGAGAAGAGACTTGGACGTCGGGAGCTTCAATCCGAGTTTCTGGAAAAAGATCCTCCTCAATGGGGGGCCCACAGGGTCTATTTATAGGAAAAAGAAGACCCCGGGCGGTTACTGGGCGGTTACCAGGCGGTTATCACATATGTCGCGCAAGTCCCTTGCACGAACATGAGGAGTCGCGCAAGTATTGAGGCGGCGCGCAAGTGTACTTGCGCGACCAAGAGGGAACTTGCGCGATATATGGGCAATGTTCTCCTTTTTTATCCCTTTGTCGATTTTTTGATGTTTCTTCAAAGGATTAATCACTTTGAGCTCAGATATTCCCTTTTCCAATCTTTAGTTTCTGTGACGAAAAGGAGCGTCAACAAATCCAAATCCAAAAATCACCCAAAACAAAATTGTGTTTGATAGAGTTTGGAAATTAAAATCACATAAGTGAAAATATTTAGTTTCTTGTGTTGGTTATAACAAAGGGTTTTTTAAAGACTCAATGTTTCATCCATTAAATATTAAATTTATTTTTAAATCCTTTGATTGTTACAATAATGGTTTGGAGGGTTTATATTTAAATAAAAAAAATCTTATAACGGAATCCAAAATATCATATCATGATTATGGTGAAGGGAAAAATCATTAAAGTTATATAAGATAAAATATATCATTACCTTTGCATTTTTTAAAGTGAGTAAAAAAAATCCATAAAAATATCAATTTTGAAAACATATGTATGAAATTAAAAAGATACATAATATAACATTTATAAATTATTTATTTTTATATAAATAAATCCATAAAATAATTTTAAGAATATGGACAAGGAAGAAAATGAATTATAAATTAAAACATTAAAAAATCTCTAATGAGATTTTAAGTTAAAATGTCCCTTACTTTGATTTCGAATCGTACCAAATATTATTCATCTTCGTGAATAATATAATTGTGTTAAATTTGTTCTTTATTATGAATATTTTTCCTGTTTTTGGTTCTTTATATTAATTTTCATGTTATATTTCGTTACATAATCATCTCTATTCATGGATGATGTTTTGAAAGTATTCATCTCATATGCCCTAACTGACATTGGTTGATTGAATATCGACAAAGAAGGAATTATTATATAATTTATAAAATAAATATATGAAATTATTATTATTTTTTGACATAAATTGTTATTTTAAAAGTAACCATTAATAATGGTTAAGAAAAATCCACTAGGTCACAATCATGTAGACAATAGATTATTTGTGGACATGATTAACACTTCCATTTTTCAGTGATAATGACAGATAGAAGTTACCTATTATATTATATTTATAAAATTGTTATTACATAATAGATATAATAATTTTTCATTAAATACACTTACATTTAGGATTAATGTTATGCGGTTATGAAAAATGAATCACATCACTTCATGGAGGTGGTAATCAACATGTATGATTGAATGAAATTATAATTTCATAATGGATAGAATTATAAAATAGGTAATTTATCATTTCTATTGAATATAATTTATTTAATTAATATTTGTCTATGTATTTTAAATCTTTCACTATAACCAGCCAAGAGAGGCGGTGATTGGAAAAAATTACATCAGTTCACTAGGAGGTAGTCTTCCATACTCCTAAATGACCGTTACATTTACTATTTAATGGAAGTGGTGAAGAATATTGGTTATACCATCAAACTAAAAAAGTATATATACATGATATAAAATTGATTTTATTACTTCATAATGTTTGAATAATATTTTATAGAGGTAGAATATTATATAAAACTAAATAATTCATTTAAAAGATACACCTGTTCTTGAGACAACATTCTTTTCATTACACCATAAGCCCTATACAGTAGTTATTAGACCCGTATTAAGATATAAATAATTTTGGAATGTGTCTTAGGAAGGGATTTAGTAGGTATTTGTAAGAACTCGGATCTTCTTTTCAGGTATGTTATCATTTTCTGGTCATTTTTTAAACAAAGAGGAGTTTCTGGAAATTTTTTAAGTACACGCTCTGTACATTAGGAGTACACATCGTGTACTCGGTTACCGTGGGTAGTTGTGTGCTGGTCATGTAGCGGCCATGCACATGGCCATGTGGGGACCTAGAGACTTCCTAAAGCAGAGTACAGAAAAGTGAAGTACATGTTGTGTGCTTCTAATGTACATGCCGTGTATTTTCTTTTTTTCATTAAATGTACTGGGGTCTCGTCTAATCGCCTGAAAGCCCTACATCCTGGTCTGGTTCATTTGAGAGAACTCGTTCGGCCTTTAATGTTCTCCATACCCTCAAGCGAGCATCTTTTCTCCGAATAGACTATCGTCGATTGCGCTGGGACCGCAACAGTAAGCTCTTCCTTCTGCTTCAACATCATTTCCTGATTCCTCATATTTCTCAAGTTATCCTTCATTGAACATTTGGAGCGTATTTGTAGATATACGGTGTTCATGGGAGATTCAATTCTTGAGGTTCATGTATAGAGATCTCCCAACACCGAAGTAGGTGGTATGTTCCTTTCCATTGATTTTCTTTGAGTTTTATGTGCAAAATTTCCCATAACCTTTGAACGGGGTTTTGTGCATTTAAGGTCTTAGCGTTATTAATTGCCTTATATGATTGTATGCTTGATTATAGTTTGATTTCATATAAATGGGGTAAATTTGTATTCCTTGGAGGTTTTTCCCTCCTTGTTCATTTTGTATATTTGTTCTAGTTCTTCCTTTAAGGTTGTTTTTTTCCATGCCTAGTATTATAGGATGAAATGTTTTATCTTATCTGACATGCTAATATTCTATATATTGTTAGAAAAGAAGTCCAAGGGGTTCACTTTGGTTGTTTTTCATCATTTGTGCATGTTTTCTTTACCCGAGGATAGGGGGAATCTATTGTAGTGGGACCATAGGGGAAATTAATGTTGAGGGCTTTCCCGGAGTGTCTTTTATAATTGTTACACTGCGAGACTATAGGGGGATTGACATTGAGAGCTCCCTCAGAGGGTCTATAGATATGTTACAAGGCCATAGGATGAAATTACGTCGAGTCTTTCCTCAGAGTGCCTGTATTTACTGCTGAAAGTCTATAGGGGGAATTGACGGTGAGTTCTTCCTCAGAGAGGCTTTGAATCACACATGAGTATAGGGGGAATTCATGGTCAGTGCTTCCATAAAGAGTCTTGGAAATATCTATCCGCGTTTTTGTTGAACCAGAGGGCTTAGGTTGAGAGTAATGCCTATAGGGTTACCTTCTTTGATTAGCTGTAGTTTCATATATGAAACTGAATACATTGAAACTATGGATTTTTTACTACTTAGTACTTCCTTGTTGTTGCTTCCTTTTACTTGTTACCAGACATATATTCAATGACTTTTAGGCACAAATCTTGTGGTGGTTGCATACTGGGAATTAGTCTAACACCCTATTTGGGCCATTATTTTGAGCCGAAACATATTTTATTGGTGCAGGTATAGATATGGTAAAGGGACTATTTACTTCAGGTACTTGATTGTTGTGGGGTGGGATAGGAAGGGACCAAGCATAGACTTGTGATGATGAGGATATATTTATCTATTTTATTTTGTACTTTGGTTTGGTACTATTTTTTATTCCAACATCGTGATTTGGTTGGCTGCTTTCGTAGATATATGTATCATCCATCATTTATATGTATGTGTGAATAAGTTTATTATTTCCATTATTCGACTGTTTACTTTATGATGGATTATTACTACTTCTACTATTGTATTTTGGATTACTTCTACAGTGTTACTCTGCCAATGAGGGCATAGTTTTCCCAATGTCACACCCATGGCCCTCACTGCTAGTCAATAACCTCTGACGTTTAGAAAAATTCGCTTGAGTCCATGTGACCAACTAGGTATGAGGCACCTCTGGGTGGCTTCTGGAACCGGGACACTACAAAGTTTTATCAGAGGGATTATTTTCTTCTTGACTTACTGTTTGGAGCCTATAGTTAGGGATAGGGTAGAATAGGTACATGTTAATAAGTTGTGCCTTGGAGTAGCTAACACGTGTACAAGGAAAAGACAATTTTCCTCGTTAATACAATTTTACAGTGGATTTGATTTTCACTATTGGGTGAATCACAAGTATTGTAATGTTATTGTATATGTTATTAAGGTTCTAGTTTGGTTTCAACCCGATGAGATGAGGTTATTCCATCTCATGCATCATATAGGCACTTGTTAGAAATCACATGTCATTCATTCGTTCCATGCCATTTAGGGTGCATTAGGGATTGCATATTGTTGTGATGGATGTTCTTCTAGATATTAATTCGATTGTGATAGATTCCTTGATATAATACCTTCTTTTTTGGTTAGATAATTTATTTTTTAAGGGAGTTCTTGAATGAACACCAAACATTGGTTCGTGAGTTGTTATGGGCCCTCATGGACTAGAATTTGGGGGATCATTGCATTGTTATCATTTTTTATAACATGTATAAGATGCAATTATTTGATTTGAGGATAGAATGGGCCCTCAAGGAAAAGAATTTGGCACTTAAGGGTTTGTTATTGTTTTTCTGGCTTCCAGAGTAGTTTTTAAGGCTTACTGTTCGACAAAACCTAGAATACACACCGTGTAATGTTAAATACATTCCATTTGTTATAATATTCATGAAGAAACTATTTTTCTTATGTACATGTCATGTAACATAAGTACATTCCATGTAGTACCTCACCATGTCCCATACTATGTCGGTGGGTACATAGGGTTTAGAATCATTGGTAGGACCCTCCGTATAGAGGATGTACACGTCGTGTTGTAGAACCTTGTAACTAGAAGTGTCACTAAAAAACGGGTCATTTGAGTCTTTTACCGTACCCGTTGGGTCAGTCGGGAAAACGCTGTGTAGTGTAACCCAGGTACCCGACCGTTAAATGAATAAGACAGTTCAGTAAAACCTACTTAGAACAAACAGTGTCCATCTGGGGCATGCCGTGTAATGTGATCTATGCATCTGGCCATGTCACTAACAACATGGGTCGGTGAAACACGTCTATTAAACACCATTTATGGAACAAAAACAGCATGTAGTCATATTCTAGGAGAACCATGTGGCTTAGTCATATAAGATAACATGGGCAAGGGAAGAGGATTCAAGTACACACCATGTAGTGGACATACATGGCGTGTATCTATGTCTTGTTAAACTTGAAATCTTTCCTTCTACTATTCCTTTTTTATAAACATATATTTTTCAGTCCTTGATAATATTTAACTAAGGTGTGTGTTTGACCTTGTAGATGCATGCCACCGAGATGTTGTCCATTTGAACGCCAGTTGCAAAGCAGTGAGCAAACATCAGATATGGCTTATTATTGACATCTGATTTCTTTATATGGTAAGATTATCTTTTTAATTAGTTATAAATTGTAATTAGAATATATTTATATGATTTAATCCAATTTTGGACTTTGGAATTAATTTCACATTGAAATTTGAAATAAACAAGTGTCAATCTTTTGATAGTTATTATTTATTTAAAACACGCTTTTTGTTTTGACAGTGGAAATTAATTATAAATTAATGTCTGCCTGTTATGTGTTTTGAATTTAGAAAAATTTATTCCATGTTTGGAATTAGTAGGTCCAAATTTTGTAAATATGTAATTTATATTTATATACATTTTAAATATATACTTCAATAAATATCTTATTTACCATTCTTAAAAGGTAAATATAATAAATAAGGGAAAAATATAATATTATAATAATATTAAATTACCACAACATGTGTCCTAATCCTATTTGATGATACATATCTGACCATGAGAATCCTTGGGTCAAATTAGGGACCCCATGGAGCCACATTGGAGTAATAATTACCCTTTATGTTAATTAATTTAAAGTAAATAAAAAAATGACATAAAAAATATCTTTCAGAAAATATATTTTTATATGGGGTTATATAAGTAATCGTTTCGACTATAAATATTAATTGGAAATATAAAAATATATCCTAAACTATGGTAGTTTTTTTTATAATTTTTGGACATCAAATAAATTAAATTATTTATGACACAATATTGATGGAAATTTTATCTCATTAATTAATGATTTAAATAAATAAGATTATAAATATTAAAACAATATCCATAACCTATATAATTATTATTGGATGATTTTATTTCAACCATGAGTCATATAAACATATAATTTTTAGATTATTTGACATTTTGAAACCTAATATGAGGTTATAATAAAATAATTGTTTCAAACTTTCCTAAAGATCCCCTCATCTCCCTTGAAAAAATCCATCATTACTAATCCATTTCTCACACTTCTAGAGCATTTGTAAATTGAATCCTATGATCTAATAATCTCCCAATATCACTCTATTAATCCTAGAAGCCTTACCTTATCCATAAAACACTTCAAGAAACCCTTTTTGTTCAAACCAAAGGGATTTACCCGATTTAAAGGTAACATCTTCTTTTAAGTTATTTTGTTTTATTTTAATTCTCTGACCCCCTAAACTCTTTTTATTCCTTCAATTTATAACAAAACCAGTATCAGAAATATAGTAGGATGTTTTTATTAGAATTATTCTTACAAAACTTACACAGACCTCTATCTAATGGGTGAAGAACATTCTGTTTCTGTGGATGAAGAACTAACGCCTCACAAAACGTTGATTGTTCGATTATCTCTTACCACCTCTCATGGTGGCCATTATAATGGCACTGTATTTCTATATGATATTTATTATTTTTTATGTTTTCTTTATGCTTTTGTATTTTCAATTTATAGCATACCTTTATAGTATATATTATGGGTAAACGCGATAATTTCATTTTAGGAAGTGCGGACTACCGCCCCCTCAAGGTGATATGACTCGTTAATGCAATATGTGGGATGTATAAAGGATGGAGATAAGGAAATCATATAAAATATTTTACTATAATTATAATATAACTTTGTATAATTATGTTATAATTCCATTAAATATGAAATAGAAATGAATGTAACGTTCATGCGTACGTACGGCTTACCATCTCCATGAACGGTGCATTTCATTTATTATCTCCAAATGTTATGTACTATTATAAATACATGTATATACGGGATATATATGATATATATGATATATAAATAATTAATATCATTCTGGAGATAATGGAATATTTACCACATGGACAACTTGTAAATATATGGTGTTCATTTCTGACTCAAGTACCAACTATCGACAAAACGACCATTATTAACATAAATGATTACATAATGTTTATAACATAGTAATAAGTGATATTAAAGGAATAATAAAATTGAAAAATGTTCTTATGAAAGTAGAAATTAACTTCAGATTATTATTCAGGAGATTAAAGTACAAACAGGTCAAGTCAGACACACGGTAAGGGACTTCATTTCAATCTCCGTTCATTGTGGCATATTTTGTTTTATTCTCAACATTATTTTATATGGTGTATAAATACCTTTGACTTTTCATTTCATTCAAATGGAATATTTTCCTACGAGTCATTTTACTAAATGAAAAAAAAATGTTTCTTCTTAACGTAAGTGGTGATAACGACCTTTTCTGCTGTCGTAGGTATTATTTGATCTTTGGCATCCTTAACAAGACGTAATTTTTTTAAAAGGAAAATAAATATCATATAATATTTTTATTTATTTTGTTATTGAAAATGGTTTTGATAATGGATTTTTTTGTATATATATTTAAATGATATATTGTTATTAAAATTATGAAATGTTATCTTTATTTTATTTTTATTTTATTTTTGTTTTATGTGTTATGAATATGTTATGGTTCTTTGGAATTGTTTATGTATATGGGTGGTCCCATGATAACCCTAGGGACGGTGAGCCCAGGATATCACTCCAATGCATTGGGTAACATGATGGAGGAAAAAATGAATGTTTCTCCTAAGATATTTAGGGAATATACTGTGATGGGTATTCCAAATGTAACTCCCTATGTATCAGGGATAGCTACAACGTAATTATGATATGGATGCCACAAGTTACCTTTATGATTTATGTTTTCAATGTGTTATTCAAAAATCTTATGAATTCAAGAGGTATGTAAAAGATCTTATGTTATGTGTGTAATGATGAACTAATGTTTTCATTCTTTTTTCTATAACCCTTACTGAGCTTTTTATGCTCATCCTATGTTTTGAAATGTTTTTAACAGGACTTAAAGATTAATAGGGTCAAGGATGGGATCATGGAAAAGTCATGATGTCTAGAACATGGAACTAGACATGACATTTTTTTTCAGAAGTTTATATTTTGTGAAAAAATTGGAATCTAAGTAGAACTATCTACTTTAGAATATTTTGATATGTAATTTTATTCCATAATTCTCTAAAACTCTAAACCTGAAAAGATCTGAATTGTGAATTTTTCATTTAATTCAATATTATGTAATTTTTTAAGGCCATGTCCTTATTTTTGGTATCAAAGGTCAGATTAGATAACTTTAGGAGTTAGGTTATTGGTAAATTAATATCCATAAATTAATTTATGTTAATATTGAAATGATATAGAATTTATAGATTACAATGTTTCTTTTCCTAATATATTTTTATGTTCAAAAAGGATTTCCATAGAGGATACAGGGTGGCTATGTTGGGACGACATCAGGAGGAAGACAGCCTTCCAAATCAGCAACCTGAGATGGTCAGAATCGGAACTGAACAGTTTGTTGTAGTGATGGAACAGTTGATTCAGGCTATAAATGGTGATGGTATCCATACATGAGATCGTAAATATCAACTACAGAGGAACATTTCAGGAGTATAGAATTTAATGAGGCAATATCCCATATCATTCATAGGATCATCTGAAATTGTGATAGCAGAAGTTTTAATTAAAGCATTGGAGAAAATTTTTTATGTCATGGGTTGTTCAGAACACCAAAAGGTTAGTCTTTATATTTACTATTTTGAAGGCGAAGCTGATCAGTGGTGGCCGATGGTGTTATATATCATGGATAGTGTGTAGATTGATGCTCTTGATTTTGATGAATTCAAAGTTATGTTGCGTGGGAAATATTTTCCCAAGGTGGTTCGACATTGGATGGAAAAAAAATCCGTATTATTGAGGTAGGAGGATGATTCAGTGGAAAATTATGAAAAAAAATTCACATTACTCAAAAGGTATTCACTTAATTTCATACAATATATTGATAATAAAATCAACAATTTTTACTCAAGATTAAATCCAGAGTATCAAAAGGCTTTAGCTTCTCATGAGTTCAAAATTTATGAAAAACGTTTTCGTTGTGAGGAGAATGTGAAGATGGAGTTTTCCAATCATTAGGTTTTCTTTGAAAGAAAAAACAGAATAAGAGGTCAAGGTGGCTGGTGAAATGGAAGAACTCATCAAAAAAGTCTAATGGTAAGAAACTTAAGTTTATAGTTTGTGAAAATTGTGGTAAAAAACATGTTGGGGAATGTATTTTGAATCTAGTAAGTGCAACTAATCTGGTAAAATGGGACACGAGGCTCGTAATTACACTGAAAAAATATCAAGGTAATAGTAATACAAAATATGATTTATAGTTATTAAAATATTTGAGGTGGAATGAAAGAGGTAATTATTCAAATGAGTGTCCAACTAAGAACTCAACTGTGGGAAAGAAGCCATACTATAAGCAGAAAGGGGTGTTGAAATCCTTTACAACAACTTTAGTAGATGTTGGTCCATCAAATGAAGTAGTATCTGGTACACTATTTTTTTGTTCAGATTATTCCAATTGGTTTTTTGAATTAGGGTCTACACACTCTTTCATTTCTGAGATTTTTTCTAGAAAATTGGGAATTTCATCTCAAGATATGAATATAGAACTTATGGTAAAAACCCCAGGAGGAAATATTGAGACAAAAAAACATATGAACCATCATGTCCTTTTGTGGAGAAATAATATACATGAAAACCTTATTGTTTTTCCTCTAGTAGAGTTTGATGTTATTTTGGGTATATATTGGATTTTTTGATTATCATGATAAGATTGACTGTAGAGCTAAAGAGGTTTCCCTTCAGAAAGATTTTCAGTTTGTGTACAAGAATGAACTCTTACTTTTGATAACATACCAGGAAGCTTAGAAGCTAGTAAAATATGGAAATGAATGTTACCTTGCACATATTGTTGAAAATAAAGTGTTTAGATTAATGATGTGCCAGTGGTAAATTAGTACCTTGATGTTTTTCCTGATGAGTTTCCCGGTATTATACCTGATCGGTATGTTGAATTTACTATTGACTTAGGGCCGAATGCTAAACCAATTTGAAAACCCCCTTATCGAATGGCTCTAATTGAACTTTTAGAGTTAAAGAGGCAATTGAATGATTTATTAGATAAAGGTTTCAATCGACCTAGCACATCACCGTGGGGTGTTCAGGTCTTATTTGTTAAAAAAGATAGTTCAATGAGACTATGCATTTATTATATAGAATTTAATAACATCACTGTTAAGAAAAAGTATCCTTGGCCACATATCAATGATTTGTTTGATCAGCTCCAAGGAGCTCAATATTTTTTGAAGATTGATTTAAGGTCAGGGTACCATCAGGTGAAGGTAAAGGAAGTAGATATTCTGAATACCATGTTTCATACTAGATATGGCAATTATGAATTTGTGGTTATGTCTTTTGGGTTAACCAATGAACCTTTTATATTCATGGATCTTATGAATATAATATTCTTGAGTTCTTAGATATGTTTGTGGTTGTGTTCATTGATGATATTTTGGTTTTTTCTAAAAGTAAAGAGGAGGATGAAAGTAATTTAAGGGTTGTCTTGAAAACCATGAAATAAAATAAACTTTATGGGAAATTCATCAAGTGTGTGTTTTGAATACAAAAAATTTCATTTTTGGGTACCATTGTTTCAAAATATGGCATAACTGTTGATCCTGCTAAAACAAAGGTTGTTGAAGAATGGACAAGACCCATAAATATAACATATATTCTTAGCTTTTTTTGGTTTGGCTGGTTATTACTGAAAATTTTTCCAACAAATATCAAGGTCATATAGTCCAATGACTATGTTAACATGAAAAGGTGTTATGTTAATCTGGACAAAAGAATGAGATTATTATTTTAAAGAATAGAAAAAAATATTGGTGAATGCTCCAGTTTTGGAATTGCCTTCTAGAAATAGTGAGTTTGTTATCTAAAGTGATGCTTAGTTGAAAGGAATTATTTGTTTCCTTATACATAATGATATGATAATTTCTTATGATCAATGTTAGTTGAAACATCATGAGTTAAATTACCCTACACATGATTTGGAATTAGCTGTTGTTGTTTTTGCTTTAAAATTTTGGAGGCATTTTTTGTATGGAGGGAAAATGTGAAATTTATACTAACCACAAATGTTTGAAGTATATATTCACATAAAAGTAATTTAACATGAGACAGAGGAGATGGTTGTAATTAATCAAGGATTATAATTGCACGGTCCAATACCATCTTGGAATGGAAAATAAAGTAGCTGATGCTTTGAGTCAAAAAAAACTAATGTTTCATTAACCATGCTATGTATGGAATGATATCCTTTGGTTTTGTATTTTATGAACATTAGAATAGAATATGCCAGTGCATGAAATTCTTCTCTTTTGTTTTATGTGTCAGTGGAATCATCTTTGTCAGACAGAATGAAGCGAGCGCGGAAAGAATACAATGAGTTACAGAAAAAGGTAGAGTTGGTTCAGAAAGGTAAGTTGACTGAATTTAACATTGATAATGATTGTGTTTTGAAGTTAAGGGAAAGAGTATGTGTTATTTGTGATTCATAGTTGAAGAATGAGTTGTTATGTTAAGCTCATAGATCACTGTTTTCATTTCATCCAGGTAGTACGTATATGTATAGAGATCTTCGGTAGTATTACTGGTGGGATCGAATGAAAAGAGATATTGCTGATTTTTCTGTGAAGTGTTTGACTTTTCAGTAGGTTAATGCAGAGCGGTAGTTACCAAAATGGATGCTTTAGTATTTACCATTCCCATAGGGAAAATGGGAAAATATATCCATGGACTTCACTATGGTATTAACATATACATCTATAGGTAACATTGCAATCATGGTTATTGCTGATAGATTGACTAAATATTTTCATTTCCTTCATATTAGAGATACTTTGTCTCCTAATAAACATTCTCAGTTGCATGTTGAAGAGATAGTTGGGTTGCATGGTGTTCCCCTCTCCATTGTATCTGATCGTGATCCCAATTTTACTTATAACTTTTTGAAAAGCCTTCAGAAATCATTGGGTACTGAATTAAATTTTAGTACATCTTTTTATCCTCAATCTGATGGGCAATCAGAATGAACAATTAATACCATGAACGATATGTTACGTTCTTTCTCGATCGATTATCAGGGAAGTTGGGACCAACACATTTCTTTTGTTGAATTTTCATATAATAACAGTTTCCATTCTAGTGTACAAATGGATCCATTTGAGGCATTATAAAGAAATAATTATTGATCTCCAGCTTTTTGGGATGATATAGGTGAAATAAAACTGATGGGACCAGAATTGGTAGAAGATATGGTAGAAAAAGTTCAGTTTATTCAGAATAATATAAGCACAACTCAGAGTAGGTAGAAAAGTTATGCGGGTAATCGGAGGAAGAATCTATCTTTCGAGGTAGGTGATCATGTCTTTCTCAAGGTTTCTTAATGGAAAAGTGTGATGCGTTTTGGTAAGAAGGGAAAGTTGAGTCCGAGGTTCATTGGACCTTATGAAATCCTAGAGAATGTTGGAATAGTTGCATACAGAGTGGCTTTACCTCCTTGTTTATCTTAGGTACACATTGTTTTTCATGTTTCAATGTTGAGAAAGTATATTCCAGATCCATCTCATGTTTTAATCCCAGAGGTAGTTTAGTTGGAAGATATTCTCTCCTATGAAGAACAAACTCTCAAGATTTTTGACCCTAGAGAGAAACTGTTGTGGAATAAGATAATTTTTTACGTAAATTTTTTTGTGGAAAAACCATATGGTGGAAGAGGCAATGTGGGAATCTAAAAATGTTATGAGGGATAAATACCCACACTTATTTGATAAGTGAATAAAAATTTGGAAGATGCAATTCCCCAAAGGGGGGAAGGATGTAACATCCCAAATAAACAAGGAATAATACATTTGAATGTTTAATAATATTTTTGAATTAAATATTAATTTTACTTTAAAGGGGATGCATTGTTCGATAGTATACCCAATACGAAATAGCGGGTTTCTTTGAAATCTTATGTTTCACACTAATAATATAATATTATTATTTTAAATTGTAGTTAACGCCTAGCCATTGTATCGGAGAGATTGTGTAGAACTAAATAAAATATTATTATGCATATTTGTAAAATGTTTCTTCATTTATCTAATAAAAGTTAGAGGCTTAAAATGTGAATGAATCTAAGCATAAATACTCTAATATTCTCTAAAAGGTCGATTTACCGCCTTTTGATGGGGAACCCTCTTTAAATCTTGTTTTGGTCATTTTTATATGTTCTATTAGTCAATATAAAATTATTCTTTAGATTCGGGACATTAAAATTTACTTTGGGTAAATTTTTGTTATTTTTCTGATAAAGATCATTTTTAATGGATAATGAAAATACTGTATTTTAATTCAAAAGTGCCTTTTAATCTAATTTAATTATATAGTTAGAATATATTTTTAATTGGTTATAATGTTTAATTAGAATATATGTTTACTATTTAATCCAATGTGGGACATTTTAATTAATTTCACTTTGAAATTTTACATAAACAAGTGTCAATGTTTTGATAGTAATGATTTCATAAAAACGTGCTTTTTGTTTTGACCGCAGGAAATAATTTTAAATTATTTTCTGCCACTTCAGTGTTTTGAATTTAGAATAATTCATTCGATATTTGGAATTAGTAGGTGAAAATTATTTAAATAGGTAACTTTTATTATTTGACATTTTAAATATTACTTCAGTAAATATTTAATTTACCATGATTAAAAGGTTAATATATTAAATAAGGGTAAAATATAAAATAATAATAATAATAAATTTCCCTAACATGTTTCCTAATCCTAGTTTATGATACATATCCAACCATGGGTGTCTTTGGGTCGAATTGGGGACCCCATGGAGCCACATGGGAGTAATAATGACACTTTATATAAATTAATTTAATGTAAGGACAAAAATGACATAAACAAATATCTTTTAGTAAATAAATTTTTTCTTGGGGTTATATAAGTTATCTTTTCAAGTATAAATACTTTTTTTAAATATAATACAATTTCCTAAATCATTGTTTTTTTTAATTTTTTTAAATCAAATAAATTAAATTATTTTTGACACAATAATTATTCAATATTTATCTCATTAATAAATGATTCAAATATATAAGATTATAAATATTAAAACAATATCCAAAACCTATCCAATTTTTACTGGATGATTTTATTTCAACAATGTGTCATCATAAATTTTACTTCAATCATTAGTTGACATTTTGAAACCAATGATTACGTTACAATAAAATAATTGTTTTAAACATTCCTAAAGAGCCCCTCCTCTCCTTTATAAAAAGCCTTCACTTCTAACCCATTTCTTACACTTCACAAGCATTTGTCTTGTAAAAACTCTAATCAAATTGGCCACCAATATCCCTATCTTATTCCATGGATCCTTACCTTAGGCAAAAAACACTTCAATAAAACCTTTTGGTTCAAACAAAAGGGAGTTTCCCGATTTAAAGGTAACACCTTCTCTTAAGTTATTTTGATTTATTTTACTTCTCCAACCTCCTAAACTATTTTTATTACTTTATTTTATAACAACACTAGTATCCTAAATATACTAGTATATTTTTACGAGAATCATTCTAACTAAACTTACACACACCTCCTTCCAATGGGTGAAGAAGACACAGTTTATGTGGATGGAAAACTAAGGCCACACAAAACGATGGTTGTTTGATTATCTCTTACCGCCTCTCATAGTGGACTTTATAATGGCACTGTATGTAT
This sequence comes from Viscum album, assembly GCA_963277665.1. Classification (NCBI taxonomy): domain Eukaryota; kingdom Viridiplantae; phylum Streptophyta; class Magnoliopsida; order Santalales; family Viscaceae; genus Viscum; species Viscum album. The sequence goes on along the minus strand of OY728148.1, from coordinate 1,424,884,567 downwards.
ATATGATATGTATTTTTTTTATTTTTTCTTTATGCTTATGTATTTTCAATTTATAGAATACCTTTATCGTTTCCATTATGGGTAAATGCGATAATTTCATTTGAGGAAGTGTGGACTACCACCCCCTCAAAGTGATATGACTCGTTAATGCTATATGTGGGACATATAAAGGATTTAGTTAATTATATAATATATAATATTATAACAGAATTATAATATACCAATGTTTCATTATGTTTTAATTCCATCAAAATATGAAATATTAATGAATGTAGCCTTCATGCGTACGTACGACTAGTCGTCTCCATGAATGGTGCATTTCTTTTCTTATCTCCAAATTTTATGTACTATTATAAATACATGTATATACTGGATATATATGATATATATGATATCTAAATAATGAATATCATTCTAGAGATAATGAACTATTGACGACATGGACAACTCGTAAATATATTGTTTTCATTTTTGACCCATGTACCAAATATTGACAAAATGACCATTATTAACCTAAATGATTATATAATGTTTATAACATAGTAATAAGTGATATAAAAGGAATAATAAACTTGAAAAATGGTCCTAATGATGTATAAATTATCTTTAGTTTATTATTCAAGAGATTAAAGGACAAACAGTTCAAGTCAAACACGAGGTAAGGGACATCATCTCAATCTCCATTCATTGAGGCATATTTTGTTTTATTATCAAATTTCAGTGATACGGTGTATAAATACCTTTGAATTTTCATTTCATTAAATGGGAATATTTTCCTACAAGGTACTTTACTAAATGAAAAAAAAATTCTTTTTAATGTAAGCAGTGATAATGACCTTTTCCTCCCCTGTGAGTATTATTTAATCTTTGGCTTCTTTAACAAACTGTATTGTTTTTAAAAGGAAAATAAATACCATAAACTCTTTTTATGTATTTTGGTATTGAAAATAGTTTTGATAATGGATTTTTTATTTCAATATAATTAAATGATATATTGTGATTAAAATGTAAAAATTTTATCTTTCCTTTATTTTTGTTTTATGAGTTATGAATATGTTATGGTTCATTGACATTGTTTACGAATATAGGTAGTTCCATGATAACCCTAGGGCGGGTGAGATAATATATCTCTCCAATTCATTGGGAAATGTGACGGAGGTAATTGTGAATGTTTCTCCTAAGAGATTTAGGGAATATACTGTGATGGGTATTCCAAATGTAACTCCCTACGTAGTTGTGATAGATATAATGTAAGTATGATATGGATGACCCAAGTTACCTTTATGATTTTTCTTTTATATGTGTTATTCAAAAATCATATGATTTCATGAGGTATGTAAAATAGCTTATTTTTTTATGTAATGATGAACTAATTTTTTCATTCTTTTTTTTATAACCCTTACTTAGCTTTTTATGCTCATCCCATGTTTCAATTTTTTTTCACAAGACTTAATGATGAATAGGGTCAAGGACAAGATCAAGTAAAATTCATGTTTTCTAAATCATGGAACTAGACATGACTCTTAATTTCATAGGATTTTATTTTTTGAAAAAAGTGGAAACTGATAAAAGTATCTACTTTGTTATCTTTTGAGATGTAATGGTTGTTTACTAATTCTCTCAAACTCTAAAACAGAAAAGATTCTCAATGTGAATCATTCATTTAATTATATATTATGTAATGTTTTATGGTTGGGTATTATTGTTGGTATCAAAGTTCGGTTTAGATAACCTTAGGAGTTAGGGAATTGTTAAATTAATATCCCTAAATTAATTTATGATAATATTGAAATGATATTGAATTTACTGATTACCATGTGGCTTTGCTTAAGATATATCTAAGTTAAGAATGGTTTTCCATAGAGGAAACAGGGCAACTATGTTGGGACGACATCAGGAGAAAGGCAACCTTCCAAACCAGCCACCAGAGATGGTCAAAATCAGAACTGATCAGTTTGTTGTAGTGATGGAACAGTTGACTCTGGCTATAAATGGTGGTGGTATCCATGCATGAGATCAGCCAGATCAACCATAGAGGAACATGTCAAGAGTAGAGAATTTAATGAGGCAACATCACCCATCATTTAGAGAATCATCTGAACTTGTGCTAGCAGAAGGGTGGATTAATGCACTGGTGAATTGTTTTGATGTCATGGGGTGTTCAGAACACCAAAAGGTTAGTCTTGTTATTTTGCATTTTGAAGGTGAAACTGATTATTGGTTTTCGATGGTGAAAAATATCAGAGATAGGGAGGAGATTGATGATCTTGATTGGGATGAATTCAAAGGTATGTTCCTTCAGAAATATTTTCCTAAGGTGGTTCAACTTAGGAAGGAAAAAGAATTCCTAGAATTGAGGCAGGAGGATGACTCAGTGGCTGCTTATGAAGATAAAATCTATTGACTCACAAGGTATGCTCCAAATTTCATATGAGATCTTGATAGTAGAACCAACAATTTTTTCTCAGTATTAATGCCAAAGTATAAAAGGTCCTCAACTTCTCATGAGTTCAAAAGTTATGAAAAACTTGTTCATTTTGCAGAGAAGGTGGAAATGGATTTTACTAATGATTCTGTGTTCCTTGAAAAAACAACAGTATAAGAGGTCAAGGTGGAATGAGAACGTGAAAAACTCTTCAAAAAATTCTAATGGTAAGAAACATAAGTTTATAGTTTGTGAAAATTGTGGTAAAAAGAATGCTAGGGAATGTCTTTTGAAATTTGGTAAGTCCTACCGAAGTGGTAAAATTGGACATAAGGCTTGTAATTTCACTGAAAAATATCAAGGTAATGGTAATAAAAAAATTTGATTTACAGTCAATAAAATGTTTTAAGTGAAATGAAATGGGTAATTATGCAAATGAGTGTCCAACGAAGAACTCAACTAAGGGAAAGCAGCCGAACTATAAGAAGAATGGGGTGGTGAAATCCATTGTAACTACTTCAGTAGATATTGGGCAATCAAATGATGTAGTATCAGGCACACTGTTTGTTTGTTCAGATTATTCCAATGTGTTGTTTGATTCCGGGTCACTCTTTCATTTCTGAAAAGTCTTCTAGAAAATTGGGAATTTAATCTCAGGATATGAATATAGAACTTATGGTAAAAACACCTGGAGGAAATATTGAGACAAAAAAATAAAACATAAGATCCTTTATTTCCTTCTGTGCGGAAAAAATATACCTGCAAACCTTATTGTTTTTCCTCTTGTAGAGTTTGATGTTATTTTGGGTATAGATTTTCTTTCTGTTTATATGTCTAAGATTGACTATAGAGCTAAAGAGGTTTTATTTTAGAAATATTTTTATTTTTTGTACAAGAATGAACCCTTACTTTTGAATACATATCAAGAAGCAAGAAACTAGTAAAATATGGAAATGAATGTTACCTTGCACATATTTTCCAAAATAAATTAATTGCTGAGATTAATGATGTGATAGTGGTAAATGAGTCCCTTGATGTTTTTTCTATTGAATTTCCTGGTATTATACCTGATCGGGAAGTTTAATGTGTTGTTGACTTAGTGCCTAATGCTAAACCAATTACAAAACCCTCTTATCAAATGGCTCAAATTGAACTTTTAGAGTTAGAGAAGAAATTTCATGAGTTATTAGATAAATGTTTCATTTGACCTAGCGTATTACCATGGGGTGCACTTATCTTATTTGTTAAAAAAGATGGTTCAATGAGACTTTTCATTGATTATAGAGCATTAAATAAAATCACTGTTAATAAAAAGTATCCTTTGTCTCATATCGAAGATTTGTTTGATCATCTCCTAGGAGCTTAGTATTTTTCCAAGATTGATTTGAGGTCGGAGTACAATCAGTTGAAGGTAAAGGAAGAAGACATTATGAAGACCGTGTTTCATACTAGATATGGCCATTATGAATTTGTAGTTATGCCTTTTGGGTTAACCAATGCACCTACTGTATTCATGGATCCTATGAATAGAATATTATGTGAGTTCTTGGATATGTTTGTGGTTGAGTTAATTGATGTTTTTTGTTTTTTTATAAAGGTAAATAGGACCATGAATGTCATTTACGGGTTGTCTTACAAACCATAAATGAAAATAAACTATATCGGAAATTCAGCAAGTGTGAGTTTTGGTTACAAAAAATTTCATTCTTTGGTCACATTATTTCAAAAAATTGCATAACTGTTGATCCTTCTAAACCAAAAGTAGTTGAATAATGGCCATGACCCACAAATATTACTGAGAATCGTATTTTTCTTGGTATGGATGGTTATTACCAAAGGTTTGTCCAAAAAAATACAAATTTATCTAGTCCAATGACTATGTTAACTCGAAAAGGTGTTAAGTTCAAATGGAAAAAAGAATGTGACGATTTTTTTCAAGAATTGAAATGATGATTCGTGAATGATTTAGTATTAGCACTACCTTCCATAAATGGCGAGTTTGTTATCTACAATGATGCTTCATTTAAAGGACTTGGTTGTGTCCTTATGTAAAATGATTAGGAAATTTCTTATGCTTCACGTCAGTTGAAACCTCAGGAGTTAAATTACCCTACACATGATTTATAATTTTTTGATGCTGTTTTTGATTTAAAATCTTGGAGGCATAATTTTTATGGATTGAAATGTGAAATATATGCTAACCACAAAAGTATGAAGTATATATTCACTCAAAAAGAATTGAACATGAGATAATGGAGATGATTGCAATTAATCAATAATTATGATTGCACGATCCATTACCATCTCGTAAAGGCAAATAAAGTGGATGATGATTTGAATCAAAAAAGTAATGTTTCATTAACCATGCTATGTTTAGAACCAGATCCTTTGGCTTTGTCTTTGATGAACTTTGGCATAGATGTTGTTGGTGTAGGAAATTCTTCTGTTTTGTATTAGGTGCCAGTGGAATCATCTCTGTCAGACAGAGTTAAGAGTGGGATGAAAGAAGACAGTGAGTTACAGAGAAAGGTAGAGTTGGTTCAGAAGGGTTAGTTTCCTGAATTTATCATTGATAATAATTTTTTTGTGGTTTGGCAAAGGATTATGTGTACCTTGTTATTCACAGTTTGAGAATGACTTGTTATGTGAAGCTCTTAGTTCCCAGTTTTTTGTTAATCCAATATGTACTATGATGTACAGAGATAATCGGGATTATTACTGGTGGGATGGAATGAAAAGAGATATTTATTATTTTATTGTGAAGTGTTTGACTTGTCAACATGTTACATCAGAGCGGAAGTTACCGAAAGGGATGCTTCGGTCTTTACCAGTGCCCGGGTGGAAATGGGAAAATATATCCATGGAAATTGTTGTGGGATTACCAAAGACATCTATAGGTAACAATGAAATCTCGGTTACTGTTGATTGATTGACTAAATCTGCTCATTTCCTTCCTATTCGAGATCATTTGTCTCTTGATCAACTTTCTCTATTGTATGTTAAAGAGATAGTAAGTTTTCATGGTGTTCCTCTCTCTATTATATCCGATCGTCATCCCTAGTTTACTACTATCTTTTTTAAATGCCTTCAGATGTTATTTGGTATTGAATTAAATTTTATTACAGCTTTTCATCCTCAATTAGATGGGCGGTCATAATGAACAATTCAGACATTGGAATATATGTTACGTGCTTGCTCGATGGATTTTCAGGGAAGTTGGTACCAACATCATTCTTTGGTTGAATTTTCATATAGTAATAGTTTTCATTCTAGTATAAAGATGGCTCCATTTGAGGCATTATATGGAATGCATTGTCAAACTCCAGGTTTTTGGGATGAAGTAGGTGAAAAAAAGATAATGATACCAGAAGTGGTAGAAGAGAGGGTAGAAAAAGTTTAGTTGATTCATAAGAACATGGGCACAGCTCGGATAAAGAAAAAAATATATGTGGATAACTAGAGGAAGGATCTATCTTTCGAGGTTGGTGATCATGTCTTTCTCGAAGTTACTCAATGGAAAAGTGTGATGTGTTTTGGTTAGAAGGGAAATTAGAGTCTGAGGTTCATTGGACCTTATGAAATCTTGGACAAAATTGGAGTAGTTGTGTACATAGTGGCTTTACCTCCATGTATATCTCCAGTACAAATTGTTTTTCATGTTTCATTGTTGAGAAAGTATATTACAGATCCATCTCATGTTTTAAGCCCAGAGGTAGTTCAGTTGGAAGAGAATCTCTCCTATGAGGAAAAACCAATCCAAATTGACCATAGAGAAAAAGTGTTGTGGAATAAGGTACTTTTTTAGGTAAAGGTTTTGTGGAAAAACCATATGGTTGAAGAGGCAATGTTGGAATCTTAAAATGTTATGAGGGATAAATACCCCCAATGATTTGATAAGTGAATTAAAATTTTGAGGACGCAATTCCCAAAAGGGGGGGGATGAATGTGATGTCACATGTAAATAAAGAATAATACATTTGAATGTTTAATAATATTTTTTAGTTAAATATTAATTTCACTATAGAGGGGATGTTATGCTCGATAGCGTAACCAATACGCAAAAACAGGTTTCTTCAAAATCTTATGTTACACACTAATAATATAATATTATTAATTTAAATGGTAGTTAAATCCTAGCCATAGTATCAGCAGGAATGAATAGAACTAACTACATTATGATTATTCATATTTGTAAAAAGTTTTTACATTTATCTAATAAAAGTTATAGGCTTAAAATGTGAATGAATCTAAGCGTAAATATTCTAATATTATTTAAAAGTTTGATTTAATGCCTTTTGATGGAGAACCCTCATTAAATCTAGTTTTGGTCATTTTTATAGTTTCTATTGGACAAAATAAAATTATTCTTTAGATTCAGGACATCAAAATTTACTTTGGGTAAATTTTGGGAATTTTTCGGATAAAGATCATTTTTAATGAATAATGAAAAATACTATATTTTAATTTGAAAGTGCCTTTTAATATAACGTATTTATATGGTTAGATTATCTTTTTAATTGGTTATAAAGTATAATTACAATAAAAATCCTATTTAATCCAATTAGTTACATTGGAATTAATTTCACATTGAAATTGGACATAAACAAGTGTGAATATTTTGATAGTTATTATTTCTTAAAAACACGCTTTTTGTTTTGACAACAGGAATTAATTTTAAATTAATTTCTACCACTTATGTGTTTTGAATTTAAAATAATTAATTTTATATTTGGAATAATTAGGTCCAAATTGTATATATAGGAAACTTTTATTTTTATAAATTTTAAATATTACCTTAGAAAATATTTTATTTACGATGATTAAAAACTAAACATATTAAAGAAGGGTAAAATAAAATATTATAGCAACATTAAATTACACTAACATGTGTCCAAATTATTTTTTATGATACATATACGACCATGGGCATCCTTGGGTCGAATTTGGTACCACATGGAGCCACATGGGAGTAATAATGTCACTTTATATTAATTTATTTAATGTAAAGACAAAAATGACATAAACAAATATATTTTAGTAAATAATTTTTTACATGGGGTTATATAAGTTATCGTTTTGACTATAAGAATTTTTTGGAAAGTTAAAACGATTTCCTACATCATGGTAATTTTTTTATAATTTTTGGACATCAAATAAATTAAATTATTTATGACATAATAATGATGCAATATTTATCTCATTAATTAATCATTTAAATAAATAAGATTATAAATATTAAAAAAATATCCAAACCCAATCCAATTAATTTCGGATGATTTTATTTCTACAATGAGTCATCTTAACTTTGATTTTAATGATTAGTTAAACTTTTTAAACTTAACATGAAGTTATAATAAAATAATTGTTTCAAACATTTGTAAAGAGCCCATCCTCTCCCTTATAAAAATCCCTCACTTATAACTCATTTGTCACACTATAAACCCTTTGTCTCATGAAAAATACTCTCCAATAAGCTCCCAATATCCCTATATTTATACTAGAATCCTTACCTTAGGAATAAAACACTTCAATAAACACTTTTGGTTTAAACCAAAGGGAGTTACCCAATTTAAAGGTAATGTCTTCTCTTAAGTTATTTTGTTTTATTTTAATTCTTCAACCCCCTAAAATATTTTTATTCATTTATTTTATAAAAACACCAGTATACTCAATATAATAGGATTTTTTATGAGAATTATTCTAACTAAACTTACACACAGCTCCATCAAATGGGTGAAAAACATACTGTTTTTGTAGATGGAAAACTAACACCTCACAAAATGATGGTTGTTCGATTATCTCCAACAGCCTCTCATGGTGGCCATTATGATGGAACTGTATTTATATATGATATATATTATTTTTAAGTTTTCTTTATTCTTTTTTATTTTCCATTTATATGATACCTTTAATGTTTCCATTATGGGTAAACGCGATAATTTCATTTAAAGAAGTGCAGACTACCGCCCCATCAAAGTGATATGACTTGTTAATGCCATATGTGGGACATATAAAGAATGGAGTTAATGATATTATATATAATAGTATACTATAATTATAATATACCTATGTATAATTATGTTTTAATTCCATTAATATATGAAATATAAATGAATGTAGCGTTCATGTGTACGTACGACTTACTGTCTCCATGAACGGTGCATTTCATTTCATATCTCCAAATGTAATGTACTATTAAGAATACATGTATATAAAGTATATATATGATATATATTATAACTAAATAATGAATATCATTCTGGAGATAATGGACTATTGACCACATGGACAACTTGTAAATATATGGTGTTTATTATTTACTCAAGTACCAAATATCGACAAAACGGCCATTATTAACATAGATGATTACATACGGTTTATAACATATTAATAAGTGATATAAATGGAATAATAAACTTGAAAACGGTTCTTTAGAAAGTATAAATTAACATTAATTTATTATTTAGGATATTAAAGGACAAACGGGTCAATCCGGACACGAGGTAACAGACTTCATCTCAATCTCCATTCATTGAGGAATATTTTATTTAATTCTCAAATTTGTTTTATACGGTGTATAAATACCTTTGACTTTTCATTTCATTCAAATAGAATATTTTCCTATGAAAAGTTTTACTAATAGAAGAAAAAAATAATTTATCTTTTTAACGTAAGCAGTGACAACAACCTTTTCAGCAGCCACGTGTATTATATTATCTTTGGCTTTATTGACAAGACATATTGTTTTGAAAACGAAAATAAGTACAATATAATCTTTTTACTTATTTTGGTATTGAAAATGGTTTTGATAATGGATTTTTTATGTTAGTATATTTAAATGATATATTGTGATTAAAATGTGGAAATGTTATCTTTCAATTATTTTTGTTTTATGTGTTATGAATTTGTTATGATTCGTGGGAATTGTTTACGTATATGGGTGGTTCTGTGAAAAACATATGGTGGGTGAGCCCAAGATATCTCTCCAATGTATTGGGTAATGTGACGGAGGTAAATTTTAATGATTACCCAAAAAGATTTAGGGAATATATTGTGATGGGTATTCCAAATGTAACTCCCTTCGTATTTATGATAGCTATAATGTAAGTATGATATGGATGCCACAAGTTACCATTATGATTTATTTTTTCTATGTGTTTTTCTTAAATCTTATGATTTCATGAGGTATGTTAAAGATCTTATGTTATGTATGTAATGATGAACTAATGTTTTCATTCTTTGTTTTATAACCCTTACTGGGCTTTTTATGCCCATCCCATGTTTTGAAATGTTTTTCAAAGGACTTGATGATGAATATGGTCAAGGATGGGATCAAGGAAACGTCATGTTGTCTAAAACATGGAAGTATACATGAATATGTTTTTAAGAAGTTTTTATTTTGTGAAACAATATAAACTATGTAGAAGTGTTTACATTGTAATATTTTGAGATGTAATAATTATGTCCAATTTCCCTAAAACTATAAACCTAAAAATATCTCCAATGAGAGCTATTCATTTAATTCAATATAATGTAATGTTTTAAGGTAGGGTTATTATAGTTGGTATCAAAGGTCAGTTTAGATAACATTAAGAGTTAGGGTATTGTTTAATTAATATCCATAAATTAATTTAAGAAAATATTGAAATGATATAGCATTTACAGATTACCATGTTTCTTTGATTAAGAAATTTCTGTGTTCAGAATGGTTTTCCAAAGAGGAAATAGGGCAGCTATGTTAGGATGACATCAAGAGGAAGAAAACCTTACAAATCAGCAACTTGAGATGGTTGGAATTGGAACTGAACAATTTTTTTCATTGATGGCACAATTGAATCAGGCTATAAATGGTGGTTGTATCCATGCACGAGATCAGCCAGATCAACCATTGAGGAACATGTATGTATTAGAGCATTTCATGAGGCAACATCCCCCATCATTCATAGGATCATCTGACCCTGTGCTAGCAATGGGGTTGAATAAAGAACTGGAGAAATTTTTTGATGTCATGGGGTATTTAAAACACCAATAGGTTAGTCTTGGTATTTACCGTTTTGAAGGTGAAGCTGATCAGTGCTGGTTGATGGTGAAAAATATCAGGGATAGTGAGGAGATTTATTCTCATAATTTAGGAGGTTCATCTGCATCTATTAAATATCAAAAATATTTATGAGAGTGGCTTATCAATTTTTGAGGATCGGTTTTCACTCCAAAAAAGATTCAATATTTTAAAATAATCTCTTCTTGGTCTAATGATTTACTTGGTAGGATAAAATCCTTATTCTGATGTTGAACATAAAAATTTTATCGACCACTAGTAGTGTAATTGTTCCTGGAAACCCATACCAATAAAAAAAGGGTATTTCCACATTGTATTCTAATTTGGGAGGATATTAAAATTTCTATAAATCTTGGGAAACTTCAGCTCAATCCAGGTATCCTTTAAATATCATATTGGGATATCAATTTCAATATCATGTTTTAGAAGCATACTATGGTGTGGATTCAGTTACATTATTTTAATTGTGTATATTGGAATCCAAAGTTTCATAATGATTTGGAATCATGTATTGGTACACCACGTAAAATGGAACATCAAACTCTTTAAGTTGACCTTGGTTATTTTTATCACATTCTTGTTGATGTTAATTTAGCATCCAAGGATCCTCATAACCTCACATCACCTATTAATGAAAACAATTGATGTCAAAGTTGAATTTGAGAACATACCACCCTTCTGTGATCAATGAATAATTATAGGGAACACTGTGGAAAATCGTATGGTTATTCAAAGTCTTGTTAGGGAGGATAAAAAAGATAATTATTTGAAGAAGGTGTCAAAAATCATAAGAAAACAGATATTTTCACGAAAAAAGTGGGGTGAATCCATATATATAATGGATCCCCATCTTCCTTATCTTCCCCTCCCAGTGTCTCAATTGAAAAAAAAGTTATGTTGGTATCACTGAGGAAGAGGAACATCCTACTGCACCTGGCTCCTCAAACACAGATGGGTATGAGGTTCATCATGTCACACTCTCAGATGAAATCTCGTTAGGGTTGGAAATTTAATTGGATATCAATGAATTAGATTTTATTATTCAAAGTGATATAGATGAAAATTTTATTTCTTCTGATATTGAGAACACTATTAGGGAGATTTTATTTTTGTTACATAATGAGTCACATTTTATATAGGATGATGATATAGTTAATTTAATGGATCATATAGGTTCTTAAATGTAGATCCAATCCTCATTGGATAATTTTACCCCCTCTGGTGGGGTAGCTCATACTCCCATGGTTAGGGAATGTGATCTAGTACCATAGAGGATGGCTATAATGCCTCCCAAATCATTAACAATGAACGCAATTAATGAATAGAAGGGGGCGGTTATCCCAAAATCCAGGCCTACTGGGATACCTCCAACATCCACGGAGGTGTCTCCTATCAGTATTGTTCATGAAATTGCAGTTCTTCCTTCTCATGGAGGCAATGATCTAAATTCAGGAGATGGAGGATATCCAGAGCATATGGAAAAAATTAAAAGGGTAATCATGAGGAATATGCTTCCATCCAAAAAAAGGATGAAAGGTGAAGGGAATGATAATTATGAGTTGACATAGAATGAAGGGCCTCAAAAAATATTCAAGTCTCTAAAAAATGACGATATTATACTGGAACGTCCAAGGGTTGTGGAACACCCCAACATTAAAAACCCTTAGTCACCAAGTTGTTTCACAAAATACTCCACTAAGTGGGATTTCTAGGTCGAAGAAACTTTTTGAAAATTAGACCTCTTCCAACTGGTAATCTATTGGTTATAGTTTTTTTTTCTTAGAGAACTCATAGAATTGACATGGATAATTTATGGGTCTTTAAATATGATAGCATTCAGGTTCTCTCTTGTGATAGAGGGACCCAATTCAATAAAATGTCCCTTTCTTATCAAGGATCAATTACCCTATTTATTTCATTTATTACATGGCTTCCTACCTCAAAATAAGGGATATGTTGATGGACATATGATTAATTTATAAAACTATGAGGCATAGGTGGAACCTTGTTAGGGATTTTAACACAATATTGAAACATTATTGGAATATTGGAACCTACTTCCATAGATTATCCACTCATTATTTCATTATGTGTATTGATTAGTGTAAATATTTTGAAGTTCCAATTTATGGGGGGTAATTATAAATGGAATAATAATACTCTAAATGGAAGACTAACTATTAGACATGACAATAAGTTCATAAAGGTTAATGATGGAAGTGATTTATTTTGTATTTCCAGATTTACTCTCCTGATAACACACTCATATCAAAATTCCATAATTATTGAAGTTTTCAAACAGACATTAAGGGTACTCCCCCTTCCCATCAAATTAAGTAATGGTTGGCTTGTCACCCATGAGTGAAGATAAATTGTTCAGGAATCCTGCGAACGATATATCATAGAAGCCCGATTCATGTGTTGAAATTAATATTTAAATATATAAAATAAACATTTTAATGTTGGAGTAGGAAATATTTTTCTATCATTTACAATGATATCAATGCTACTGAAAATTGTCTTTCAAGTTGTCAAATTGATAACCATGATCATGAAACACCTTTAAATGATAATATTAATGCTATGTATAATTTAGATAACAAGTTTATTATCATGGATTGATTTAGAGAAAATCATTTAAATGTGAGGTGGGTGAAATGTGGGGACATGAACAACATTCTGTTTTAGAGAATGGAAATTGAAAAGTGAATCTGTGGAGGGGAAATGTAATTAGTATTATTGATTTTCTTTTTCACAACTGAGAATGAAATGTTAATTGTAGTGATTGAATAATTCCAAAATATTTATACTAATTATGGTTCTAATGGATCTTTAAAAATGACTGATGTTGTTCAAGAATCTATTTGTGAGAAAAAAACATTAGCACTCTTTAGTCACATTTGAGGGGAGGTTTAAAAAGATGTCTAGTCTCTTCACATCAATAGTGTTCCAGGTCCTAATATCTTCTCTAATATTTTTTTTATGTTTTACTGATACATTATTCATAATCAAATGGTTAATGATTTTGAATAATTCTTTGTTCATGATCATATTCCTTTTGGTCTCAACACTAACTTCATGGCTCTTACACCCAAAAAATAGAATGTTGTTGACATTAGGGAATTCCAAACTATTGCTATTGGGAACCCAATTCCCTAAATCATTAGAAAAATTATTTCCAACATGTGGGTAAAATTAGAATAGAATATCATCATTGTGAATAAATATTGGTTTTTACCTAGTAGAAATATTTATAATTTCCTTTTTACTACATATGAGAGTGTGAATCGCCTGAAGAGGAAGTCTAAAAAATGAATTTAAAAAAAAATTAAAATCCCTAATGATTTTGATGCTTAAAAATGGAATGCCTTTTTATAGTTCTCAAACAATATGGTTTCTCTAAATTCTCTATTTGTATGATCTATAAAATCATATGATCTAAGAATATTTCCATCCTTATTAACGTTTCCCCAATTGGATTCTTCAAATGATCTAGGGGAGTTAGACAAGGTGATCGGATGTCAAGTATTCTCTTTTCTCTAGCAGGATACTACCTTAGTAGATTCATGAATGACATGGTTAATATTGGTTTGTTTAAATGGATCACGACTAGATGATGTATGTTTTATCCTTCACAAAATTTGAATGCTAATGAAATTATTCTTCATGGAAATGATTCCAAGAAAACATTAAATTCCATTAGGGTTATTTTTTTATCATTATAAGGAGGTGTAATTAAAATGAATAAGTTGGATGAAGTCCACAATTATGTTCGATAAGGGTATTTTAGTGGAAGACCTTCCTAGAATTTCCAAAAGACATGGTGTCAAGAGGAGATGCCTTCCCAATATTTACCATGGAATTCAATTATTTTTGGGGAATGTTAAAAGATCATATCTTGAGGATATATTTTTTTTGTATTAATAATCAGTTTACTAACTGGAATGGGAAATAAACATTTCAAGAAGGAAGGTTATGATTTGTTTATTTAGTGATAAATTCATTATTTCTGTATTTGTTTTTTATCAATAAATGACATCATAGTCTTATCAAGAAGATTCAAGGAATGATTAGAAAAAAATTATGGGGTTATTTTTTTATTGAAAATTCATTATAGTTCCTTGGAAGGATTGTATCAAATCCATGGATAGAGATAGTATTTTAATTATGGATTCTAGGATATTTAATTATACCCTCCTTTTTAAATTCACTTTGAATCTATCTACATTGAATGAACAATTAATTTAGTATAAGTCCAACAGGTTCAATACAAATTTTATTACTAGATACTCCCATTATATAGTCTCACACAAAAGGGATGATGTTAGGAAATGATTCAATATACTAATCAGTGACTCAGTTTAGATTGATTATACATAGTCCAACCATATCATTTGGAAAACCCATTGGCTTGATAGGACCATCATGTAGAGAATTATTATCCCACCAAATATAATGTATTTGTCTATTACTGATCTTCTCCAATATAGGTACAATAATGGAATGAATTTTCATATCCATGTTTCTTGTGAAATTATAAGATATTTCATTATAGATAGATACAATCTTGTATAGATTAAGAATAATAGTGTAATTTTCAGTGGTATATATTTTTATAATATGAATAATAATAGAAGATTCAATGTCCCATATTTTCTTTATTCATTCATTACACCTTTTAAATAGATTTCTAAATAAATTCTCTTTTGTAAAATATTGATGAAAAATACTTCACATCTATGATCTATATGAAATGAAGCCTTAACCATTATTTAATCCTGAGTTTTAGTCAAGACCAGACATTCTTACCCATTTAGTATTTTTGTCAGGTATAGATTTTAATAGAATTTGGTCCTAAAACATATATAACATCCCATAATAATACAAAAGGATACCACTAAAATAGTATCCAATTTTTCCAAAATAATAATCATTTGAAAAAAAACATGACTACTTTTTCATGATAAAAATCTTCACAACATTCATCTTATCTTAATCCTTTCTCTTACATGTCCAAATAAATTATGGAAACATTTCAAAAAATGTTTTGAGAATCAAAAGATTAGTAATGGATATAAAAAGGGGGGAAGAAACCATTAGTACGTGAATAGTTTGAATCATACAACATCATTTTCCCAAAGACATACTTCTCACCCATAATGTACCTTATACTATGTTTTTGAAACATAAAAATAAAATAAAATAAAACATGAAGTTATCATGGGGAATTACTTACTTACAATTTTAACCATCATTTGAACCATATTATTTGTAAACCTCACGACTACCATACAATATAACCCTCAAAGCGACCTTAATGTTAAATTATCAAAGTTAAACTTAGAGTAACCATACAGATAACCTCTACCACGGACATAACATATGAAATTCGGTATATATAGGACCCAACATTAATCATAAATAATTCTCAAGAACCATAACATAATCATATAACTTGTATAATTTCATAAACCATTCATTTTGAATTTGGTACTAATAGAAATGTAAAAGAGTGTGTTAAAAGAAGTGTACCTTACATATACCATATCATTGAATCGATAATTAATAAGATGACATGAATATTTTTACTCAATGTAAATCCCCATTATACAATATAATATAATATAAATTCATTTCATAAATAATATTATCATGAAAAAAAAATCCATGATGTATAATGATAACCCAAAGAATGGAAATTTGGTAAAGAATTTTCGTACCTTGGGTTCTTATTACAATAAATGTATTTAAAACTACTTTATATAGGTTAAAAAAATGTTATTAATATTTTACAGAAACATATTAATTTTTATAACATCATTCCACCCGTTTTTTAACAATATTTTTTTCATTACATTGTTTTGGGTGCGTTCTTTACATGATTTCGTTGATCAATTCATTAAGGATTTTCTTGGAAAATGGTAGTGAAACTCCATAAGTGGAATTAAATGGTATTAATATGTCTTAATAATATTAAATGGTACCATAAATCATGTGATTTAATATATTATTATTAATCATGAGATAAAACATTAATGATACTCATTTAGATAATTTTGACAGTTAATAATAATCACGAACTAGTTTCATTATAAAACAAAATATTGCATATATATGTTAATTCCAAAACATAAAAGAGGTTATATCATAAAAATTAAAATCTATTCAAACAACAAAAATGGTTTTATAACAACCTTTTTTTAGTTAATGTAAATTGAAAACACATCATCCACGTTGTCGGTAAATCGACACATGAAAGATGATGTTTTTATTTTTAGAATTAACGGGAGAGAAGAAGAAGTATGATGATGACTTTTTTCATAAACATGAAAAAATTATAGTATATAAAAGATACTAGTTCTTTTATTTCTTATTTAATAGGGGAGGTGAAGAAATTATATTAATGTAAAAAATAATTGAATAGAAAATGAAATAAAATTAAACGAGGATTTTTTCCATTTAAATTTGTCTCCTTGAGATCCTCTTTAAGGGCTTTGGTTTTATCCTTTTTGTGAGACCAGTAAGTATTGGACGTGGGGAATATAATTGGGAAGTGGATTATGTTGAATTTAGAAAATAATCAAATCATGATAGGTGAGTAAGGAAGACAGTGGGAGGGGAGGGGTTTATAGTTGAAGAGAGGAGGGTTTCCCCATTATTTTAATAATTATTTATATTTTACCCAAGACAAGCAATAGTATTGCCTCTTGTGACTAAAAACTGTAATGAGATCATGTTAGTTTAATCCAAGGATTATTCCATTGGCTATGATGTTATGAATAGATTATTTAACATATAATATATATATATGGTAAATTGACTTATTTCATTGTTCACCAAAAAAATCAAGTATTTTAGAAAAATAAAAAAATTCACCCCAACCATATTTCGCCATTTATAATTCAAAAATTAACTCAATTTTATCAAAATAAGTCTCTAAATATGAGAAATTTAAATTTCAAATAAAATCGTAATTTATTATAAAAATTACGATTTTAAAACTATATCTGATTTTATAACACCTTGAAAATTAATCAAGGTCTTATAAAATTATATTATAACCATTAGAGAATAAAATAAGAATTTCTTATTAAATTTTACGAATTTCCATTTTTAATAATATTACTAAATTAATAAAAATTGTAATTAAATAATTATTTCTTAAAAAATACCTACACTTATAATGTGATCATATTGTCACTTATAAGATCCCTAAATTTTATCTATACTATCATGGGTGAGGATAATATTCATATAGAAGAATTAATATTTATAAGGGTCATGTAACTATTCATAAGGGAAACATTACTATTCATAAGGTTAAGTAACTATTCAACAAAAATTAAGTTCATCCTATTATACTCTATAAATCTTACTAATTACAACCGTGTAAGTCTTTTTTTCAAAATTCAAATCATAGAAGTAGAAAATTTTAGTTTAACGGTTAATTTATAATTATATCTGTCACAACCCAACACTACCTGTCTCAAGCCAAAACTACCCCAAGCTCGCCTCTATAGGCCAGGGGCTGGCGACATGTGACGAAGGCATAACAATCTCGAGTAGGCCTTCTCCTAAGTACCTATACACACCCACACATCCCACTTGATGCATAAGTGCAGAGTAAAAAAAAGCCAACGGAAAACAACCATAACCCAACCACAGACATGCATAAACTTCGATATAGAACAATTATAACACTGAAATGTACTGACAAGTAAACTGAATAGTAAAAGGAAAAAACACGCGCCCAACTAGAATGGTGACACAGACCGGCAAGAAGTAAACGAAAGTAAATAGATGGTGAGTCTCACACCTAGAAATCCGCCTATTACCCCTGAATGCAGCCCAAGCTCATATGTCCTCTTTGCTCCTCCTTAGTCTTGATCGACCTGTTCGTCCTCATCATGGGAACACCAAGTGCGTGCAAAGCTCAAGAAGGGGTGAGTATAAAGATACTCAGTATGATTCCCCGAATGCTAGAGGGAGAAATAAGGGATATACTAAAACAATGATAAGTGGACAGGACAAAGAACAGTGTAAGAGTACAATAGGGAGAGTACAGCTCAACCCAACAAAATAAAGGAATTGGAATCATCCAATCCAGGAGGAGCTAGACATGAAAAGCACATGGCATACATTGTGCGTCATCTCCCCTCCTAGAAGGAGAGTATCCAAACCCATGGAGTGGGAAAAAAGTAGTGTGAATATATATATGATCAACAAGAAACCCAAACAAGTGTGTAAGGGGATCTCAATCTCCATGGTCATCCCAGGAAAAGTCACCAAAAGATCAAAGGATATCCATCACTGATGCCCAACAGTCCTACATGCCAAAGCTGGATCATAGTGGAACCGTACAACCAAGAGTCTGACTCTAGTAATCACGAAGAAAAGTCACTTAATAGCCTCATAGAAAGGGCTGAGTCTAAAAGAATTCATTGGGTAACCCACTTCCTATCTCAAGGGGGAGTAAATCCTAAGTGGTCCCCGGGCAACCCACTGCCCAGCCCCGCTAGAGGGTAAACTCTAATGTGAACGGGTAACCCACTGCCCAGCCCTACTAGATGGTAAACCATAAGGTTAAATGGTAACCCAATACCTAGCCCAACTAAAGGGTAAAACCTAAGGGGAATGAGTATCCCACTACCCTGCCTCACTGGAGGGTAAACCCTAAGATCGACGGGTAACCAACTGCCCAGCCCCACGGGAGGGTAAACTGGGAACTGGTTTGATATCTCCGCACTACTAGTGCCATCACAGGGTGTCACTAACATTGCTAAATTTCGTTCGTTCAGAGTCCATCAAAGGAACCTTTGACCAATGCCCTTTCTTGTTTCCACATTTAAATAGATCTTGGAAGAGGATCTGAATGCCCAAACAGATTACATCGTTGTAATCCTTGTGGAAGAAACACACGAGGTGGACTATTTACATGCTGGAAACGAGCTCCCAATGAAAAGTTAATCGACAGTACATTATTCTCATACAGTGTCTCATAGGTCCCGCAACTCATTCCCAAAAAAGTTCGGTCAGACTGCGCCATCGTGATGCTCTCAAGAAAACATGCCAAAATGACTACTCATTCACCCCAAACGGATGTCTTATGAAAAAGTCACAGTACGTTGCACACAACTTAAAAGATGGCCCGTGGTGCCCACACCTCAACTTTGACTTTAATGCCTGAAACCACCCAGGTCAACATCGTCCTGATGCCATCATCACAATGCCACTGACGGTGCCTAAAACAGACTTCGAATGCAGAAGTTTCAACTCCCCGCGTTATATGCAAACAGGGCCCTGTGGGGCCCACACCGTGACCTCGAAACACATCACGCAAATTGTACCGTTGCGTTCCTTGCAGATAACCATGTTGCATAGGATATTCATTTTCCCTGAATGGACTTATGAAGCATAAGTCTTAAAAACACAACATACGTCTGAAGCCGCCTAATGAGGCCCATGCCTCGGGCTCGAATTTAGCCTGGAGGATTACACCATCACAACCCCCATGAATGAACACTCCGAAATGAGTAATCAAACACCCCAAATGGATGTAGGGTGAAAAAGTGGTGTTTCCCCATAGAATTTGTGAACCAGGCCCTCTGGGGACCACACATTGTATCCAACCCGAACGCTTCAAAAATCATCTCAAAAATTCCGCATGAGGACTGGGGTCACGATGCCACTGATGGCGCATCAATTTGACATCCCAAGATGGATTTAGGTCCGATGCAAGAATAATTAATTAATTTTTTGCATTAAGCACTTCATGCCACCAAGAAACGAAACCAAAATGCAAGGGATCCAAACCAATTTTGGAAGGACCGACTCAACTCTAAGGCCACTGAGCCTCTGACGGCACGACAAACGGACCTTCGGCTCGTGATGTACAACTGTCATGAGCTTTAATAATAATTTGATATTATTGAATTAAATTGTTTCGGGTTACCCACCTTCCGGAAAAAAATCCAAAATCCCCAAAACCCACTTCAAATAGTCTGCGTTGCCGACACGAACCCACAACAGCAGACAGCGCGTCAAACGGACGAGCTGTTTAGAAGTTACCCCCCCCCCCCGAACACAAGGGGGTACAACCGTGCTGGTTCACCTTGGTCGGCCTGGTCTGAACCACCATTCAGCAGCCCAACCGCGGGTCTGGCCCGACTCGTCGCGACCCACTGGCCACAGCCCGCTCCAGTAACACCGGCCCCCCTCGGATCTGGTTCTTCTAGCAGACCAACCCTTTGGCTGGTCTTCGTCGCCCAATAGGACCCGCAATGTGCGGTTCCTCGTCTTCCCTGCACAACCGAGTTCAGCGCCTTAGGTGCCCCCCTGCCGAGCGTGGCCGGCCACCTGTGTCGCGGCCGCCTCCTCCCTGCTCCACCACCGGGCGCACCACCGCGGTAGGGCCCCCACGCTGCACCCGGCTAGGTTCGCCACTCCGCTGGCTGAGTGAACCGCCCGGAACCGCCGCTCACACCACGAATCCTCCACCGGATTCCCTGACATTGTCATTCTCCACCGCCGCCCGACGCCGCCTCACCCCGCACCGGCCTCTGCTCGTCCGTCGGCTCTCCGCCCGATGTCGTCGCACACTGGCCTCCGCTCCTCCACACCCGGACCCTGCAGCCTCCGCTCTTCCGCCGGACAACGCACGTCAGATCCGGACCATCAGCCGGTCCCCTCGACCACTCCAGTGGCCGGAAAAATTATCTGAAGTCGGTTTTGGAATCCTCAGTGCCGGATCTTCACAGTGCCGCCCCTCTCTCGTCGATCTGTCGCAGTTTTATCATGTCCAAAAATTGGGATGAATAATGCCCAAGAATGAGAATTAAAAACGGGGCTCAAGCGTTGGCCGTGTTCATTCGGCCGTTTCCCAAAATCCAAAATTATAGTGTTTAAATGAAGAAATTCTCAAAAACTCAAGAAATTGACGATGGTGAAAATGTTAATCGAGAACCCTACCTCGAATCGGTCGTGCGCCATTGGGGACGCGTCCACGACACTCCCACTTCGATCCTCCAATGTTCATGCAGAGATCGATCCTTAATCTGATGAAGAACGGTGAAGAACGGTTGAGAGATAGTGGGATAGAGAGAGAGAATATGAGAGAGAAGGGGGAACCCTAACTCCAACTCATTACTTTTCTATTTATAGTAAAATATGCTTAACGCGGAATCAGAAATAATCTTTCCCTCTCACTTTATATCGTGCCTAGGAAAAATTCCCCATTTCAAAATCAAGAGTAATCTCGGATTTCCATTTTGAGACTTCGTTCAAAATATATTTGAAATGAACTCCAGCGATAAAATCACTAAGTCGTTATTTCATAATGAGGATTTTACCCCTAGGTGACATGTATCACAGCAGGCCCGCGCTCACATCTTTTATACCATGCCTAGGGTAAACAGCACGCTCTGGACGTAACTGTGCACTCAGATTTCCAATCTGAGCTACCGTTTAAGAGAAAACACATCCCCTCCACGTGCTTAGTATAAAAATACTTAATATTTTTATAATATAAATTCCAGTAACACTGGGCCTCTGAATCGCATGCCGTCTCCACGCCTAGCTCTGGAATTATATGTAGAAATATTCCAAAGTCTTATATAGTAAAAATCGGGTCTCTACATCATTCACTCCATTATGATTTTCATCCCTGAAAATAAAAACTAGGAAAAACAACTTGGGATACATAGCTCACACCTAGCTCTCCCACTCCCATGAAAACCTTCACAACACCATGCTGGCACAACAAGGGAACCAAAGGAATGGTTCATACTTATATGGTCTGGTACTCTCAAGGACATGCATAGGAAAACGCACGCACCTCATCAGCTGCGACATGTGGATGACATAGTGCACCCACTCCTACTGTTTGGAGGGTAGGACAAGACGGTATGGAACCTCTCAACTGCTTGCATGATTCCCGAACGTCCCAAAGAAACTCAGGGGACTTCCACGGCCGATCCTCTACTTTCCACGTCGCGACTGAAATCACGATTTGTTACTAGAACATGGTCTCGTGATTCCCTCCTTCATAACACCCAACTGGTGAAACGCCCAAGGATATCCGGTCATACATGTTTTCATAGTCGGTGCATCTTAACCAAGACTCTCTTACACACTCAAAAAGTGGATGAGTCAACACCATCGACTGAAGAAAAGATTCACCCTCCTGCTCCACCAAGGTTAGTTGTAGGGAATCTAACTACCAAAAAACTTCTCACACCTGACGAGTATGGGACTCTCTACCAAGGGAACCTTCTACAAAACTTACATTTTCCAGAACATATACTACCTTGAAGTCATAGTCCTGCATAAATTTCATCCATCACCGTCACCTCAGGCTCAAGTCTCACTAGGTGAGGACGCACCTGAGAAACTAGTGGTCTGAACAAACCACAAAGCTCTCTGATAGGAGATAGCAAATCTACATTATCAGTGCGAGGACCACCACCACAAGCACCACATAGTGAAACACGTATTTCTGTTCAGGGGGTATCCATCACCTTGACTTTTACTTGATAACAGTATCAATATTGATGTTGATCACGCAAGGTACCAATGAACAGGGCAGGCAGCCAAACTCATCCAACCTCCAGAAGCTAGACATGGAAGGCACATGGAATACCCCAAGTGCCTTTTCCCCTCTTGGAAGGAGAGTAATCCCCAAAAAGGCACTCTGCCAAACCCACTAGTGGCACCTCAAGCAAAGGGAGGTCAGGCAGAATAGCCCCACTAGAAAATAAAGAACATTTTCTGACACTCCACTGCACAACCCCTCCATTAATGCACATGTTAGAGGGACTCATCCACTACCCCTTAGTACTATCCGCTTTGGTTTGTACTGAATCTCCCTCACAGTTTTGATCTCATCACAAAAATGTGTCTCAGTGGGGGAAGAACCCCTCTTTCCTATGCATTCAATGATACGTTGGACAACACAAATACATGGTTACACTAACGCCCTGTGTCACCCTCAGTAACCCCTCAAAAAAGGAGCTAGATGAAAAGAGTACCTCATGAAGTGTCTAACAAGTTCTACTGATAAAAGTAGAAAAATACACAGAGCGTACCTCTTATCATCTCATGTGATATAGTATTGTAGACATCCATAGCACACAACTGCCCACGACCCCATCCGTCAGCTCCCTGAGCCTAACATGGGCTGCCTAGTGGTGGTGGAAGGACCTTGAAACATAGTCCTCCAACCATGGTTCTTCCTTATTTTCTTCCATCACCACCTCCCTGGGGACCACCCTGTCCTCACCTGGGAATTCTCTGATCACGAAACTACCTCTGTCTTGGTGCCACATATACCATCAATTTGTAAAACTCAACACATTTGGTCAAGTAGTCTCATGCCACGTGACCTCGAACATCACACTAATATAACTAGTCCTCCATGGGCTGTCTCGGTGTGCTATGTTGTCCACGAACAGGTTCCTAAGTCTCATAAAGGGGAGTCCTCCGGTGCCTAGGCCCTGCCACTTGACGTCCCTCTGACATAAATTTATCTATCACCAGTGCCTACCCCAGCACCCTGAGATGGGTGAGGATGCATAAGGTCACTATGCAGGCATGAATCTCTTCTACAGATACCTCGCTCAAACTTCCATGCTCGGAAGTGGCCATCATGGACCACGTCCAAAGGGTACCATGTAAGGTCTGTGAGGTTAGTCACGTACTTAGCCACTACCGTCACTTCCTGCTGATGCTCCAGTTTCTCTTAAAACAATATATAGCGTAAGTAGGATGGGTATTACTCCTCATGAAAAAGTTGCTAGAAATAATCCCACGAGAGTACCAACTCATCGTGCATCTGAGTACCCCATGATCTACTAACGCAAAACTACTTGGTGGAAAAACTCGTTGTCACGGCCACCATCCAATCTGTTAGTGTCCGAAAAATCTTGAATAGGAGAACCATCGACTCTAGACAACCCTTCACTATATGGGGGTATGAATCACAGTGGAACCTCAGCGGTCTTTGATGTTGGAACTCACGTAGCGCGCCCAGCCTGCACTCGTCATCGGTCTTCATTGCCGGAACTATCTGCTACTCCACAGGTGGAGGTTCTATTGCATTTCCTCCTGGAGAAAGGGTAATTGTATAATGGTTCTTGAACTGAGGCCTCATCGCTCATGGAGTCGTCATCACGAACCAGAGCTATGTAACGACCCGAAATTTTGAATAAATCTTGTTTCCTAATTTTATGTGTTATTTTATTTATTTTTATACTCAACAAAAATGTTTCATTTGATAACATGATTATAATTAAAATGAGTCCATTGGTTTTAGACGGTTATATGACCATTGGTCAATATGACCGTTGTAAACTAAACGTTTTGATTATTGTCTCTAAATACAAGAAATCTTGGTTAATTATTATAGAAAGAAGATTCGATGGCCTCACCCAGTAGTCTTGGACTGATCAAAGCCCATCTAACAGAACTTGGGAAGGAGGTAGCACCACTGGGGTTTTCTCTGGACCAAACGCAAGCTGAACTTCATCGTGTGAAGCTAGAACGGGATCGTCTTCGCGATAAGTTCAAACTGATAGAAATTACTACTCGTGCGATATTAGCCGAGCCTCCCTCATATTCTCTCACCTTAGCACACCTTACACTTAGGTCCTATGCTGGGGTGATAAGGGGCTATGTAAGGAGACCGTAACTGCCTTGTGTAATCCTTTTTTTTAAAATAAAAACTGGGATTTCTTCTTATGATGAAGTTTATGAATTTTAAAATGTCCGGATAAATATAGTATGCATATTTTTGATGAATTTTAGAGAAAGGATATTTTAAAAATGTTTATGTAAACCTTAAATAAATAAAAAGGTGTAATGATTTTCAAAAAATGGTCTTCTCCAAATATGTTCAGTACGAAATTTAGAGTCTAATAAGATCAACTTGATTTTTGATGAATAGTAAACTATGAATAGTGATTTTATGATTATGATTAGTAATGTGACTAAATGGATTAGTAATCTCACTTAAATAAAGTATTAATATAATCTAGGCACCTTGATTAAGTTATGTGATTCAATAAAATGGTTAAAAAACGGTTTCATAAATTATTATTCAAGTATTAGTTTTTACGGGTGAATAGTGTTTTCTTAATTAAAAATTAAATTAAAAATATATAGAAAATTGTTTTTATAAAATGGATTTCATTTTTGAACTCAGAGAATCAATATTATGTTATGGTAATTTTGGGGGATTTTTCTGAAAAAGTTGAATTTTCAGTGAATAGTAAAAATACAGTTATAGGGTTTCAGTATGTTTAATGATCTCATAACTGTGTCATGATGATTTCATGAGATATTTTAAGGGATGGCCGGCCAAAGGTGATGAATTATTGTATTTGGGGCCCCATTTGGCCTAACTCCATGGTAAGTACCATGGGAGGGCCCATGCTTTTGAGAAAACGACTTTTGAGGTGTCCCTTGGCCATTAATGCCTTGTCCCCTCACTATCCCTATAAATACCAAGAAATACTCTCATCCTTTCGACTCCCCACTCTTCCCCAACGAATTTATGGTCTCATTACCTCCCAAGGAGTCCTCCCAAGGAGTCCTCCCAAGGTTCCCCCAAGCCCTCAAGGTCCCAACCATTGAGTTTTTAGAGTTACGTTTTAAGGTAAGGGATCCGACCTCTCTCTATCATTTCAAGTAATCTCTTTTATGTCATTCATTTTATGCTCCATGTTCTTAGGTTGGAGGATGTTATTTTATACTCCGATTACTTCCCATTTCATGTTCATATAATGAGAGATCCCCTCTTACTCTCATTATTTCGTTTTATGAAGTTTTAAGTGGCGCCGTTAGGGTGCCGAAATTTTTTTAACGGATTCTTTCTCCCGCCTCATTTTCAAGATCTATTTTAATGTAAAGTATTTCATGTTCCTTTTTATTAAGTTGGGGCATGATCTATAAATTTATCATAATGATATTTTATTATAATATGATGAGATACCCCATTTTATCTCTTCAATTCAGTATTTTGAAGTTTTAAGTGGCGCCGTTAGGCTGCCGAATTTTTTAGTGGTTTTTCACCCTTCTCGTTTTGAAGTTCTACTTTCATGTCAATTCTTTCAAGTTCCTTTTTGTTATGTTGGGGTATGATCTCCATATCTATAATACTGGACTCTTATGTTTATATTATGAGAGAAAAAAATTTATCTCTTCAATTCAGTATTTTGATGTTTTAAGTGGCGCCGTTAGGCTGCCGAATTTTTAAGTGGTTCTTCACCCTTCTCGTTTTGAAGTTCTACTTTCATGTCAATTCGTTCAAGTTCCATTTTGTTATGTTGGGGTATGGTATCTATATCTATGATAAGGGAATCTTATGTTCATATGATGAGAGACCCCATTTTATCTCTTCAATTCAGTATTTTGAAGTTTTAAGTGGCGTCGTTAGGCTGCCGAATTTTTTAGGGGATTCTTTCACCCTTCTCATTTTTTTCAAAGTTCTACTTTCATGTCAAGTCTTTCAAGTTCTTTTTTAATTAAATTGGGGAATTATTTCTATATCTATCATACTGAACTCTTATGTTCACATGATGAGAGACCCTATTTGATATTTTCAAATCATTTTTGTTGAAGTTTAAGTAACGCCATTAGGCTACCGAACTTTCATAAGAGAAATCTAATTTTTTCCTTCCTTCCATGTTTTTCATTTCAAATGGTATTTACTTGAAATTTCATTACCATGATCATGTATCCTTATTATTATGTCCATATAATGTTTTATGGGTCATTTATGAATATTTGACCGATTTTCCCTCTCTTTTTAATGTCTTCTGAAACCTCGTAACATAGCCGTTATGCTGCAGAATTTCCGTCTCAAAATGTCTCTCTCTTTTTCTAAAGTTATTGTATATTATTAAGTGAATACTCAAAGCTATTTCTTCTAAAGGGGTATTCAAATATATAACAAAATTTTCTATTTTAAATTATGGTATTTACATACATGAGACCCGCCTTCCTTTTCTGTGGGTTTTAAAGTGACGTAAAGATCATGTCTTTAAAGCAGTTTTTAAAACGTTGTGATTATGAAATGAAACCCATTTATTTTTTGATATATGGGTTATTTATGAAATTTTTGATGATGATATATGTGGATCACATGATAATTAAGTCAAATTTAAGGGTGCGCCCTGATAGCGCTCTGATGCATTGGGTAATGATGTAACCAATAGAGATTACAATTTTCATGATACCTTGGTGAATAACCTTGGTAATTTTAAAATGAAACCTTGGGGAAGGACATTGGTGATATGTTCATGATTGTCTATGTTAAATGATGTATCCACATCTTACATTTATGAAAAATGTTATTTTTATTATGATATGCCACATGATTTTCTTTATCATTCCTTAAAGTTCTTGATCATGACATAGTTGATGTATCTCAAGTTCACATGTTAAATGTTTCCCTTGTTTCCCTTACTGGGCCTTCTACTAACCCTTTAATTTGATGTATGTCCCCAGGTTATGAGATGTAGTATTGAACCTAGGATGAACATGAGAAGAAGCCTTTGAATTTTTTAAGAAGAATGTTTTATGTTTTCACGTTTTAAGTTCCCGGTTTCCAAGACACTAAACCTTAAAGATCCTCAGTTTTGTATAATGTAATGAAAGTATATGTGATAAAAAGGCGGGATGCTATAGATGGTATCAAAGGATGGTTTAGTTATTTGTGGAAATTAGGATATGAAAAATCTAGGAAGAACCCAATAGAAAAGTTTAAATATAGGAAATCTTCCTGGTATTTTGGTAAGTATTGAGTAAGGGGTTGCCAAGAAAATAGATCCCTGTCTGGATACGAGCAGGTAGAGGTGTCTCTGGCACAGATGTACATAGGGGTAAAACCCGAAAACACTGCTTTGATCTAGACTCGAACGGGAACTGGTACACGACAACGGGCCTTGCTGCACTTTTGGTTACAACACTCCCGGGGGATATGCTTTGGTAAATTCATAAGCTTAGTATGAACCATTATTAAAGGAACAAAGATAAAATAAAATAAAGATTCACAGAATAATATACGATCATGGATAACCTAGATTAGAACCTATGGGATCACAAGATAGGGTATACTTTTCTTCTACAAGTTATCCTTATATGCTTTACGTTCCTTTTCATGGTTATTAGCTAAGTATTTAAGCCCCTAATTATACTTTATATTCTTAGTTAATGGTGGGAAATGGACGAACATGTCCCAACAACCAATGTGATAGGAAATGGGACGATTGCTGTATTAATATGAAAGATATGATTAGGTGATTAAAAGATGATTATTATTTTGGAAGACATTCACTATTTTGGGGACCCTATATGATCGAGGTAAATATATTACTACGGTATTTTCATGGAGGAGTAAGTTTGACTTATATTTTGAAGAATCGATGAATTTAAGGCGGACTTATAGTAATTTAGGTTACTTATGGGAATGATTAACCTATCTTGGGTAAAATATGTTTAGGTTAGCTACCTTTGTTATAAGATGTTAGGAGTGGTTGATGTTGTTTGGAGATGAACAATGAAGTTTATTTTGGAAGACTATGTTATCAAATCCTTCTTGTATTTGGGTTTCAATCTTAGTTTGGTTTATTTTGAGGAATCTTAAGGACCGTTATTTATGGAATAGTCTATGATGAACTTTGGGTAGTACCATGGAACTTTAAAAATTTAAAAGTAGATTCCATTCCTATGGGATTCTTTATTTTTTTGAAGAGTTGTTTTACCTTACCATTTCTGTATTTGGGATAATGTTTAAAGATAGAAGAAATAGATAGTTAATCTTTTGTGGAGTATGAAGATGATTCTTGTGTTTTTATGAGACCAAGTAGTTTTTAATGCTCATATATTGGAGAAAAGATTAGTTTTGGGTAGAAACTTATTAAAGGATGAAACTCTACATGAAGATAGGTATATTTTCTTATGTTTTTGTTTTATGTTGTAACTCAAAATTTTGAAAATTAACGTAAAACAAAAACGTTGTTGGTTTACGTTTCCTACTAGGTAATCAAAGACCATTTACACACATCATAAGTTTGGGAATTTCTTATGGTTAACTTTCTCCTAATCGTGTTTTCTATCACTCTCCCCCATGAACATGACCCTTTGTTTTTCTTCCATGTCCATGTTTTCCTACATGGAATCCTAGTGTGGGTTAACTCGGGTGACCTTTTTACTTCCCTTTATTTCTTTTAAATTAATAGTTTTATTGAGTCCGTTTCCGGTGTGGGACATTCAATGAAATTTCAAAACCCACTTTTAAAAATTGTGAGGATGCAATTTCTTAAGGGGGGAAGATTGTAACGACCCGAAATTTTGAATAAATCTTGTTTCCTATTTTTATGTGTTATTTTATTTATTTTATACTCAACAAAAATGTTTCATTTTATAACATGATTATAATTAAAATGAGACCGTCGGGTTTAGACGGTTATATGACCATTGGTCAATATGACCGCTGGAAACTAAACGTTTAGATTATTGTCTCTAAATACAAGAAATCGTGGTAAATTATTATAGAAATAAGATTCTATGGCCTCAACCAGTAGTCTTAGACCGATCGAAGCCCATCATACCGAACATGGGAAGGAGGTAGCGCCACTGGGCTTTGCTCTGGACCAAACCCAAGCTGAACTTCATCGTGTGAAGCTAGAACCGTATCTCCTTCACGAGAAGTTCGAACTGATAGAAATTACTACTCGTGCGATGTTAGCCGAGCCTCCATCAGATTCTCTCACCTTAGCACACCTTACACTTAGGTCCTATTCTGGTGTGATAAGGGGCTATGTAAGGATACTGTAACTGCCTTGTGTAATCCTTTTTTTAAATAAAAACTGGTATTTCTTCTTATGATGAAGTTTATGAATTTTCAAATGTCTGGATAAATATAGTATGCATATTTTTGATGAATTTTAGAGAAAGGGTATTTTAAATATGTTTATGTAAACCTTAAATAAATAAAAATGTGTAATTATTTTCAAAAAATGGTCTTCTACAAATATGTTCAGTATGAAATTTAGAGTCTAATAAGATCAACTTGATTTTTGATGAATAGTAAATTATGAATAGTGATTTTATGCTTACGATTAATAATGTCACCAAATGGATTAGTAATCTCACTTAAAGAATGTATTAATATAATCTAGGAACCTTTATTATGTTATGTGATTCAATAAAATGGTTAAAAAATGGTTTCATAAATTATTATTCAAGTATTAGTTTTTTCGGGTGAATAGTGTTTTCTTAATTAAAAATTAAATTAAAAATATTTATAAAATTATTTTTATAAAATGGATTTCATTTTTGAACTCATAGCATCGATATTATGTTATGGTAAATTTTGGGGATTTTTCTGAAAAAGTTGAATTTTCAGTGAATAGTAAAAATACAGTTTTAGGGTTTCGGTATGTTTAATGATCTCATAACTGTGTCATGATGATTTCATGAGATATTATAAGGGATGGCCGGAAAAAGGTGATGAATTATTGTATTGGGGGCCCCATGTGGCCTAACTCCATGGGAAGTACCATGGGAGGGCCCATGCTTTTGAGAAAACCACTTTTGAGGTGTCCCTTGGCCATTAATGCCTTGTCCTCTTACTTTCCCTATAAATACCAAGAAATCCTCTCATCCTTTCAACTCCCCGCTCTTTTCCAACAATTTTCGGGTCTCATTACCTCCCAAGGAGTCCTCCCAAGGTGCCCCCAAGCCCTCAAGGTCCCAACCATTGAGTTTTAAGTGTTAAGTTTTAAGGTAAGGGATCTGACCTCTCTCTTTCATTTCAAGTAATCTCATTTATGTGATTCCTTTTATTCTCAATGTTCTTATGTTGGAATATGTTCTTTTATACTACTCTTACTTCCATTTTCATGTTCATATAACGAGAGATCCCCTCTTACACTCATTATTTCGTTTTATGAAGTTTTAAGTGCCGCCGTTAGGCTACCGAAAGTTTTGTAACAGATTCTTTCTCCCTTTTCATTTTCAAGATCTATTTTCATGTAAAGTATTTCAAGTTTCTTTTTATTATGTTGGGGTATGATATCTATTTTTATCATACTTATCTTTTATGATAATATGATGAGATACCCCAATTGATCTCTTCAATTTAGTATTTTGAAGTTTTAAGTGGCGCCGTTAGGCTGTCGAATTTTTAAGTGGTTCTTCACCCTTCTCGTTTTGAAGTTCTACTTTCATGTCAATTATTTCAAGTTCCTTTTTGTTATGTTGGGGTATGATATCAATATCTATCATACTTTAATATTATGTTCATATGATTAGAGACCCCATTTGATCTCTTCAATTCAGTATTTTGATGTTTTAAGTGGCGCCGTTAGGCTGCCGAATTTTTAAGTGGTTCTTCACCCTTCTCGTTTTGAAGTTCTACTTTCATGTCAATTCATTCAAGTTACTTTTTGTAATGTTGGGGTATGATATCTATATCAATAATACTGTAATATTATGTTAATATGATGAGAGACCCAATTTTATCTCTTCAATTTAGTATTTTGATGTTTTAAGTGGCGCCGTTAGGCTGCCGAATTTTTTAGGGGATTCTTTCAGCCTTCTCATTCTTTTCAAAGTTCAAGTTTCCTGTCAAGTCTTTCAAGTTCCTTTTTAATTATGTTGGGGAATTATCTCTATATATATCATACTAAACTCTTATGTTCACATGATGAGATACCCTATTTGATCTTTTCAAATCATTTTTGTTGAAGTTTAAGTAACGCTGTGAGGCTGCCGAACATTCATAAGAGAAATCTATTTTTTGTCTTCCTTCCATGTTTTTTATTTCAAATGTTATGTCCTTGAAATTTAATTACCATGATCATGTATCCTTTTTATTCTGTCAATATACTATTTTATGGGTCATTTATGAATGTTTGACCCATTTTCCCTCTCTTTTTAATGTCTTCTAAAACCTCGTAACATAGCCGTTATGCTGCAGAATTTCCGTCTCAAACTGTCTCTCTCTTTTTCTAAAGTTCTTTTATATTATTAAGTGAATACTCAATGATATTTATTCTAAAGGGGTATTCACATATATACCAAAATGTTCTATTTTAAATTCTGGTGTTTACATACATGATACCCACCTTCCTTTTCTGTTTGTTTTAAAGTGACGTAAAGATCAAGTCTTTAAAGCAGTTTTTAAAACGTTGTGATTATGAAATGAAACCCATTTATTTTATGATATACGGGTTATTTATGAAATTTTTTATGATGATATATGTGGCTAACATGATAATAAAGGAAAATTTAAGGGTGCGCCCTGATAGAACTCCAACACATTGGGTAATGATGTAACCACTAGAGATTACAATTTTCATGATACCTTGGTGAATAACCTTGGTAATTTTAAAATGACACCTTGGGGATGGACCTTGGTGATATGTTCACGATTGTCTATGTTAAATGATGTAGACACATCATAAAGTTATGGAAAATGTTATTTTTATTATGATATGCCACATGATTTTTTTATCATGCCTTAATGTTCTTGTTCATGACATAGTTGATGTATCTCAAGTTCACATGTTAAATGTTTCCCTTGTTTCCCTTACTGGGCTTTCTACTCACCCTTTCATTTGATGTATGTCCCCAGGTTATGAGATGCAGTAATGAACCTAGGATGAACATGAGGAGAATACTTTGAAATGTTTAAGAA
This sequence comes from Viscum album, assembly GCA_963277665.1. NCBI lineage: Eukaryota > Viridiplantae > Streptophyta > Magnoliopsida > Santalales > Viscaceae > Viscum > Viscum album. The sequence continues at coordinate 1,424,851,384 of OY728148.1, read as the reverse complement.
GAATGTTTTATGTTTTCATGTTTTATGTTCCTAGTTTCCAAGACACTAAACCTTAAAGATCCTCAGTTTTGTATAATGTAATGAAAGTTTATGTGATAAAAAGGCGGGATGATATAGTTTGTATCCAAGGATGGTTTAGTTATTTGTGGAAATTATGATATGAAAACTCTCGGAATAACACTATAGAAATGTTTAAATATAGGAAATCTTCCTGGTATTTTGGTGAGTATTGAGTAAGGGGTTGCCAAGAAAATACATCCCTGTCTGGATACGAGCAGGTTGAGGTGGCTCTGGCACAGATGTACATAGGGGTAAAACCCAAAAACACCGCTTTGAGCTAGACTCGAACGGGAACTGGTACACGACAACGGGCCTTGCTGCACTCTTGGTTACGATGCTCCTGGGGGATATGCTTTAGTAAATTCATAAGCTTAGTATGAACCATTATTAAAGGAACAAAGATAAAATAAAATACATATTCACATAAGAATATACGATCATGGATAACCTAGATGAGAACCTAGGGGATAAAAAGTTAGGGTATACTTTTCTTCTACAAGTTATCCTTATACGCTTTAAGTTCCTTTTCATGATTATTAGCTAAGTATTTAAGCCCCTAATTATACTTTCTATTCTTAGTTAATGGTGGGAAATTGAAGAACATGTCCCAACAACCAATGTGATAGGAAATGCGACGATTAATATATTAATATGAAAGAGATGATTAGGGGATTAAAAGATGATTAATATTTTGGAAGACGTTCACTATTTTGGGGACCCTATATGATCGAGGTAAATATATTACTACGGTATTTTCATTGAGGAGTAAGGTTGACTTATATTTTGAAGAATCGATGAATTTAAGGCGGACTTATAGTAATTTACGTTACATATGGGAATGATTAAACTATCTTGGGTAAAATATGTTTAGGTTAGCTACTTTTGTTATAAGATTTTAGGAGTGGTTGATTTTGTTTGGAGGTGAACAATGAAGTTTATTTTGGAAGACTATGTCATCAAATCCTTCTTGTATTTGGGTTTCAATCTTAGTTTAGTTTATTTTGAGGAATCTTAAGGACCGTTATTTAGGGAATGGTCTATGATGAACTTTGGGTAGTACCACGGAACTTCTAAGATTTAAAAGTACTTTCCATTCCTATGGGATTCATTATTTTTTTGAAGAGTTGTTTTACCTTACCCTTTCTGTTTTTGGGATAATGTTTAAATATAGAAGAAATAGATAGCTAATCTTTTGTGGATTATGAAGATGATCCTTGTGTTTTGATGAGACCAAGTAGTTTTGAATGCTCATAGATTGGAGGAAAGATTAGTTTTGGGTAGAAACTTATTAAAGGATGAAACTCTACATGAAGATAGGTATATTTTCTTATGTTTTTGCTTTATGTTCTAAATAAATTCCTCCAAATTATGAAAAGGAACGTAAAACAAAAACGTTGTTGGTTTACGTTTCCTACTAGGTAATCATAGACCGTTTACACACATCATAAGTTTTGGATTTTCTTATGGTTAACTTTTTCATAATCGTGTTTTCTATCACTCTCCCCCAGAACACGACCCTTTGTTTTTCTTCCATGTCCATGTTTTCCTACATTGAATCCTAGTGTGGGTTAACTTGGGTGACCTTTTTTACTTCCCTTTTTTTCTTTAAAAGTAATAGTTTTACTGAGTCCTTTTCCGGTGTGGCACTTTCAATGAAATTTCAAAACCCAATTTTAAAAATTTCGAGAACGCAATTTCTTAAGGGGGGAAGATTGTAACGACCTGAAATTTTGAATAAATATTGTTTCATAATTTTATGTGTTATTTTATTTATTTTTATACTCAACAAAAATGTTTCATTTGATAACATGATTATAATTAAAATGATACCATTGGGGTTAGATGGTTACATGACCATTGTTCAATATGACCGTTGTAAACTAAACGTTTTGATTATTGTCTCTAAATACAAAAAATCTTGGTTAATTATTATAGAATGAAGATTCGATGGCCTCACCTAGTAGTCTTGGACCGATCGAAGCCCATCTAACAGAACTTGGGAAGGAGGTAGCACCACTGGGCTTTGCTCTGGACCAAACCCAAGCCGAACTTCATCGTGTGAAGCTAGAACGGGATCGCCTTCGCGAGAAGTTCAAACTGATAGAAATTACTACTCGTGCGATGTTAGCCGAGCCTCCCTCAGATTCTCTCACCTTAGCACACCTTACAATTAGGTCCTATGCTGTTGTGATAAGGGGATATGTAAGGATACCGTAACTGCCTTGTGTAATCCTTTTTTTTAAATAAAATCTGGGATTTCTTCTTATGATGAAGTTTCTGAATTTTCAAATGTCCGGATAAATATAGTATGCATATTTTTGATGAATTTTAGAGAAAGGATATTTTAAAAATGTTTATGTAAACCTTAAATAAATAAATATTTGCAATTATTTTCAAAACATGGTCTTCTACAAATATGTTCAGTATGAAATTTAGAGTCTAATAAGATCAACTTGATTTTTGATGAATAGTAAATTACGAATAGTGATTTTATGCTTATGATTAGTAATGTGACCAAATATATTAGTAATATCACTTAAAGAAATTATTAATATAATCTAGGCACCTTGATTAAGTTATGTGATTCAATAAAATGGTTAAAAACGGATTCATAAATTATTATTCAAATATTAGTTTTTTCGGGTGAATAGTGTTTTCTTATTTAAAAATTAAATTAAAATTATTTATAAAATTATTTCTATAAAATGGATTTCATTTTTGAACTCAGAGCATCGATATTATGTTATGGTAATTTTTGGGGATTTTTCTGAAAAAGTTGAATTTTCAGTGAATAGTAAAAATACAGTTTTAGGGTTTCGGTATGTTTAATGATCTCATAACTGTTTCATGATGATGTCATTAGATATTTTAATGTATGTCTGGCCAAAGGTGATGAATTATTGTATTGGGGGCCCCATGTGTCCTAACATTATGGGAAGTACCTTGGGAGGGCCCATGCTTTTGAGAAAACCACTTTTGAGGTGTCCCTTGGCAATTAATGCCTTGTCCCCTCACTTTCCCTATAAATACCAAGAAATCCTCTCATCATTTCGACTCCACACACTTCCCCAACTATGTTCTTGTATCATTACCTCCCAAAAAGTCCTCCCAAGGTTCCCTCAAGCCCTCAAGGTCCCAACCGTTGAGTTTTAAGAGTTACGTTTTAAGGTAAGGGATCCGACCTCTCTCTTTCATTTCAAGTAATCTCTTTTATGTCATTCCGTTTATGCTCCATGTTATTTTGTTGGAGGATGTTCTTTTATACTAATATTACATACCTTTTCATGTTCATATAATGAGAGATCCCCTATTACTCTCATTATTTCGTTTTATGAAGTTTTAAGTGGCGCCGTTAGGCTGCTGAAATTTATGTAACAAATTCTTTCTCCCTTATCATTTTCAAGATCTATTTTCATGTAAAGTATTTCAAGTTACATTTTATTATGTTGGGGTATGATCTATAAATTTATCATAATTATATTTTATGATCATATTATGAGAGACCCCATTTGATCTCTTCAATTCAGTATTTTGAACTTTTAAGTGGCGCCGTTAGGCTGCCGAATTTTTAAGTGGTTCTTCACCATTCTCGTTTTGAAGTTCTACTTTCATGTCAATTCTTTCAAGTTCATTTTTGTTATGTTGGGGTATGATCTCTATATCTATCATAATATAATCTTATGTTCATATTATGAGAGACCCCATTTGATCTCTTCAATTCAGTATTTTGATGTTTTAAGTGGCGCAGTTAGTCTGCCGAATTTTTAAGCGGTTCTTCACCCTTCTTGTTCTGAAGTTCTACTTTCATGTCAATTATTTCAAGTTCCTTTTTGTTATGTTGGGGTATGATCTCTAAATCTATCATACTGGAATATTATGTTCATATGATGAGAGACCCCATTTTATCTCTTCAATTTAGTATTTTGAACTTTTAAGTGGCGTCGTTAGGCTGCCGAATTTTTTAGGGGATTCTTTCACCCTTCTCATTCTTTTCAAAGTTCTACATTCATGTCAAGCCTTTCAAGTTCCTTTTTAATTATGTTGGGGAATTATCTCTATATCTATCATACTGAACTCTTATGTTCACATGATTAGAGACCCTATTTGATTTTTTCAAATCATTTTTGTTGAAGTTTAAGTAACGCCGTCAGGCTGCCAAACTTTCATAAGAGAAATCTAATTTTTGTCTTCCTTCCATGTTTTTCATTTCAAATGGTATGTCCTTGAAATTTCATTACCATGATCATGTATCCTTATTATTCTGTCCATCTACTGTTTTATGGGTCATTTATGAATGTTTGACCCATTTTCCCTCTCTTTTTAATGTCTTCTAAAACCTCGTCACATAGCCGTTGTGCTGCAGAATTTCCGTCTCAAAATGTCTCTCTCTTTTTCTAAATTTCGTTTATATTATTAAGTGAATACTCAAAGATATTTATTCTAAAGGGGTATTCACATATATACCAAAATTTTCTATTTTAAATTATGGGATTTACATACATGAGATCCACCTTCCTTTTCTGTGGGTTTTAAAGTGACGTAAAGATCAAGTCTTTAAAGCAGTTTTTAAAACATTGTGATTATGAAATGAAACCCATTTATTTTATGATATATGGGTTATTTATGAAATTTTTGATGATGATATATGTGTATAACTTGATAATAAAGTCAAATTTAAGGGTGCACCCTGATAGCGCTCCAATGCATTGGGTAATGATGTAACCACTAGAGATTACAATTTTCATGATACCTTGGTGAATAACCTTGGTAATTTTCAAATGACACCTTGGGGATGGACCTTGGTGATATGTTCATGATTGTATATGTTAAATGATGTAGCCACATCTTAATGTTATGAAAAATGTTGGTTTTATTATGATATGCCACATGATTTTTTTATCATGCCTTAATGTTCTTGTTCATGACATAGTGGATGTATCTCAAGTTCACATGTTAAATGTTTCCCTTGTTTCCCATACTAGGCCTTCTGCTCACCCTTTCATTTGATGTATGTCCCTAGGTTATGAGATGCAGTAATGAACCTAGGATGAACATGAGGAGAAGACTTTGAAGTGTTTAATAAGAATGGTTTATGTTTTCATGTTTTAAGGACCTGGTTTCCAAGACACTAAACCGTAAAGATCCTCAGTTTTGTATAATGTAATGAAAGTTTATGTGATAAAAAGGTGGGATGCTATAAGCTAGTAACCTAGATGGATATTATCGTAGAGACATCATGAATCCGATCAAGGAGTACCGCGGTCAAATGAGCATATATGTATCAACAACGATGGGGAGCAGACTCAAGAAGGACAGTCAAAGACTCAATCCTATATGATGCACGAACCAAATTCCCTACAACAAGTGTCGCAGTTTTCCGAGTCTTCAAGCGGGTTATCAGTGACCTGGTGAATGGATACGTTGGCTGCCGCACCATCACTGGACTCCTTGACCTGAGATCTACTCTCGAGACACACTGACACTATTGCCCCAAAACTCAACCAATTACTTTTTAGGGATGTCCGAACAATGTCCCAAGGAATGAACCACCTCTGATACCACTTTTTCATGACCTAACCATACCGGTCTCGAGCCGCAACTACCCCAATCCCGTCTCCATATGCCAGGTGCTGGCGACAAGCACGAAAGGCGTAAAAATATCGGGAAGGCCTTCGCTATGTACCAGTACACTCACACACACAACACAATCGATGAAAAATTTCAGACTAAAAAATAAATACAAAGGTTGAACAACTACAACCCAACAACAATCATACATCAACATCTAAATAGAACATGTATAGTGCTGAAAAGTACTGACAAGTAAACTGAATAGTAAAAGGGAAAAAATGTTCCCAACTAGAAAGGTGCTACAACCCAGCAACAGGTAAACGAAAGTAAACAGCTAGTGAGTCTCACACCTAGAAATCCTCCTACGACCATTGAACGCAGCCCAAGCTCATGTGTCCTCTACGGTCCACTGTAGTCTCGATTGACCTATCTGTCATCTGTAAGGGCACACCAAGTGAGAGCAAACCCATGTAGGGGTGAGTATAATGACACTCAGAAGGATTCTCTGAAAGTTTGATGGAGTAACAAGGGAGGTACTAAAACTGTGAGTAGTTTAAAGAACAAAGAATAGTGTAAGAGTACAATAGTGATATTACATATCAACCCAACAAACGAAATGAAGTGGACTCGTCCAATCCAAAAGGAGCTAGACATGGAAATCACGTGGCATACCCCGTACGTCTTCACCCCTCCTAGAAGGAGAGTAACTGAACCCAACGATTGGGAAAAAAATTAGGGGTATATATATATATTCTCATCAAGAAACCTGAACAAGTGTGTAAGGGGATATCAATCTCCAAGATCAACCCAGAAAAAGTCACCAACCGTTCTAAGGATATCCATCACTGGTGCCCAACAGTCCCACACGCCAAAGCTGCCTCATCACTGAACTGTACAACCAAGATTCCTGCTCCAGTAACCATGGAGAAAAGTCACTGACCAGCCTCATATAAAGGGCTGAGTCTGATAGAAGTCATCAGGTAACCCACTACCCTGCCCGCTAGGGGTTAAACCCTAAGAGGTCATCGAGTAACCCACTGCCCAACCCCGCTGAAGGGTAAACACTAAGGTAAATGAGTAACCCATTGTCCAGTCCGGCTGGAGGGTAAACCCTAAGGTTAACTAGTATCCAACTACCTATCCCTGCTGGAGGGTGAACACAAAGGTTAACGTGTAACCCACTGCCCAAACATGCTGGAGGGTAAAACCTAAGGTCGACGGGTAACCCACTACCCAGCCCCGCTGGAGGATAGACCCTAAACTGGTCTCATATCTCTTCACTACCCATGCCATCACCGGGTGTCAATAACATCGCTACAATGTGTTGGTTCGGAGTGCAGCAAAGGAACCTCCGACCAACGCCCTCTCATGTTCCCACATTTAATGAGATCTCAAAAGAGGCTCTCCACTCCCAAACCGATTAAACCATGATAATCCTTGCGGGTGAAACACACGATATTGACTATTTACACTATGGAAACATGCTCCCGATGAAATGTTAATCGACACTACTTTATGATCATACTGCATCTCTTGGGGCCAGCACCTCGGTCCTGAAAAAGGTCAGGAAGACTGCGCCATCGCGATGCTCTCAAAAAAACATGCCAAAACGACTACTCATACGCCCCAAACAGATGTCTAATGAAAAAGTCACAGTACGCTACACACAACATAAAAGACGGCCCATGGGTCCCATGCCTCAACTCCGGCTTCAATGCCTGAAACCACCTAGGTCAACTTCGTCTCGATTCCAGGGTCACAATTTCATTGACGACGCCTAAACCTGACTTCAAATGCAGAAGTAGCTACCCCCCGCATTATAAGCAAACGAGGCCCTGTGAGGCCCACACCTCGACCCCAAAACACGTCACACAAATATTACCATTATGTTCATTGAAAATAACCATGCAGCATAGGCTATTCATTTACCCTGAACAGAATTATGAAGCATAAGTCGTAAAAATGCAGCATACGGCCGAAAGACGCCTTGTGGGGCCCATGCCTCTAGCACCAATTTAGGAAAGTGGATTGCGTCGTCACAATACCCTCGGATGAACACTCGGAAATGATTAATCAAACACCCTAAATAAATGACGTGTGAAAAAAGTGGGGTTTCACCGTAAAACGTGTGAACCGGGCCATGTTGGGCTTGAACCATGTCTCCAACCCTAATGCTTTGGAATGCATCACAAAAAATCTGCACAAGGACTGGGGTCACACTACCGCTAACGGCGCATCAATCGGACATCCCAAGCAGGAGTTAGGTCCGACGCAAGAATAATTAATTAGTTAATTAATTAATTAATTTTTCGCATTAAGCACTTTGTTCCACCAAGCAATGAAAGCAAATTGCAGGGGTTTTGAACAAACTTTGGAAGGACCGGCTCAACACCAGGGCCACAACGGCTCTGACGGAACATCAAACGGACGTCCATCTCATGAAGTACGTCCGTCGCGAGCATTAATAATAATTTAATAATATTAAGTTAATGATTTATGAGTTACCTGCCTTCGGGCGTAGAACCCAAAATCTATGAAACCCACTTCAAATACTCTTTCACACTTACACAAACCTGCATCCGCAGATGGAACGTCAAACGGACGTGCCGCATAGAAGTTACCCCCACCCCCGAATGCAAGGGGCCCCAACTGGGCCGGTTCACCCAGGTCGGCCTGGTCCGAACTGCCAGCTGGCGGCCCAGCCGCGGGTCCAGGCTTCCATGTTGCGCCCCACCGGCCATGGCCCGCTCCACTAACACAGGACACCCTTGGGTCAGGTTGTTCAAGCTGACCGTCCCTTTGGTCGGTCTTCGTCACCCAACATGACCCGCAAAGCACGTGTCCTAGTATTCTCTGCACACCCGAGGTTAGTGCTTCAGGTGCCCCCTTTCCGAGCATTACATGCCGCCCACGCCACAATATCCACCTCCTCGCTCCGCCATCAGGTGCACCACTATGACAGGCCACCCAACCCACAGCCACTTGGGTTCACCGCACCACCAGCCAAGCGAACCACCCGGCACCGGCCGCTCGTGTCGCGGATCCTCTAGCAGCTACCCTGACATCGCCCGCTCCACCGACGCCACCACACACTACATCGGCCTCCTCTCGTCTGCCGTCTCTCGGCCCAACCCCACCGCCCACCTGCTTCCACTCGTCCTCACCCAGACCCCCCGGCCTCCGCTCGTCTGCCAGTCACCGCACGCCAGATCCAGACCTTCAGTCGGTCCCCCCGACCAATCCAGTGGTCATAAAAATTATCTGAAGCCAATTTCTGAATCCTTGGGGCCGGATCTTCACAGCACCGCCCCTCTCTCATCGACCAATCATGTTTTTTTTGCGTCTGAAAAATGCGATGAAGAATGCCCAATTACGAGAATAAAAAACGGGGCTCGAGCATTGGCCATGTTCATTCGACCATCACCCCAAATCCAAAATTATATATTTTAAATGACAAAATTGGAAAAAGAACAAGAAATTGACGAAGGTGTGAAAATTAATCAAACATCCTACCTCGAATCGGTCGTGCATCATTGGTGACGCCTCCACGACGCTCCCGCTTCGATCCGCAAATGTTCCGGCGGAGATCACTCTTCGATCTGATGAAAAACGGCGATGAACTGTTGAGAGATAGAGGGAGAGGGAGAGAGAATAGGAGATAAAAGGGGGAACCCTAACTCCAACTCCTTATTTTTCTATTTATAGAGAAATCGGCTTAGCACGTAATCCGAATCTTTCATGCCCTCTCACTTTATATCGCGCCTCGGCAAAACACCCCATTTCAAACTCAAAGAAAGTCTCGTATTTCCATTCTAAGATATCGTTCGAATGTTATTTGAAAAGAACTCTAGTGATAAAATCACTAAGTCATTATTTGAAAATGACGATTTTACCCCTAGGGACATTTCTCACAGCAGGCCCGTGCCCGAAACGTTTACACCCTACCAAGGGTAAACGGCACGCTCCAGACGCAACCGAGCACTCAGATATATGATCCGAGCTACCTTTTGGAATAAAACACAACCCCTCCATGTGCATAGTATAAAAATTCTTTATATTTTTATAAAATTATTTCCGGGCACACTGGGCCTCGGAATCTCACGCCGTCTTTGCGCATAGCTCTGGAATTATATGTAGAAATATTCAAAAGTCTTACAGGGTAAAAACCGGGTCTCTACAATATCCATAAAACATATTTTTTAATCTTATATACATAGTTTTTCAATCATTTTATCATATATTAAATTTAATTTTAAATCCTTAGGGTGTTGCATTCTCACCACCATCTGGAAATTTCATCTTCAAAATTTTTTATTTACTTTTTAAACAAGTGAGGGTAACTTTCCCTCATATCATTTTCAAATTCTCATGTCACTTATTTAACCTTGTGGTTCCTCCACAAAACCCGAACTTTTTAGATTAAATTATTCCTCGATACTTTCTCTATATGATTGAGAAACCAAACAATTTTCTCTTCATAAGAATGGTTCTCTTCCAACTGAGCTGCATATGGTCTAAAAAATTAGATGAATAAGCCTCATAATTTATTGACATCGAAGCATGAGAAATATTATGTACCTAATATAAACTCTGAGGTAAATATACTTGGTAGGTGACTAGTCTTACATTCTCTAGGATTTCATAAGGTCTAATGAACCATGTTCTTTTCTTTCATTTCATACCAAAATGCATAACACTTTTCCATGGTGAGACTCTATGAAAAACATGATCACCTACCTTGAAATAAAAGTTTTCCACCTATTATTTGTATAACATTTATGTCGTCTTTGATCTATCTTCAAGGGTTCTATGATCATATTCTCTTTCTCATCCACTTCCTCTACTATTTCTGGTCCTATCAACTTCCTTTAACTGAATTCATCCCAAAATGATGGAGCTCTACATTGCTTCCCATAAAAGCCTCAATGGTTCCACCTATAAATTGTTAGAAAAGCAATTATTATAAGAAAATTGAATTATAGAATGATTTTGATCCCAAATTCCCTCGTAATACATTGAACAAGATTGAAAACATATCCTCCAATGTCTGAATTTTTCATTTGGTATGTACATTAGATTGAGGATGAAAAGAAGTGATGAAATTTAATTCTATTCCCAAAAACATATGAATGAATTTACAAAAGTAAGTAGTGAATCTAGGATCATGGATAGATAAATTGGAAAGTGGTACTCCATGTAACATGATAATATCATTGAGGTACAGTTGAGAAGATTACCCAATGACATGGTATCCTGAATATGAAGGAAATGTGAACTTTTAGTCAGCCGATAAATAATGATCAAAATCACATTATTAACTAGATATTTCTTTGGTATTCTAATCGTAATGTCCATGGATATATTTTCCCATTTTAACTCTGGAACTAGAAGAGGATTAAAAATTCCCAATGGTATTTTTCTCCCTCTATTAACCCATTGCCATGTCAAACATTTCACAGTAAAATATACAAAATCACTTTTCATTCCGTCACACCAGTAATACTCCCAAAGTTCCCTGTACATCATAGTACTACTAAGATGAACTAAAAATGAATAACTATGAACTTCACACAACAAATCATTCTTCAACTTATAATCACAAGTCACACACAATCTTTTTCTAAATCTCAAAACACAATCTTTCTCGGGGCTAAATTCTAGAAACATACCCAATTTAAAAAATTGTACCTTTTCCTAAAGCTCATGGTATTTCTTCTATGTTTGATTATTTTTTTCGGATAAATATGACTACGCTAAAACCTGAAACAAAATTGGGTAATTTCTTTCATCAACAACTTCCAATCCAAAATTCATCAAATCATTAATCAATAGGTCATGTTCAAAATATAAAATGGTTAAGGATTGATAATTTTTTCAACTCAAAGAATTAGACACATTTTTTTAGTTTCATGGATGTTAATTGATTGTGAAATCATTATAATTTATCAGTTCAATACATCCTCTAGGCCTCGTGTTTAATTAATTCAGACTAAATATATACATTAGTCTTTTATGGTCAGTGTATATTTCAAATTTGGATCTGTATAAATGATGCCTCTAAATTTTCAAGGAGAATAACACAACATATAATTAAAAATCATTTGTTGGATAATTTAATGCTTGAGGTTATAGTTATATTGTATCATATACGATTAGATGATCATTGAGGATCAAAACAGAACCAAATCCCTTAAATTAAGCAACATTCATAGATGATGAACTCACTATTTGTAGAATCCAATGCCAATATTGTACCATTCTCTAATATCTTCTTTTGTTATTGAAATTAAAAATTGCATCCTTCTATCCAAATAAATTTAACCTTGTTTCTTCTTTACATAGTTAGTGGGATAGAAAACCATAAATAGTTTTTAACAAAATGTCGGTAATAACATACTAGTAAAAGATCACTAAAAATATATTTAGCATTTTGAGGGGTTGGAATCTAATCAGAGACTATTTTTTTAGAAGAAGAAGTATTATTTCAACCTTATTTATAATGTTCCCATGAAAAAGGAATTTGTTGCAACCAAAAATCACAATTACTGAATTTTCTATATAACTTCATTTCCTTGAGAGTTTGTAGCACAATCATTAAAGGTTTTTCATGATACCTGTAACTTTTTGAAAAGAAAAACATATCATCAATAATAAACAAACGAAATTATCAAAAAATTCATGGAATATTAGACTCATAAGGTCTATGAATAATGAATTTTTTTCAAACCAATGATCATAACATATAACTATTATTGCCCATATCATATATGAAAAGTTCTTTTCAGGATGTCAGCCTCCTTCACCTTCAGCTGATGGTAACCTAATTTAATGTCAATCTTGGAAAAAAACTAACCTCCAAAGAGTCAATCAAACAAGTCATCGATAAGAGGAAATGGATACTTCTTTATAACAGTAATGTTATTAAGAGCTCTATAATTAATGAAAAGGTCTAATGGAACCATATTTGTTTTTATCAAACAAAATAGGAAAACCCCATGGTTAAGTGGTAGGATGAATTAAGCCTTTATCAGGAATCTGCTACAACTGTTTTATAAATATAATAAGTTCAACTTTATCCATTTGATAAAAGTGGTATTGAAATTTTCTTAGTAGTAGGAACCAAGTCAATAGTAAATTCAACTTCTTGATCAGGTATAACACTATTTAACTCATCTGAAAAAAATATAAAGGTATTTATTTACCACTAACACATCATTAATCAAAATACTTCCATTGTATTATCAAATATGAGTAAGATAACTTTCATGTATCTACTTTAGTTATTTATCAAATTCTTTATTTTTTATCATGTTTATGGGTTAATTATTTTATAAAAAAACTGAAACTCTTTATTTAAAAAAAATATTTAGATCTAAAATAGATATTAACATGATAAATAGAAATCAAATCCATACCTAGAATGACGTTAAACTCTACTAAAGAAAAACAAAAAGGTTTGTAGGTAAATCCTTTCCACATATAAAAACAAGAATATTCTTATAATTAATTTTTAACATAATATTCCCCCAAGAGTATTAATAATATGTCTCGGTCACATTTCGTTAGGTGGAATTCCCAATTTTCTAGAAAATTACTTGGAAATAAAGGAATGTGTAGACACCATGTGAAACAAAAAATTTGAAAAATATTAGTAAACCGACAAAGTAACTGACACAACTTCATTGGATGGGCCAAAATTTGATGATGTAGTAACAAAATATCTCACTACATGTTTCTTCTTATAATTTGGATACTTCACATCATTCACCCCTGGAAAAATAAATTATACCAATGGTTCAAAACCATGGTTATAGCATCCAAAACCGAGGGTATAGCCTATACCCATGGTTTTGGGAACCATACGCAACCGAGGCATCGGGATAGGTTCTCAACCTATACCCATAGTTTTCCATACCGTGGGCTTAGATTTTTTTCCACCATGTCAAGGCCTTATAAGATATTTCCACACTGTCAAAATCTTTTCCACACAGTTTGCAAACTATGGGTACATATTTTTGTACAACAAATAGGTAGAAGGTGTTGAACCTGCGACGTAAATTTCGAAAGTGGAGAGCTACACCTATCAAATTATGACACATACAGATATATTCATCTATAGTTTAGTTTATATATAAATCAATTTCCCTATTTTAAATAATAAATCCTGTGTGTTTTGAACCCGAATTTTTATCTTCTCGAATTCAACGCATAACCAACCGAGAAAGTTCGGTTTTATATTAAAATATATTCATTTATTTTAGTATATTAATTTTGATACGCATATTATAAAAAGCACGGTATTCCAGATTCGAACCTATGACCGCAGAGAATAGTACAAAATATCTAACCAACTGGCCTATGAAGAATATATGTTCCTATATTATTATCTAGCTCAATATACTAATCAAAACCGTGGGTATCAGAGGAAAAACTGTGGGGATAGGTTTTCCTACCAAATAGTATTTTTGTCTTGAGGAATTTATTTTTTCCCACCATAATGCATGAATCCTATACCCACGGTTTTATAAAATCAGGGGTATTGGTCTTGAAAAAAATTCGTGTACCCACATTTTTGACCAAAACCGTGGTTATAGATTTCTTTTTCCCCACGGTTTTCTAAAACAATGGGAATAAGTCTTCAAAAAAAACTATTCCCATGTTGCTTCCCTAATATATGGGTATAGGATCTCATATTACCCCTATACCCATGGTTTTTAAAAACCATGGGTGTAGGGCTATTTTCTAGTAGTGATTCATATCTTCCATTGGGAACGTATATTCTTAACAAACCATCTCCCCACATTTGAAACTCATTAGAGTTTTATTATTCTGATTAATCATAAAATCATGTTCAATACAATCTCAGGTCATATTTCCAAACATACGACATCCAAAACACTTATTTTATTTGGTAATACATTCCCAGAGAGATATTTTTGTCGCACTTTTCCAAAAGTGGATATTGTACTTTCTTACATTCAGATTTCATTGATTGATTCTTAAACAACTCTTTCCATTTGGAATGCTTCTTCTGCTTGTTTTCAAGGTACACATGATCATCATTAAACTCCACTTCTACCCTCTCATCACATCAAACATGTTTCTCAGAACTTTTTAATTCTTGAGATTCCAATGCCCTTCAATATTTGGGATTCAATCCTAATAAGAAATGGTTGATTTTTCTATCAAGATCCTGAAAAATATTTGGAACATACATTGACAATCATGTGAAGGTATAATCATACACATTCACATAATCTTATTCCTTAGGCATCAATTCAAAGAATTTATTTTTCGTACTATTTCGAACAACCTTAGAAAAATATTTTCCAAGGAAAATATTTTTAAATTTATCCCATTCCAAGGCATAAAAATCCTTACTATCCCTGGTACTCTAAACCATTAAACACCAGTGATCAGTTTCACCTTCAAAATAATAAATAGAAAGATGAACCTTTGGATTTTATAAACACCCCATAATATCAAATATCTTTTTATGGTCTTTAATCCATCATTTATACTCCATTAGGACATGAGATCCACTGAATGTAGGAGGATATTGCCTCATAAAATGTCAACTATAATGATGTTCTTTTTAGGTAGATATGGTTGTTCTGTTGTATTGATTCAAAATCAACTTACTGGCTACTTCAAATGATTCATCTCTTTCACAATTTGTTCAATTCAAAATCCCATCATTCCAGTTTTCGGATTTGGAATGATATCATACTCTCAGTGTCTTCCTACTTCAGCTTCTCTATTGCATCTATGGAAAACTATTCAGAACAAACATATATTAAATTAAGAAAAATGTTAATCTTAAAATTCTATATCATTTAAAAATAAATATATGTTAAAATTCATTTATGTTATTCTATTAACATCATCCTAACCCCTAGAGTTATCTAAACTATCCAATCATTTAAACTATAAGAACAAAATCCATTGACATTAAATAATCCTGAGTTTTAGTCAATAACATAAATTCATACACATTGAGAATAATTTCATGTTTACAGTTTTATGGAATTAGTGAATAATAAATACATAACATTCCAGAGTAATAAAATAGTATAATACTAAAACGACATCCACTTTTTCCAAAATATGTAATATTTTAAATAAAAAAAATTCTTAACAAAAATGTTCATAACATTCATCTTTTCTTCATAATTTCTCATACACAGCCTTATAACTAATTAAAGCATTCAAAATCATAGGATGACTGCCAAAATCTCACTAAGGGATATAAAAAGAATGAAATAAAATATTAGTCCCTGAATACTTATAAGAATATGAAATAATTATCATGGAGAGAAACTTCTCACCCATAAATAACATATACATACTTTGTGAAACATATAAAACATAAAACAAATCGTTAAGGTATCATGGAAAATTAATTATTTACAACTATAACCTTCACAACTACCATACGATTTATAACAGTGATGAAAACCATATAATGTAACCCTCATGGCTAGCTTGTGCTGTAACTATCACATTTTCAATTGGAGTATCCATAAATTTGACCTCAAACATAAACACAACCAATTAATTAGAGTGATATATAGTTCCAAACCTTCATAATAAGAAATTACCAAAAACCATTACATATTCATACAACATGAATAATTTCATGAAACATTCCTTTTGAATTGAGCAAAAATAAAAAATTAAAAGAATATTTTTAAAGAAGTGTTGCATACATATAACATATCATGGAATCAATATTTAATAAAAGGAAATGAATGTGTATACTCACTATAAATATAAATAATACAACCAAATATAATATAAATCCATTTCATAAATATTCCTAGAATAACAATGTCAATGAAGTAGAATGATAACCCAAAGAATAGAAAATTGGTTTAGAATCCCATTACCTCAGGTCTGTCTTACATAAAATGGGATTAAACCTCCAGTATAAAGGTTAATGTAGTTTTGTTAATATTTATTGAAAGACATTATTATTTATAAAACCATATAGGATTATTTTGTAACATCATTCCTCCCATTTATTAATAATATTTTGTTCTTTATATTATTTTGGTTGTGTTCTTTAAATGATTTCTTTGGTGATTTCGTAAAAGATTTTCCTTTCTAATGGAATAAAAACACAAGAAGTGGAAAGAAATGGTATTAATATGTTTAAAAAATATTAAATTATACTATAATAATTTTTTTCATATATGATATTGAATCAATAGATTCAACATTAATGTTATTCATTTAGATCATTTTGGTGGTTCTTCGACAATCATGAACTAGTTGCATTATAAAAAGTAATATTAATTATATATGTAAATTACAGAACATAAAATAGGGTATATAATACATGATAAAATATGTTTCTAGCATTAAAATGGTTTTAGAACCATAATTGAAGGATGTAATAAAAATTGAAAACCCATCGCCCTTGATGTTGGTAAATTGACCCCTCATGGATGATGTTTTTATTTTTAGAATGATATGGATAGGATATGAAGTATCATGTTGAATATTTATATAAACTAGATAAAATTACATTTTTTGTAAGATACTAGATCTTTTCAAGGATATTATATAGGGGATTTGAATATAGTATAATAAATGAAAAATAATAAAAAATGAAAATGAAAGAGTATTTTTACCTCTTGATTTCTTCTTGAGATCCTCCTAAAGACCATTGGATTTGAAATTTAAATGATACTAGTAATACATCGACAGGGGAAGAGACTTCAAATTAGGATTGGGTACAATTTAGAAAATTCTCAAATCCAGAGAGGTGCTAGAAGAACAGGGGCTGACGGTGGTATTTATAGTGTAGGAGAAGAGGGGTTTTCCATTATTTTAATCATCATTTTATTATTTTTCTCAAGATAATAAATAGTATTGGTTTTGGTGACTAAAAATTGTAAAGACAGCTTCTGAGTTAGAACCAAGGGTTATTACATATTTTATGATGTGAGAAATAGTTTATTTGTCATATAATGTATATATACGACAAATTACTATATTTTACTATTCCTAAAAAATTCAGGTATTTCAAAAACAATTCCAATATTTCAGATGAATTTTTTTTCAATGCTTAAAATTCAAAAATGAACTCTATTTTGTCAAAATAATATTATAAATATGAGAAATTTATTTTTTTAATAAATTCATAATTTATTATAAAAATAATAATTTCAAAACTGTAACAGATTTTATAACACCCTGAAAAATTAATCAGGGTCTCGTAAAATTATTTGATAACCACCAAAAAATAATTTAAAAAATTTATGATTAAATTTCATGAAATTAAATTTTCATCTAAATTATTTAATTATTAAAAATTTATGATTAAATATTTAGGACTTTTTAAACATCAAACACATATACTAAGATCATTTTTCCACTTATAAGATGCCGAAATATTATTTTTACATTAATCAGTAAGGAAAATTTTCATTTCAATAATTTACTTTTCATAATGGTTGTATTACTTTTCATGATGGTAGAATTATTATTCATAAGTTTACATTACTATTCACCAAAAAATATTTTGATCCTAAAAGACTCAAAATAACTTATGATTTTCTACCATATATGTATGTTTCTTGAAAATAAAATCAAAAAGATGTTAATTTTAGTTTAATAGCATGGTTATAATTA
Source organism: Viscum album (assembly GCA_963277665.1). Classification (NCBI taxonomy): domain Eukaryota; kingdom Viridiplantae; phylum Streptophyta; class Magnoliopsida; order Santalales; family Viscaceae; genus Viscum; species Viscum album. The sequence goes on along the minus strand of OY728148.1, from coordinate 1,424,833,114 downwards.
TCCCCTTAAAACAAATTGTTGTTTCGTAGAGACATATTGTCCCATTAATTTAATTAAATAATAAATTAATTGGTTAATCCTTTGGGGTGATACATGATCAATTTCAATGGGTGGGAATAACAATGGATTCTGCAAGTCACTATTGTACGAGAGTTGATGAGTGCGTCCAATATTTGTATATTGACTACTCTTTTATCTATATTTTTGGATTATATTAAAAAAAATGGAATTTTTGTGGATATGAGGAGCACAATTGAGTTGATTCTCTCTAATCTCATTGTTGACAGTATCCACAATAAGGAAGTACATTATATTATACTTTATTCTATCAATTTATTTCTCTCTTTCACATGGGAAGATAGGAATTCTGTCTTATTCGATAACCTTAAACCCTAATTCCATGCTGGTAGAATTGCTTCTCAATGGGAAAATATTCCAAAATCAATGATACAAACCATAATGATGAATAATTGAATGTCTAATATTTTCACTATTATACTCTTGGGTGTGGATGGAAGTATGAGAAGTCTTATTAGTTTCAAATTCATGAAATGGATCCCTCTGATCAATGTATGGATTAAGGTTAATGTGGATAGTGATTCCTTCATCTCTCTAGGTCTGTCAGTCTATGGAGGTTTTTCAAACCTACCACAACATTGTGAAAGTATGTTTTTATAATTACATTAGTAATTATGTACCATACTTCCAAGAAAGTATGTGTACCTATGAAAAACCCAAAAATAATCCATTTATGTGTATTTAGGAATTTTTTATTTTTTCCTGAATTATGTACTATACTTCCATGAAACTAAACATTAAATGATCTTCTATATATACCATGTAATTAAAGGTTATGTAATATAGAGGTGGGATACCATAGTTGGTCTCAATGGATGGTTTAGTTATTTTTTGAAATTAGGACTTCAAATCATTTGGTAGAACCCAAGAGAAAAGCTTAGTTATAGTATATTATCCTATTATTTCTATGAAGTATTAATTATGTGGCTTCTGAGAAAAGAAATTCATATATGGACACGAATAAGAGGATGTGGCACTAGAATAGATGTATCTAGGGGAAACACTAGAAAACAACACTTTTAGCTAGACTCAAATGGTAGAAGGTGCATAATAATTACCCATTCCGAACTCATGGTTTATAGACCTGGGGGATATGTTTTATTAATCACAATGATCCTATGAACCGTTATGAATGATTTATAGAAAATTATTTTTTTGATAAAGAATAATATTATTTTTATGGGTATTTTAAGATGTAAAAATCTTTTATAATTATAGGAATATTAAATGAAACATGTTTCTTACAATGCTACTCTTATTTTCAAAAATTGAGTGGAATCATAGTAACTATGAAAATGATTAGTAAAATAGAACATGTATAGATGACCCTATTTTAGATGATGGAATAGAAAAATTCAAGAGAATGATAAATAAAAAAACACAGGTTTTGAACAATAACATTATTGATGTTGAGATACTAGATTCACAATGAAGGGAACAACATTATGATGAGCCCTCTATTCATCCATGACTGAATTATTCCAATAGATCTATAGACCCATTGATTTTTGAATAGTTGATAAGCTCTATAAAAATGAATTCTCTATACTCGGTTTTTTGGAACAACATAATGTCACCATGGTTGTATACCTGATAGATGGGGAATCTGATAAGTGGATGACACTAATTAAAAATATGAAGCTAAGAAGTAGAATTGATTCTATCAAGTGGAAAGAGTTCAAGGTAAAATTTTCCAATAAATATTTCCCTAGTTTGATTTGAATGAAAAAAGGAGAAGGAATTACTAGAGATAAATCAGAAGGAAAATAAATCAATGGGATGTTGTGAGTTGAAATTTACAAGAATTTCCTATAATACATCTATATTATTTATGGATCCAAATGCAATGGTTGAAATATTATTATGTGGACTATGAACCCATCTATAAAATAATCTATCCAAGTTGAGAATATGATAACAATGAGGAGAGAGTGTAGAGTGCAATGAAGGTATAAATAGAGTTTGGAGAGACACCGTGGTCACATAAATAGAATTAAAATAAGAGATCATTGGAGCCAAACATATGAAGTAACATTGATCACATAAGAGGGGGAAAGAATATGAAGCATTCAGAATGAATAAAACATAGGAAGATGAATTTGGGGTTATGATTTTATAGGAGTGTAAAATGATACAAAAATGGAAGAGATGGTTATATATATGGGAAATATCTTTGTGAGGTGAATCCTAAACGTCTCAAAACTAAAGAAAGAGGGAAGATGTTGTAGGCCTAGCCTGAATTATAATGCTTCATGACTGGAAATCCTGAGGGATTTTATAATAACTCTCTAAATTTAATGTTTCAAGAGGAGAATCACAATCAACCACAACATAGACCAAGGGATAAAGTTTGTGTTTTATAATCATGATGGTAGATGAAAATTTTTCAAATGATGTTCTTTCCATTACACTCATTGTTCTCTGAATTATATCAATTACATTAATCGATTCTTGTTGTAATCAATCTTTTATTTCATCCATGTTAGAGAAGAATAATGAATCCATCCCTGAAATTCTACATGAAGATTTATTAGTCAAAACTGATAGTGATATTATCCATCCATCAAGAGTATTCAGAAACTCTAGTATTGACATGGAAAAGCAAAATCTCATGAAAATTATTTGAGACATTATCATAATGTAATTGGACACTATACTAGGGTTGGAATGGATGTAGAAGTATAATACTAAAAACTAATGTATAACTAAGTAAGTTTTAGTAGTCTGTAATTGAAAACCTATAGAAATATTCAAAAGAGATACATCCTAGAATTACATTTTTCTAAAAGGACCTCTGATAGCCTTCTATATGGTGATGATCTATGAGGAGGAATAATTAAATGAAAGTATAAGAATAGATAATGTATCCATCACATCAGAATACATTGACCTATTTTATGAGGAGTGACCTAGAATTCCCCTATAAATATAGGTTGATTTACCAATTGAACTCATACCTAGATCCAATCCAATATATAATAACCTGGGTATAATGAAAAATGTGTAGGTATAAGAATTAATGAAACCACTTAAATATATTTTATAGAAGGGTTTTATCCAACAATGTTCATCTCCTTGGGGATAACATGTTCTCATTTTTTAGAATAATTATGGATCAATGTTTCAATTCATTCATTATAGAGAACATAACATGATCATATTGAAGAATATGTATAATCTCCCAAGGATTGAGGATTTATATAACTAGATTCATGGGGATCAATTATTATCCAAGATTTATATTTGATCTTCTTATCATCAATTGAGGGTGATTAAAGAAGATATTTCAAATACTACATTTCAATCAAGATATGGGAATTATAAAATTTTTGTTATGTCCTTTGTCAAGACTAATTATATTAATATATTTATGGATTTGATGAATAGTGTCTTTATGGAAAAACTTGAAAAATTTTGGGTTGTTTTTGTTGATGAAATTATAATATATTCCAAAATTATTGAGGAGTATGAGGATTATATAATTGTTATGTGGAAAAATCATAGTAATGAGAGGTTATTTGTAAAATTTGAAAATAGTGAATTTTGGTTACAACAATTTGGTTTATTGGGGAACATTGTAACCAATGAAGGAATATCAGTTAGACATGGATATATGAAGGTTTTAGAGGAGTGGACACATCCTAAAATAGTAACTGAGATTCATAGTTTCCATGGTTTAATATTATTTTATTAGAGGGTTGTGATTTTTTTATACAACATCCCAATACACTAACCATGTTAACTCAAAAGATTATATGTTCATGTGGAAAAAATAGTGTGATGAATATTTCCAAGAACGGAAGAAGATATTGGTTACCGAACCTATGTTAACTCTACCCTCTATTTGTGAAGGATTCTTTATTTTTAAAAATGCTTCTCTAAAAGGTCTCAGGTGCATATATATCCATATAGTTAAATCTGCATGGTGAAATTTATACTAAACATGATCTAGAAATATCTGTGGTAATATTATCTATGATTATATAGAGGCACTGTATTTATTGGAAAAAATGTGATATATAAATATACCACCAATGTTTAATGTATATATTCACCCAAAAGGAATTGACATTAACACCAATGATATGGTTGTAAATCATAACATCTATGACTATCCAATTCATTATCACCAATTAAGAGAGAACAATGTTGCTGATTAATCAAGTAATAAATACCCTTTAGTGTTGAAAATGATGGGGATTCAAGGAGATCCATTGATAAAATATGTAGTAAGGTAGGACATAGAAATCGTGAGGTAATGGACATTATCCATCCTATACCAAATTATTTCTCAACCATTATTACATTACATGATCAAGAAATCACCAAAATAAGATCATTTTGATAAAAAAATATGATAGAGGATGTGAAGAATGTGATGTTTTCTGATTTCAATATTGATCAAGAAGGTGTACTGTTATTTTATACAGGGCAATGTGTCCCATCTAAAATAGAGAAAAATAAATAATTTATGGATAAATCTCATAGATCTACATTAAATATACATAAAAAATTCATGAAATTTCATTGGGACCTTCAGGATCATTTTTGGTCAGATAATATAGAAATGGATATTGTTGACTACCCTGAAATGATCATGGTATGTTAGTAGGTGATGGGGGAGAGAAAAATTCCAAACAGGGCAAAGAAACCAATACCTATACCGGCATAGAAGTTGAAAAATATAACTACAGACATCTTCACTGGTCTCCTAGGAATATCCAAAGGAAACAATGTGATATTGGATATGGTGTCTGGACTTAACAATACACCCCATCTCACCAGTATTAGGGATGATTTAACACTTAACCAACATTCTAAGATATACATAAAGTATGTTCTGAGGATACATAGAGAACCAATTTCTAACATTTATTAATATAGTAAATGGTTAAAATATAAATAATGTACAAGTATTCAGCATGCTATGAATACTGAATGGAATTTCTAAAAAACAAATCACTCCCAAAATGATGACCAAATTGAAAAGACTATTCATACACTCGAGGAAATTGTAAGAACATAATCCATAGAATTTAAATATGGATTTAATAAAGACATCATATTAGTTGAGTACTAATTCAATAAAAGATTCCACTTTAGTATTCAAATGGCACCCCATGGAGCTCCATACATGATGTGATGTAGAACTCACACTTGTTGGGATGAATTTTCTGAGAAAATGTTGCATGGGACTTAACCTATAGAAGAGAAAACTAATAAGTTTCATGATAACAAATAACATATAAACTATAATAAACATTGGAAGAAGATCCATTCTGAAAACCATCGAATTGAATTAGTTTATGACATTGGTGATAAAGTTTTCATTCAAATATCACCTTGGAAAAGAGTCATGTGGTTTGGGATGAAAGGTAAACATAACACTATGTACATTAGACACTATGAAATCTTTTAACACATAGGAGTAGTGGAATATCTGCTGGAATTATAAGAAAATATGTAGATAATGATCTTGATGTATTCCATATGTCTCTCTAGTGGAAGAACATACATGACCCACTATGTGCACTAAATATAGAGGTGGTATAACTGGAAGATGAACTCTCTAATGAGGAGAACTGAGTGTAGATCCTGGACTGTAGAGAAAATTTTCTATACAACAAGACTACCCGCTTCATGAAAGTGTTGTGGAGGAACCGTAAATAAGAATATGGGACATGGTAACCGCATGTGACAATCAGACTGATGTACCCACACTCTCTCTCAATTGAGTGAATGAGTAGAAAATTTTGGGGATGGAATTTTATAACAGGGGAAGAATGTAATGACCTAGAATTTTTAAATGATATTTGTTTCTTAAAAATATGTTTTATACAAAATAAAACCATACCCCATTAATAATAAAGTTGTATTTAGAGAGTATAAAGGGAAATGAGACCATTAGGATTTGGCCATTATATGACCATTTGTAAAATATGACCATTTGTAATTCAAATGGGGGGGGGGGGGGGTAGGCTTGGGTGGTCCCAATCACCATAACCTAGGAGGGAGGTTTTAGTTCAGGTGGTCCCCACCTTTATTACATCCACATGGGAGGTTTCAACAAAAATAAAAAGAACATAAAATTTTATTTTATTTTATTTCTATTTCCACGAAAATCCCAAAGTATATCTTTCAACCTCGACCTACGGCAGTCGAGGTGATGGTCCCCTTAAGCGAGTACCGGCACTGCATGTTCAATGGTTCCCTCAGATTTTAATTCTGAGATCTGGTTCTAATGTTACAAAACCCTGCTTGTACATTTACTGAATGTACCCGAAAAAAAGTTTGGAAATTTATTCTGGGAACACCGGGCCTTAGAATCACGCACCGTCAATTTTCGAAGGCTTGTAAAATTCCCATATATTAAAAAAAATTAGTTGGAAATTTTGGGTCTTTACATTGTTGTAATCCTGTTTAGGTTGAAAAATGATCCATTCGTATTGATGGCCTTGATGAACATGATTTTCATCAGTACATAGATCAGTTTGGGTTGGTGTGTGTGGATGGAATCTTGGTGTAATCTTAGACTCATGATGATCATTCCCAATATCTTCACATTGTACTGGGTTCACTATTAGAGAATCAAATATATTCCCAGATATCTAAATGTTAGTTTTGGATTGACAAGGTACACATTTTGGGTCATATCATCTTAGAAGGTGTGGAAATGGACCCAGAAAAAATGCATTTTGTGATTTCATGGGAGCATATCAATTTTTTTTGATATTCGATGATTTTTGTGATTAGTTTTTCATTACATGAAATTCAAATTGGAATTTACTGATTTGTAGAACCATTTTCAGGTTTGAAAAATAATGGGATATGGTATTATTGGATAGTATCATGAAACAATGATTTCTTTGAGTTGAGGAAGTTCTTGACATCAGAACCAATTTTGATCTTACCTAAGTTCATTGTGGAGTAAATGGTGTATTTTGATGATTTGGGGATCAGAATCATAACTGTGTTGATGCAATGGGATCAATTCGTTACATATAGGTTATGGATGTTGAGTCCAGATGAATGGAATTACACTATGCATGTCCTCAAGTTTGAAGTAGTGGTTTATAATCTAAATTTTTGGTGACACAATATTCAGGGATAAAAGTTTCCAATTCTTACAAAACACAAAAGAATGAATTATATATTTTCACAGCGCGACTTGAATCCTCGACTATGAATATGGGTAGAGTATATTCAGTCCTTTTATTTTTAATTGGAATATACACTTTGAAAGGGTAATAGTGTGGATAATGCCTTGAGCAGGAAAACTTAGAATTAGTTGGTATCTGAGTCGAGTACAGAGTAGAAGATGAAGGCTTTACTAGTGGAAATTCATGTTATAGTTCAGAAGAGGAAGGAGAGTATGACTCTTGTTTCTGTACCAATGGAGTCTTCAATCTTGACAAAGATCAGGGACATGAATTATAAGGAAATATAGCATTAATACTTATGGGAAATCCATAAAGGCATGGAGACACCTTCAAACAAGATAATATATGAGGATGAGATCATATATGCGAAAAATCTGGTTGTTGTACCTACGAGTATGCGAGAGGAACTCATGTAAAAATTTCATTCTTCAAAGCGGGTGGTATATCCTTAGGTGAAAAAAATATATCATGACCTACGACGACAATTTTCCCCTGAATGAAAAAATAGCAAGGTTCATAGAAAGATGGTTCACCTGTAAGCAGGTGAAGGTAGAGAATCAACGTCCTGGAGGCCTATTGTAGAAATTGCCTATTCTGGAATAGAAGGGGGGTGGTGTGACTATAGATTTTGTGGTTATACATCCAAATAAATTTAGAAAAAATGATTCCATTGGGGCCATAGTGGATTGGATAATGAAGGTAGAGCATTTATTTCCTATTAAGTAAACCATTATATTAGTATAGTTTGGAGAACTGTACGTGCGAGAGATAGATCATTTTCATGGGGCTCCACTAACTATAGTTTTATATCGTGATTTGTGCTTTAATTCACACTTTTGTATGGGATTATCGAAGGATCTTGGTACACATGTTTTGTTATGTATGACCTTCCACCCATTGACAAATGGGCAGTCCAAGCATACAATACAGGTGTTAGAGGATATGCTACTATCCTGTGTGATTGAATTTGGTTGTTCTCCGGAGAAGCATGTGGCTTTACAGATTTCTCCTATAACAATAGTTATCAGGAAACTATACATATAGAACCACATGAGGCAATTTTTAAAAGAATTTTTAGATCATGAATATTTTGGATAGAAGTGGGTGAGTCAGAGAACTCGAGACTGAGCCTCATTCAGGAGACATAGTAGCAAGTGAAATTGATTCAGAAATGTATGACCACAACTCAAAGTAGGATGAAGTTGTATGATAATAGACGAAGATGACCCCTAATGTTTACAAAGCGAGATTGTGTAGTCATTTGGGTGCCACATATATTGGGTCACTACAGGATATGGAGGCATGGAATGTTGGAACCTAGGTTTATGGGACCCTTTGAGGAGTTGGAGGGAATCGACCCTCTTGCAGACCAATTAGACCTTATATAGAAATTCAGCACTAAGCATGATGTTTTTCATGTTTTTAAACAATGGTGGTATCACCCTAACACATATCTTGTGATTTATGTGGAAGAGGTTGAGATCAATATAGATTCATCCTTTGAGGAGCATCTGATATTCGTGTTGGGTCATAGTGAGAATGTTTTATGGGGAAATACCAATCCATATATTCATGTGTTTTGGAAACATAGAAGTGATCAAGAAGAAACTTTGGAATGAGAATCATACAAGAGAGATCAATGGCCAAATCATTTTGGCATAGAATGTTAGAGATGTTTGAGAGAGCATTTCAGGGATGAGCTATTCTAAGGTGGGGAGTTTGTATGATCTAAGACTTTTCTAGAGTCATCTCGGGCATGTTTTAGGTACTTTTTGTAGTTCATAAGTAACTATTTTTGGAGTAGTGGATTTGGGAGAATTTGTTGAACTTTTAATAAATAAAATGGATGGTGGGATATGCACAATTTGTGCATGGTCTGAAATACCATGTGACTTAATAGTTTTAAGTGACCAAACCTATATAGAGAGCTTTGCATGGTTTGTGCATGATTTTCCCTAACCGTGCATCCCTACCATGGAAACCTTCTTTGCATGATTAATTATCCTAAAATCTATTTTAAAACAACATGAACCCCCCGAGAATCCATTATTTTAACCTCGAATCAGGGTGGACTAATTTTAGGTGATCTGAGAGACATCTAGAGGGAATAAAAGGTGATTCAAACATAGTTCTTCAAGATCAAAAGCCCAGATTGATGTTCAGGGATCTTCCTAGTAAGTGGATTTTATCCTGTTGCCTCTCCAATACATTCCTCAGTCATTAATTTATCTCTTCAAGGAATATATCCATTTTTTCCATGGATCAAAACCAATGTGTTGAGATCTAGATATAGGATTGTGGATAAATATCAATATCTGCAAGATATTTTTGCCTTTGATCAATATTTTGGTTTAGGGATTTAGATATCGAGCTTGTTCGACGAATATGTGACACTCAGATTTTGGGGATTTTTCATGGGCTAAAATAAGTCATTAAATCATACTAGGTGGTGTAAATCAAACTCCCATAGTCTTGGATTTGATATGTGAATGTGAGTTTATAGATATATTTATTCCCTTGATATTTTATTTACTAGATTGGAGTAATTAGGAATGTGAAATTGACTTGTGATTTCCTTGATGATTAATTGATAATGGAATCAAAGAAAAAACAAAGGGGAGTTTCCCAAATATATATTTGTTTTGGAGATTCGTTATGGGTTGAGATATTGAAATTGAGATATTGAATAGATTTTTATAATATAATTATTTTGGGGAAATTAATTATGCAAATATGTTTGGTAGTATAAGATAATTAATTGTGATAAGTAATTATGTCCCATGATGTTGATCAAAGATAATTAATTATGAGAAATAATTATGAAAAATTTGGATTTGATAAAGAAAATTAATTTTGTACAATTAATTATGTAATGAGAATTATATTTATAGATTAATTAAATTAATAATTAATTAAAGGCTTATTTCATTAGTTTATTGTTTAGTTAACTAATGGCCTTTGAAATTTTTATCTAATTGACGAATGAGTAATGGAATGATGTGGAAAATTCTTGTGAATTAAGGATTGATTAGATGGATGTGATTTTTTTATTGTAGACCTGGTGTTCTAGACTGATTAGAATTTTGGACATTGACTTGTTGTTCCTCACGAATAGTTATCCATGCTTGGGATTTTGGGGTTCTAGGCATGACGACCTACACCCTGTGAGATATGTTTTGTTAGGAAATAAGACCTACACTCAATGAGTTTTGGGGTGCAAGATATGAAGTTAAACTTCTAATAAATGATAATAATGAATGATGATTCAAACGGAAAAAATTAATTGAAACTATACCTAATACGATGATTGATGGTTAAATGACAATGTGTGCTATTTAATTATGCATTGTATCTATTTATTCATAAAACTACATACACTATATTTATAATGGTCATGTTTTAGACATCGTAGGTGGTGGTATACTAAGTTGAACTCACACCATATTCGGGCTGCCTAATAAGAACCTTTGTAGACATTGTTATTACTGGAGAGGATAAGGATAAGGCCCTGGGATAGGTTGCTGTTTGGCATTGGATCATGGGAGAGGGAACCTGACAAGGTTTAGGACTTCTTGGGAGTTGTTGTGTCTTTAAATTTAGTTGTATTGTAGACACGTATCATTAACATTGTCATAGAATGTTTTACCATTCAGTTGAGTAAGGTATTTTTTTATTTTTAATACCACGTTACATGGTATTTTTTTTGTTATTTACATTCTTGCTCACTTGGTTATTATGTTTTTTCTTTAGTTCATTTTTATTATGATAAAAGAGGGTATAGTCTCCCTAAGACTGACTTACTAGACCCTCTCCGCTAGTTGGCACCAACTAGAGTATGGGTAGGTGCGCTTGAGGGCATGATGAAAACTGACTCGTGGCACCATTTAGTGGAACATGGGTTGGGACATCACAATATATTGTTCATAATAGAATAAAGGTGTAGAACAGAACATATGTCTCAAAGAACAAAAAATTAGACAAAAACCCCTTACGTCTCTGTTAAAATTTGGCCCATAACCCCCATGAAATATATATAGTAAAATGAATATAAAAATCACCATAATATTCATAACATAATAATAAAATACATTCGTGGGAAGAATATACAACACATAAAAGAAACACATGGTGAATATAGAACATTTATCACTAAAAATAAATTTGGGATGAAAATTCCTTACTACATTAGTAATATTTTAAATCGTAATCCCCAATAATTAATAAAGTAAAATGAAACATTAAATATAATTAAAATAATAATAATAATTATATGAAATTTAAGTGGATATGAATACACACCACACAATATCAATGAGTGGTGATTTTCATATGTCTCTCAGAATTAAAAGTGAGAATAGAAATCACATACCTTAAGTCAGGAATATTTTAATACATATTAAAACCTCATATATAATATATATAATTTTATTATATATCTATTATAGAACTATTATTATAGATATTATAACTTATATAATTTTTTGATTACCATCTATTACCTTTTTATTACCAAATTTGTGTTAAAATAGCATTTAGGGTAATAACCACTTTGTTATTTTATTTATATTTTTGGATTAGTTTTTTTGTCCTCCTATTTTCATACTGCTTACATCATATATGGAATACAAATATTTAAATTATTATCAAATTTATACCTCAATTACTAATTTATGACCAATCAAGTCAATTGGTTTTGATAAATTAAGTACGTTATCATCATTGAGATGGTAGGTCATAGATATGCATACTTAAGCATCTCATTTTTCAATGATCATTATGGAAAGAACTTAAGTAATATGTTATCTTTCAGTAATTATAATAATATCATAAATAACATCTTTATCTTTTAAATTTACATTTATATATCATACATGTGGTGTGGTGTTGAAAAGAGAGGGTCACATCGCTTCGTGATGATGGTAGTCCACATGTACAGAAATAACATTTTCATTTTTTAGTGATTTAAAATTTAATAAATAAGATGATATATTATCATTTAATATAAAAAATTCATTAGTATATTTATGATTTCATTAATATCAGGTATATTTATTTAATTTTCCCTTATTATCTTCCATGTATAGCGTTAATTAATCACATCTCTTTGGGAGGCGGTAGTCTATCGTACAAATGAGCGAATTTATTGTATCCCATATAGAATACAAAGTAAAAAATATATTTTATATTATGAATAATGATGTATAAATATATATAAATATATATATATATACTTTATATAAATCATAATATTCAAGTCTAAGAGGTGGTAACAGTAAAATTAATGACATCGGTTCACAAGGAATTAGTACGCCTTATACACGAATGATGATTTCATAACCCATTCGATGGATGTGAAGATTTTTTAGGCCACAGAATTGACATAAAGAATTTAAATATATGTTATATTATGAGGTTTTTAAATAGTTACGGTGTAATAATAATTTGAGTAGGTGGATGAAGAAATAATATAAAAATGATCATTGATGTACATTACCTCATCTTCTGGAAATCTACTTAGGTTTACACCAAAACACTTACTAGGTATATTTATTCCAAAGATAAGAATTATATGATAATTTTAGGGAATTTGGGATGTGATTTATTTATTTATTGGATGATCCAAAATGGGTTTTTGGCCAGAAATGGAGAGGGTTGTGGGTATCCTTTATAAGTGATATAAGGGCAACAATTTAAATTGTTTGAAAATAAAAGTGGATACCAAAATTCTTCACATGAAAAGGGGATGAACAAAATTATTATATTGAATTATAAATTTTAGAGTACAAATATTTATAGAAAATATATTTTATAGAATATTTTGAGTAATTTTATCTCTTATCAATATTTTTTTACCCGGTAAACCCATTTTTTCCATAACCGTGATAATTATTTTAATTTTTTTACTATAAATTAATGTAAAAATTTATGTTGATATAATCCGATAATATATATTTTTATTATTAAAAATATTCAATAAATGTTTCGGAATTATTTTCATAGAAATAGATAATTGTAATTTAAAATTAATCAGACAGATGCGATAAATGTGTGGGGTTTCAAAGATAAAATTTCCAATATTTTAAAATATATTTATATTACAATTAAATATTAAAATAATGCAAATCAAATAATTTTTGTTAATATTTATACATAAAATTAAACTAATTTTTGTTTAAAAAAAATTTAAAATAAAATTTAACCATAAAACTAATTTAATTTAAAAGGAAATTTTCAATTCAAATTATGTATTTTTCACTATTTATAAAAAAATAACCTTTTTAAAAAATTTTAAAAAATTAAAACTAGCATAATTACCACATTATTATTTAGAAAATTTATTTAATTTTTTCAGATAAAATGATTCAATATTTTAAAATTTGTTTTTCGAGTATGTTCCCGAAATAAGATATTGTTCTTTTTAGAAAAATAAAATTTTAAGTATAATGTTGGATTAATTCTTAAATCATGTCCATAAAAAACATAAGATTAAAGGTAAAAAAATAATTGAAGATATATTATATAATTTTCATTTAAATCATTAACTAATAATGTTTTGTTTAATTTCATGATTCAAAATGAGTTTTCTTGCCCAATTTTTTTTTCATAAAAATATTTCTGTTACTTTCAAATTGTTTTTATTTTCATTTATAAGTAATTTGTCACCAATGAATTAAATTTATACACATGGTTAAATTATATATTTTAATTATTTAGTTAATTATATTCATACTCACCATTGAAACAAGTAGGATACCACAATCTTTTTAAATAATAATATTTTAATATACTGTCTAGATTCATTTAAACTCAGTGTAGCTTGTAAGACAAGCTATAATCATTATTATATGAAACAAAATATAAAATCAGAGTTTCATAAAATAAATAAGATACAAAATATTAAATTGAATTGAAACAAAATATTTCACTAAATCTTAGGATGTTACAGTTTTTTTGGACAATTATGCATTATTTTTTCCATGATTTAATAGACTATAAATAATTGTAAACATATATCATATAGTTTTGGCACAATTACCTTTATGATTATTTAAAATTAAGGGTTATGATAATAATTATTTGACACAGACTAAGAAGTGATGACCTCAACCAATAATATTATACCATATAAATTCTATTTATCAGAGATTTCAAGGGAGATGACATCAATGTGATATACCCTTGAAAAATCTTAATACGATATTAAATCACTAATGTAGGAGAGATAATATTTAATTGTGAAGTTCATCATTTTCAAGATCATGTCCCAAACAGAGTTTTCCAAACATCCCCTAGAATGTTTTTCCATCAATCACCTAACCTTTAGGTCATATACTATTATAATAAGGGTTTATAAATCATGATCCTAAAAGTATTAAATTGCATACTTTTATTTCTAATATAATATTTATTTAATTTAACATTTTTTATTACTTTATAAATGATTAGATAAATCATTTGATATAAATTATATTTCTTAAATATGAAACTCAAATTGTATTTTTTATTTAATATATAGTTTCAAATAAGACTAACATTTTAATGAATTCAAAAATATTTCAATTAAAATTTAGTTTGATGAAAAATTTATAAAATAATATTTATTTTAAAGGTAAAATATTATTTAATTTTTCGATGTGAAATGTAATTTTTTAAAGGCCAAAATACTATTACTGTCATAAAAATTGATATTTTTAATTAAATTGTGATTTTAATTTACAAGTGTAAAATATAATATTTATATAATTATATCAATAAAATAAAAATCAATTTTAAAAATATAATTTCAAATATATCTAATGGTGTCTTTTTCAATATGTTTTTAGAAGGCTTTGTTTTTAGGTAAATATGAAATATGGTATAAATATACTATTTGTATTATGACACAATGGATGAAAAAAATGATGTATTAAATTCTATAAAGAGTATCCATTAAAAAAATTATGTTTTCAGTTTAGGAAAATGTTTTTTTATTTAATAAAATTAATTTTATAAATTCATAATGAATCCTCCAAAACATATATTATAGTTAATTTTTTTTTGAAATAAATGATTTATGAACAAAACTCACATACACATCACTAGGGGTTTTATTTTAATCAGTTATATTAATATCCTTATAAAATAGTTTAGATTCGTCTTATTTAGGAAAAAAAATGAGCTGAAACCTTGTAAAAGTTTGTGGATTTGATTATTTTAACATACTGATTCAAAAACTTTTGTTTTGAAATTAATTATGAATTCCACTCACATTTGATATAAAACCCACCCAAAATTACATATCTCTTCACTGAAAATAGTTCTATCCTGAATTTACTCTACCTTTACCTCTTTACATCCCTACCAAGGTTCTCCCTAGATTATAAGAAGCCTCTACAGTGATTTTATAAGTACCCTCTCATGGTAAATGATCATCTCCTCCTCTATATTCTAGATCCTTATTTATATTGTGACTTTTTACTTTCAATTTCTCATGTTGGTATATGTTTGAAAACCATTCTTATTATTATACTTATGATTTAAAATGGATTTAAAATACCATAAATTCTCACTGAAACCTTCAAATAATCGTTATGTCACTTTTTTATACGGACATAATTATGTTGTGATTTTCCATGAAATACATTTATATATTGAATAAAAATAACCATTTACTCTCACATTTATTCACCAAGATTTAAGTATATTTTATTTATTTGGAAAATTTATGCATTTAACAAACACTCCTTATTCATGGAATTAAAATTGATGAATAAAATCCTTTTGTTTTATGGTCTATGTGAAACACTTATGCAAGTACATAAAATGAATGTGATGGGCGAGTCTATAATTAAATGTTCCACTACTAGATTGGGTAATTTTTTATCTCATACTATAAAATTTATTATACATGAGAGGTTATTCTATGAACCCTGTGTTATGATGTATATGTGGTAATAATCTATATATGTTTTTTATGACTTTTTTAAAATTTTCCCTATACTTTTTCCAACCATTTTTATTATCTTATATCATGATTCAATATTAATGTATTTAATTTGACTCATCTTATGTTACATTGATAGTCATATTGACTCACATGTACTTCATTACATTATTCTATTCCTAGATTATTCTTATACTAGGATTTATATCCCCCATTTCTTATGTTTTTTCCCATATTTTCATGTATTTTATTAGAGAATCAATGGATTTTATGTGAAAATTATGATGTTCTTCAATATTATATTATATCGATGTTTCAAGATATTGTTCTATGTTCTTAATTTCCCGATGACAGTAGACATCATGATGATATGGGTTTTTGTTATATGTTCCTTTATGAAATAAATCATGAATAATGGTGTATTATATTATGTATTATCATATACTTGATTGAAATTTATAATAATTATTCATTGTTTAATAATATACCAAAATAAAAAATTAATATTATCATTATAATTGATTTGGGTGTAAAATAATTTTTTGGATAGAAAAATAATTTATCTAAAAATATTTATTTGTTATGATTTACAAACATATATTAAAAATAATTTTTACCATTTAGGGTAACTGAATACTAGAAATTGAATTCCATATTTTTAATTATAAACTGTGAATTTGGTGATTATTTATATTTCATTGTCTCACTTGTATAAGGGTGGAAAGGGATAATGGGGGGGGATAAACAATGACACAAGGATTTAAAGTTTTATTAAAAATATTTAGATTTTATTTTACAAGTGTAATCTCAAATTAACATAGACAATATTTGAAATTTGACTAATCAAGATCCAATATAACTAGAAAAAATCATTATATTATTTTAAAACATCGAATTTTTATAATAGTGAATCTCTCCTCACATATAAAAATGAACCTCCTCTCCTCACCTATCCCAAAACATTAATCAATATTTATATATCAATATCTACTCAAATACCTCCTCGAAAATCATCCACACATCTTAGAGGTTCTTTTTTATCCAAAATAACAATTTTAAAAGTCTTATTGTGCAAGACAATGGAAGATATTTATGGTGGTGGTATAAGTATTATATAAATTTATTAAAGATTATTTATAATTTTACAGCCTTAATAAATTTTATAATCATAATAAAATAATAACACAAGTATTTTTACTATTTTATAATATTATTATGATTATTTAATAACACTTTTGTACCTCCTTTTCTTCATTTGAAAAATAAAAACATCTACTATGCATATGTTTGGACAACAACCACCACTAAATGATCAGATTCATTTTCACCGCTCCCATAAATGGATGGTTATAAATATGAATCTAATGAATATATATATATATATATATATATATTATATAAATATGATTATTTTATGATAAATTATTAGGTACCAATTTACCCTCCCATCCATTGGACAATTATAATATCACACATTCCGAGATGGAGACTACCACCTCCATGAAATGATGTGATTAATTTTTCAATCTAAAAAATGTTTGGTAATAATAATGGATTACCGAATAATATTATATTTATAATTTGGATATTATAATTTAAATATAAAAATTTATCTTTTTTAGTTATTTTCCATCTTTTATAAAAAAAAAATATTTCTTTTTGGTTATGGGAAGACTACTACCTTTTTGTGACAATGTATTTAATTTATAGTGGCCAAATTAAATGGATGATTATAATAGTATATTTATTTTTTAAATATGATAATTATTACATTATTTGAATTCTAAATTTTTTGGAACCCTAACCCATTTTCCATGTTTTATACACCAATATTATTTTCGAGATTAGGAACTAAACGACCTGAAAATGGCTGAGATAAGATTGATTGATTTAGTAAAAAAATAAAAAATAATTTCAAATTAAATAACAGGAATAATAATAATGTAATTAATATAAAATAAGGTCATAATAAAGTAAATATTTAATAATTTTTGTTATTTTGTAATTTAAAATTTTAATGAAGATAGTCGAGACTCGAGGAAAGTGAATTTCATTAAAATGTTGAATTAAATGTTTCGACCCATTTATCTTCCATATATATGTTCATTAAATTTTTTCAAGAATTATATTTGGTATATTTAAAAATATTTTTAACATTAATATTCAAATAATTGGTAATTTCTTATAATGGTTTAAAAAGGAATATTTTTAGGGATTACCATATGAGTTATTTTTTATTTTCATTATAAATTTTTCAAAAGAATATTTTTTTTTAAAATTTTACCACATTACTAGAATTTTATAATATCATAAAAATTATAGATTTAAAATATTACTCTATATGTTTTCATGTTTTTCTAAAGAATATTTCTTTAACCATTAATATAGTTTTTTATTATGTAAATATTTAGAAAGGGAAATGATATTTCATCTCATTTTACTTAGATATATGGAAGTTGTTTTACCTATAGGATATAATGCCAAAATTTATTATATTTAAGATTAAAACAAAATAATTTATATTTTGTATCATGTAATTATTATTTTATAATTTTTTTGATGATGTTTGGTTCTAATATAACATTAAAATACGTTTTCTAATGATAACATCTCAAGTAGAGAGTAGAATTAAGTGTGATGTTTATTACATTACAATGATTATTGTAAGGGTAATTGTAAGGTTAATGGATCATGTTGAAAATTTTTTTTCTTTGATTATTTTTATGATATTTTGATGGTAATATTTTAATTTCATGAGGTATGTAAATAGTTTTATGAATGGTTTTGACCTTAAAAGGTGATATGTTTTTCTTCATGGAATATATTGTCATGATCTTTTAGGATTTATTAGGAAACTATAATTGTTATGATTATAAATTTATCATTTCCCAAAAAAATATTTTATGACAAATGTAGCCATTGAAATAATTATTTTTTTCATGAAAATGATTATTTTAAGTCAAATTTTATTGTTTAAAAAAGAAAAATTCCTTATGGGATTTCATTTTTTAAATATAATAACATTTTACCCTATTTTTATATACAATTTATAAAATTATTATTCTCATCTCAAGTAATCATATATATATTTTTCACATGAATTATTTATTTTTAGGTATTATATAAAGGATAATGGCAACATGTACTAAATGAAGAAAATTTTCATGAATAATGATGTTGTATAAACATAAGAACATATTTTTGTGGAAAAAATATGAAATTTGTGTAAATGTCCACTTTAATTTTTTTAGTAAATTTCAAAAACTCTTAAACAAGATGATCTTGTAAATGTATGAAACTAAAACCCTTTTTCTAAATAATATAATTATAGGTTGAATATGTTAGGGTGTTAATGTAATCACTTTTAATCAGGCTTGATTATTCCAGAATCTTTATTTGGGGAATTATATTACCTTTCTCAATTAAACACTATATATTTAATTCTTCCCTTGTTATTTGTGCTGTATTACATTTTATCTCAAATCTTTTTTTCAAAACCACTAAAATAATGTTATTATGAACGGAGATCCATATTTCTAATTTTTTGGTCCTAAATATTTCCCCTCTATATAATTATTCATTTTTATAGTCATGAATATTCTTTTCTGTAGTTAAATGAATTCCAAATATCAGTTTTGTAAAATTTTATTTAAATTTTAAAAATCATAAATGGAATATTAGTAGATTTTATTATATAATCCATTTGTTATTTTCTTTTAATAATTTTTAATAGAATATCATTTAAATATTTTCTACCTAAACAACTTATTTTACCATCATGAAAATTCCACATTATTTAGAATACATTACCAGATTTGGTGGATTCAGAAATAAATATGTATTAAAATTGTTTTTTATTTTATTATTTATTTATTAAAATAAAAATATATTATTTTAATAAATGTTTCTAAAGATATTTAATTTCACTTATGTAAGTTTGTATCTTCCACTGTAACATTTTTAATTAAACATGGTTTATTTCCACAAACCAATTATTATAAACTAATTTTAAAATAGTTTTTTGAAAAGTATTTTAGAAAACTAATTTTATTAGTTATCAGAGTTATTTTTATATTCATTTTTACAAAAAGGATAAAAAAGTTTTAAAAAAATATTTATAAATTTTTTTTAATTTTCCTCAATATTTTACAGAAGGTATGAATTTACTAAAAAAATATTATTTTGTATTTCAATATTTTATCCTTTTATTCAATACTTATTTATGGTTTATTCCTCATTATATATTAACGGATTTATTCTAATCTCTCTATCACTCTATATTATTATTTTTAAATTACGTTTTTTCTAGATTATCATGTTTTTTATATCATGAATATTTTTAACATCATTTCAATATTGAAAAATCAATATACTAATTATCATACATAATTGAAATTGAAGACATCTTACAGAAAACTTTATTTCATCAATAAGGTAAATATTTACTTTTCTTATTGCGTAATTCAATACAAATACTTATTGAATCTTCTGTCATCTTAATGATAAAATGTGTTGTTAATTAAATATATATGGAATGTATATGAAATTTAAAATACATGGGTCTAGTCTATTATATTCCCTAAATACATATATTTAGGTTATAAGAAACAAATAATAATGGGTATATAACTATTTTTGTAATCCAAAATATGTAATATGTATTCCTTGAGCCTTGAAAACATGTCTGATTTCATATATGAGGTCTTGATGGTATGTACGATGTCTTGCATGAAAAATTTAAGATATATAAAATAATATGTCATGAGAACTATGATAGTTTGATCATGTATTCAAGGATAATGGAATGGATGATAATATCATGATTTTTTAGCATGTGGACTATGATTTTTGACATTAGGCATTCTAACATTTTGAAATGATTTTTTGTGCTGATTATTTATTCATGAATATATTTCATGATTATGTCAATATATATATAGAGTGTTTATTGATTAATAACTTTAATATATTGTTTATTCCTTATGAATCAGTTATATATTTCAGTATATAATACCCAATATTGGAAATTAGAGTTCACCCTACGATTTTTCCTCCCACTAGGGTATGAGAATTTGATCCTTGATAGATCTTCATGATATAATGAAAGGAATTTGATTGTGTAAAAAAAATTTATAAGATATGATTTATATTTTAAATATTATATAGAAATCATATTTTTATCCATCTCCCCAATACTTCAAATCTATTCAATCCTTTTAGATAGAATCTCTTGTATCATATACTAATGTAATAAGGAAAATATATTCATTGGGATATTTGAGTTAGGGTTGTTACATATAATATTAGTGAAATGGGTTATCAAATGTGTAGAATATCAGAATGATATGAGTTAAATAGATTTTAAAATGATATTGAAATACTAACTTTGAAACTAAAATGATATCAAAATGGAAATCTAAATTGGAATTGAAAAGAGAGTGCAAAATGACATGTACCTCTGTTGAGATTCGTAACATATAGGAAATATTCTGTACAATCCAAACTCATACAGATTTAAAAGTGAGCCTTCAGATATAATTATTGAGAGGTATGCGAAGAATAAAATTTTATATTTGGTATGGGATAAATAAGATGTTTTGGTTTCTATTTGGAGGTCTATTGAGTGGATTTTTACAGAGTAATATAAGGAATACATTATCCTTCCATTATCCTAAGAGATCCACTACTACCATAATAACTTATTACCTCCCTCAGTTCTGTAATATAATTTAAAAATACAAAATTAGTAAAATATATCTACCTTGAAAGAGTTGGATCATGCTCATGTATTTATGACGTTATATTTACTACATTCCACTATATTTCAATATTTCCAAATTTTACACTGTTTTACGATTTTTACCAAAAAATTTGAAACATATACATTTTGACTAGTTTAAAAATAATTATTCAAAATATTCTATCAATTATATCATATGCATGCTCTAATAATTTACATTATAAATTTTATATATGAGTGATACATCTGACTGAAATGTGGAACTAGTGTAAACACTATTTAATTTCCAAAATTATTTATAACATAATAATAATTTACACATAGACACATAAACCCATATTATAACATCATAATAAATAACGGTAAGGTGTTATTTTATTGTGATTTCATGGGGTGGTTCTACCAATATTATTTATTATTTATTCAAATCAACATGATCTTTACTCACATACAATTCAACTTATACCTTAGTTATTGAAATTTTTCTTAGGTTTAGTCAATATATAACCCTAAACATGCTACCTATTTCCCATGGTATGATAAATGAAATTATTAAAGGATGTTTATAGTAGATCAGTGTAGCGCCCCGACCCCAGAATCCAGTAGATGATTCGTTATTTGAATAAATTGACAAGATTACAAAGAATCAAGTCCCGAAGGACTGATCAGTTTAGTAGACTTGGAAATAAGATACATACATAAGTTCAACACTATAACATGAAAAGAAAAACAAAACTAATTTATTACATTAGAAACATCCAAGGTTCCAAGATTATTCCTGCAAGTCACTCATAACAAACATCATCATATCCTGGGAAAATGAAACATGTGATAGGGGTGAACTCAAACACTCATAAAGAGTAATCAATACAGTGGAAGATAATATAAACATTAGGCATGGTTAATAATTGAAAACACATGCATTTAAAATTATTAAGATGAACAATTTTTGTCAAGAATATAAGCTGAGTAAATAATTCCATAATAAAACATAGTCATGCATATTCTACTAGTTGAATAAGAACATGAAATATCCATATCTAATCTCATAATGATGGAATGCATAATCCCATGCATTATAACCACATAGTCAAGGCCTCATTCCAAGAATACAAATAAGATTTTGTCAAGGCATTGTTCCAAGAAACTAGTTGGTCTCATGAGACCTACTCATGCATAGATGATCTATAGAGGGCTCTACCCTTCACTTACTAATTCCAATGAATTACTCATATGAAAAGTTTGAAACATAACATAAACATTTGTATTAAAACTAGCAAACGAAATGTCAATTCTTTATCCACAAACCATGAATGGTATAAACATAACAAATACACAGTCAAACATAACTCTTTAAATAAAATATGGAAGATTTTATTGTATCTGATTAACCTCAATCGACAATATTGAAGGATATTTATAGATGAAAATAATCAACAAAACTATTTTGAGAGAAATATCCCTCTTTTTCATGAAAATATTCAAAAGGGACACTATTTATCAACAATCCATTTAAAATAGATTTTTGAAACGAAGTGTCACATACCACATTGAAACTTGTAAAAGTAATTTTAATTTTAAAATGTTAATGTCCATATGAATAAATCCTTAAAACCATTTTTAAAACATATACAATAATGAGAAATATTTAGAAAAATAGATTTTCAAAACATTTAAAAATATATTTTAGTTAGAGTTCCTAACCAAATGAGAGATGCTTGAACACAAATAATAGAGGTAATAAAAACTTAATAATATCATGAAAAAAATGTCTTCATGATATATTATGTAAAATAATAACATATACACCAAATAATAGTGAATTGGCACAAAACATCAAAGAAGTCTCAAAGGAATGTAAATTGAGATGAAATCCCTTATAAAGATAGTATCCTTAGGTAAAGGGTAAATCAATGACATAATTATGTGTGAAAGATATAAATAAAATCAATATGATTGGATATTCAGTATAAATAAATCATAGGACATTTACACATGTTTTTGTAAAAACAACACCAATGACTTGGATGTTTAACTCAATGAATGGAAACTGAGTTGAGATCAAGTTCATATCAATGACTTGAGAAGTTATAAATGGGGTGATTATGTATATTAAGAGTATATTCACACAAAGGTGAGTGGAAATTACTACATAAATAATAAATTGTGATTCCCCACATAATCTTGGAGTAAAATAGTCAATGAAGTATGCCGAAATTTGAATGAGTGGAAATTGAAATTTGATAT
Source organism: Viscum album (assembly GCA_963277665.1). Taxonomy (NCBI): domain Eukaryota; kingdom Viridiplantae; phylum Streptophyta; class Magnoliopsida; order Santalales; family Viscaceae; genus Viscum; species Viscum album. The sequence goes on along the minus strand of OY728148.1, from coordinate 1,424,808,966 downwards.
TCCATTACCGGTTTGGTAACATACAAAACATAAACCCCATTAAATAAGGATCATAAAATAATGATTTAAATACAAATAAATTAAATTATTTTATACAATTAATACAATCATGGACAGTATATACAACACACAAAAGGAAATAGTGGCCAATATAGCATGAATCTCACATGAATAAAAAGTGAGATGAAAAACCCTTACTTCGTTTTGATCAATCGAGTCGTATGAACAAAAGGTAATAACCACAAAATGAATCACATAATACCAAGAATATAAAGAAAATACTGATAATATATATCAAATATAAGTACACAGTACAACATATGCAATAAATATGTGGCGAACAATGGAAATCTCACAGAATTTAAAGTGAGATAAGAAACCCCTTACCTCAAGTCCGACTTTTCTTGCATGTTCCTTGTTCTTCCTAAATAATAAAATTAAGTTATTATATACTATATTAAGAAAATTTTTCAAGTTTATTATTCCATTAATATCACTTATTACCTTGATATAATAATTAGTTAATTATTTGAGTTCAAATTGGATATTTTATCGATGTTCGGAACTTGAGTCAAAAATGAACTTGTTATAATTACAATTTTTCCATGTGGTCAAAAGTCCATTATCTCCAGAATTATGTACATGAGTTATATATATATATATATATATATATTATCCATTATATATATCTATTCATAATATACATAAAATTCGGAGATAAAAAATGAAATGTACCGTTCTTTGAGACGATAAGCCGTACACACGCATGAATGCTACTTTCATTTCTATTTAATATTTTAATGGAAATAAAACATAATGATACATAGGTATATCATAATTATATTATAATATCATATAAAATATCATTAATTACACCATTTATATTTCCCAAATAAGGCAGTAATGGTTCAAATAATTTTAAGGGGGTAGTAGTCCGCACTACCTCAAATGAAATTATCGTGTTTTACCCATACTGTGAACCATAAAATAATGATATAAATGGAAACTAAAGAATCATAAGGAAAAAATAAACGTAATATATATATCATATATAAATAAAATTCCATCTCAATGGCCACCATAAGAGGCGGTATGAGATAATCGAATAATCATAGTTTTGTGAGGCGTTAGTTTTCCATCCACAGAAACAATATGTTTTTAAACCATTAGATAGAAGTGTGTGTAAGTGTAGTTAGAATAAATATCATAACAACATCCTAGAATATTTAATATACTGGTTTTTTTGTAATAGAAATTCATAAAATGGGTTTAGTGGGTTAGAGAAGTAAAATAAAACAAAATAAAACAAAAGAATTTAAGAGAAAGTGTTACCTTTAATTTGGGCAACTTCCTTTGGTCGTTAACAAAAAAGACTTCTTGAAGTGCTTTATTTCTAATGTGATGCTTCTATGAGGAATAGGGGGCTCTTGAGAGATTATTCCGGTAGGGTTTAGATGAGCGAAGGAGCCTAAGAGGTGTGTGGAATGGGCTAGAAGTGGTGTCCTTTTAAAAGGGGAAGGATGTTCTCTCTAGGAAAGTGTGAAAATATTATTTTTTTATATAGTGATATTCGGTTTCTAAAGGTCCAAAACTAATTAAAGTCGAATATAGGATTACTCATGGTTGATATAAAATCATCCAATAAGAATTGGATTGGTTTTGGATATTATTTTAATATTAATAATCATATTTATTTAAATCATTTATTAATGAGGTAATGAATACATCATTATTGTGTCATAAATAATTTAATTTATATGAGGACTAAAAATTATAAAAAAATTACTATAATGTAGGAAATCCATTTAGATTTTCAATTATTATTTATAGTAAAAGTGATGACGTATATAACCTAATTTAAAAATTGATATAGTAAAAGATATTTGTTAATGTCATTTTTGTTTTTACATTAAGTTAATTAAAGTAAAGTGTCATTATCATTCTTAAGTGGCTCCATGGGGTCCAAAAAATTACCCAAGGATGCCAATGGTCTCCCATGACCCGTCCAATTACGTTATGACAAATTTTAAGTTAAATTTGTATTATTATAATATTCTTTTCACCTCGAATTTCCCTATTTACCTTTAACCGCGGTAAATAAAAGTCAAAAGTTACTATTCACCAAATATTATTTTCATCTTGTTGGACCAAATTTTACTTACTAATAACAAAAATGAATTTTAGATTTTAGAAATTCAATTCACAGAAGTGGTAAATTTTTATTTAAATGAAAAATTCGGATTTTTAACCACCACTCAGTGGTTTAACTATTCATCAAAATTGAGGTTTTTCAAAAAAATATCAAAAAGTCAGCCTAAGATATATTTGACATTCTGAATTAAAAAATTATGTCTATTTTACCAAATTCAAAACATAGAAGTTGGATTAATTAAATTAAAATTAATTCCCATTGTCAAAACAAATAGCGTGTTTTTAAGAAACATTAACTATCAAAAGATTGACAATTGTTTATGTATAATTTCAAAGTGAAATTAATTAAAATGACCATAATTGGATTAAAGGGTAAAAATATAATCTAATTACACTTAAAAACCAATTTAAAATATAATATAACCTTATAAATAAATTATATTAAAAGGTAGTTTTAAATTAAAATACAATATTTCTCACTATTCACAAAAAATGAATATTGTTAGAAAAACACCAAAATTTTATCCAAAGTAAATTTTGATGTACTGATCCTAAATAAATTTTTATATTGTCCAATTGAATGTGTAAAAGGGTCAAATATTGGATTTAAAAAGGGTTCTCCATTAAGATGTGTTAAAATTGATTTTTTTGAAAAATACAACTTTTTCATTGAAAAATGGAACTTGTTCTTATAATATGTCAAAGAAACACATAATACATAAGTTGAAATTATATAGAGTATATAAAATTCAAAATCTAGTTAATATTATTCATAAACTCTTTTGAACGGCTAGTTAGGTAAGTCGGAGTGTGCTCGAACTCAGTGCTGCGTGTAGCGCAAGCTATTGAATTTAATGAAAATAACATACTATAAAATCTTGGGGTGTTACAGTGTCCCCTCCTTCGATAAACTACATCCTCGAAATTTGAAAAAGTTTTTTGAAAAAAAAAGTTTAAAAATAGAAAAATACCTTTGTGGAAAACCCACATCGGCAATTTGGTTAATAAAATTTAGTCTTAATAAGAGGGAAAGGGGGACCAAAAAGTCACTACTAAATTATGATGTCGATTAGGAGAAAATTGATGGAAATTTGAGACACATTATTGGAGAAAAAAAGATAATATATATAGGGAGTGATTGAGGTCATAAATCAAAAACAAGTGTAAAATTGAGGGCCTCAAAGCCATCAATCTGTGACTATTTAAAATATCATCAGTTCAACAAAACATAAAGCATTATGATAACACATTTTTTGTTTTAAGATCCCTTCCTTAATGATAAATAATTAATTTTTTCATAGAATAAGAAAACAAAAATATACTTGACAAGTAGAGTTTCATCCTTTATCTAATTCTTACCACAAACACATCTTTTGTTCTAAATGATGAGTATTAAAGATGACTTGGTCAAACCCGAAGCACTAGAATCAACTTATATTGAATCACATAATTCAAAATTGATGAACTATATATTTCCCTTTTCATTATAGATTAACCAAAACCAAAATGGTCAGTAAAAGATCAGATGATCCCAAAAAGATAATACTTTAGAGAAAGAAATACTAATCTTAATTTATAAAATTAATCCAACAATACCCAAAGTTCAATAAATACTATTCAATAAAAAACTGTCCATAAAATCATTAAATATAATCCAAACTAATATTGAAACCAAAAACTTAGAAGAATTTTCTTACAAAGTCATCCACATTAAATTATATCTCCAAATAATATGAAATACCCTTAAATTAACATACTTAAAAGTAATTAAACTAATCAGATATTCTATATGATAGGTTAATTATTTCCATAAATAACCCAAATCGCTATAAATCTACAATAAAATCATAGGTAAAAGAACCATTACTCTTCAAATGAAATCCTATAGTATTCTATTTTCCTTAGGCATAGTGTATTCCCAATAGAGCAAACATCTTCCAAAATAACATTCATCAGTTAATCACCAAATCATTTTCCTATACTAAGGATATCATTTCGATAAGACATAAGATCCCAAATTAACTTATTACTGAAAATTAAAATCATTTAACGAAAAATAATTAGTCACACTCACCGGAGACTTCACGTAGACCAGTGGTAAGAGATAAATCCCAATCACACTATGGTTGTGGGTTCGATTTTCGCTGCTTTGTCCGATGTGATGGGTTGTCACACCGTCTGTGTGTTGTCCTATTCCACAAACTATATAATTTTACGATATTCCCAATAATGAGATAGATTCCTCAAAATAACTATAACATAATATGATCACAAATGTTATCTCATATGTCACATTTTCATTCCAAAATTTAATAACTTTTAATTTCCTCAAACTCAATGAACATATAAAACTTAATGGTTATTTATAACTATATCGACTAGAGAAAAGCTAATTCTTCCTCAAATATCATTTTCACATGATAAACTACAGGGTTACAAATACAAGAGAAATGTCTTCCAAAGTACTCCCTCCAACAAAAAGGAATAATACTTTTTATACATTTATCCATCAATTTATTTCAAAATAGATTCTTTATTAACCAAGAGGATATCATATTGAATAGGTAATTCACATGGGTAAAATAAAGGCCCCCTAAATTTATGGAAAATGACTATAAATGGATTCTTAGGCCCATTATTATTTTCTTCCATAGTACTGTTCAATTTTCCTCGACAATTCTTTACATGATGTCCATCTTTCCCACACATAAAGCATTAATTTTTTTCCATTAAGAAACCTTCATAGGTGTCTCCTTCCACATTTCCTTCATGATAGAAAATGAGATTTCTATTCTCTATGGAATTCACTGCTGGAGCTCTAATCATTCACCACTTTTCTCTTCCTTGTTGGGTTCGAGAGTTGGTTAATAAATATGTTACTGATCATATTTTATGAAAACTAATTTGGCATGAACATGATATATTTTATGCCTATCAACCTTCCATTGTTTTCTCATTTCCATCACTATTCAAACCTTTTATATCATGCTCAATGTTACTATGACTTCATTGGAATCAATCCATTGAATAAAACCAGAAATCATTGTGGGAGTTATAATAGTCATAAAATAATTTAAGGAATATCATGACACCTTATTTTCAATTTAAAACACCATGGGGTTAACCAAGGCCATTTATTATCATATTATATTAAAATCCTTCAAATTGGTTTTTAAAGAGAATGTAAATTATTGTAAGAATGTCCCCCAGGAGTGTCTTATACAAGAGTGCAGAAAGGCCCATTTTTGTATACCAGGATACCCTAGGTCAAGACCGAAACTCCTTGTTAGAGTTTTCACTCTGAGGTACATCTATTCTAAAGCCGCCTCTACCTACTCGTATTGAGGAAGAGATGTAATACTTGGAAAATACACAAAATCTCTACATTACAAAGATTCTGGGAAGTTCTTCTATACTAATCCTCAAAGTCTATCTTAGGGTAATGTGCTCTAATAAGAGTTTATCAAAATCTAGTTTCCAAGGTTTGTACTAAACTTTCTCTGATAGTAACTCTAGCACTCCAACCCTAGAATCCAGGATCCAGTGTATTATTTTAATACATTTTCATGATTACAAGGAATAAAGTCCCAAAGGACCAATCAGTTTAGTAGTCTTGGAAACAAGATACATACATAAGTTCAACAGTACAACTTGAAAATAAAAACAACACTATTTTATTCAATTCGAAACATCCAAGCTTACATGATTATTCCTATAAGTCACTCATAACTAACTTCTTTATATCCTAAGAAAAAGAAACATGAGAATGGGGTGAGATCAAACTCTCAGTAAGAGTATGCAATAAAGAGGAAGATATCATAATCATTATGCATGGTGAATAATTGAAAACACATGTCCTTACAAATAATTAACATGAACTCTTTATGGAAGGAATATGGGCTATGTAATTAATGCCATAATAAAACATTTTAATTGGTATTATATTAGTCTAATAACCAAATGAAATATCCATGATAATCTCAAAATGATGGATTGCATAATGCTGGACATCATAACCCCATAATCAAGGCCTCGTGCCAAGACTACAAATAAGATTTTGTCAAGGCCTTGTCCCGAGACACTAGTTTGTCTTTTGATACCTACTGATGCATCGAGGAGCTATATCAGGCTCCACCAATAACATACTAAGTCCAATTCATTACTCATATGAAATGGTTTAAATATAATGTATACATTTTTATTAAAACTTTCATACAAAATGTCAATAATTTATCCACAAACCATGAATGGTATAAAAATATAACATCAAAAGTTAAACATAACTCATTCAATTCAAAATGGATGATTGAATTTTATCATATTAACCTCAATTATGTATAATTAAGGATATTGACATAGACAAAAATAATCATCAAAACCATTTGAGAGAAGTATCCCCCTTTTTCTTGAAAAGCTTCAAAAGTCACACTATTTTTCAAGAAGCCGTTTAAAAATAAATTTTTGAATCAAAGTGTCCCATACCACTTTTAAAAATTTAAAATAAATTTTAATTTTAAAACATTAATGTCTATATAAATAAATCCTTAAAACCATTTTTAAAACATGGACATTTATGAGATAGATTTAGATGAACAAGTTTTTTAAAACATTTAAAATGATATTTTAGTTAGAGTTCCTAACCAAATGAGAGATTCTTGAACACAAATAATTGAGGTAATAAAAACATAATAATATCATGAGAAAAAAGGATTCATGATATATTATGTCAATTTACATTCCTTTGAGTCTTCACCAATGACTTGGATGTTTAACTCAGTGATTGGAAATTGTGTTAAGTTCATGTTCATATTAATGACACGAGAAGTTATAAATGGATTTATTAAGTCTATAAAGAATATATCTATAAAAAGAGGAGTGTAAATTACTACATATATAATAAATTTTTATTCCCCAAATAATCATGGAGTAAAATAGTAAATGAAGTATGGATAAATCTGAATTAGTGGAAATTGAAATTTGAAATTCCCCTACCGATTTTGTAACTTACGAAACATACACCCTATGAAAGAAGGATCATACAATGATGATGTAAATACCCATAAATTAATTTTTATTATACAATGAATACAATAATGGACAGTACATATTCCACACAAAAGGAAATAGTGTCCAATATAGCATGAATCTCACATGAATAAAATGTGAGATGAAAACCCTTACTTGATTGGGATCAATCGAGTCGTATGACACAAAGTTAATAACCACCAAATGAAACAAATAATACCATGAATATAAATAAAATAAGGATAATTTATATCAAATGATAGTACAAAATACACCACATGCAATAAATAAGTTCCGAACCATGGAAATATCAAAGAATAAAAAAGTGAGATAAGAAACCCCTTACCTCAAGTCAGATTTGTCTTGTATGTTCCTTGTTCATTATGAATAATAAACTGAAGTTAATTTATAGTTTATTAAGAAAATTTATAAATTTTATTATTCCGTTTATACCACTTATTACATTTCTATAAAAATTAGTTATGTATTTGAGTTCGTATTGGATATTTTATCGATGTTCGGAACTTGAGTCAAAAATGAACTTGTTATAATTACAATTTTTCCATGTGGTCAAAAGACAATTATCTCAAGAATGATATAAATGATGTATATATAATATATATATATATTATATATCCAGTATATATATCTATTTATAATAGTAAATAACATTTGGAGATAAGAAATGAAATGTTCCGTTCATGGAGACGGTAAGTCGTACGCACGCATGAACGATACTTTCATTTCTATTTTGAATTTTAATGGAATTAAACCATAATGATACATAGTTATATTATAATTCCAGTATAATATCATTTATTATATCATTAATTCCACTGTTTAGACATCCCACATAAGGCATTAATGAGTCATATTATTTTGAGGGGGCAGTAGTGCGGATTTCTGCAAATGAAATTATAACGTTTTACCCATAATGGAAACCAAAAAATAATGATATAAATGAAAAATACATAAGCATAAAAAAACATAAGCATAATATATATATCATATATAAAAACAGTTCCATCTTAATGGCCACCATAATAGGCGGTAGGAGATAATCGAACAATCATCGTTTCGTGAGGCATTAGTTTTCCATCCACAAAAACTGTATGTTCTTCAACCATTAGATGGAGGCATGTCTAAGTGTAGTTCGAATACATCTCATAAAAACATCCTAGTATATTTATGATACTGGTGTTATTATTAAATAAAGTAATAAAATGTGTTTTGGGGGTTAGATAAGTAAAATAAAACAAAATTAAACAAAAGAATTTATGAGAATGTGTTACCTTTAATTTGGGTAACTACCTTTGGTTTTAACCAAAAGGACTTATTGAAGTGCCTTCTGCCTACGGTGAGGATTCTAGGTGGAATATGGGGATCTTGAGAGATTAATTTGTCTGGGGTTGGATGCGACAAGGGGTTTGAGAGGTGTGTGGAATGGGTTATAAGTGGTGTCCTTTTATAAGGGGAATGAGGGGCTCTTTAGGAAAGTGTGAAAATATTATTTTATTATGTAGTGATATTCAGTTACTAAATTTACAAAACTAATTAAAGTCGAATATAGGATGACTCATGGTCGAAATAAAATCATCCAATAATAATTGGATCGGTTTTGGATATTTTTTTAATATTAATAATCATATTTATTTAAATCATTTATTAATGAGGTAAATACTTCATCATTATTGTGTCATAAATAATTTTATTTATTTGATGTCTAAAATTTATAAAAAAATTACCATAATGTAGGAAATAGTTTTATCTTTCCAATGATTTTTTATAGATGAAATGATGACTTTTATTACCTCATGTAAAAATTGATATACAAAAAGATATTTGTTAATGTCATTTTTGTCTTTAATTTAAGTTAATTAAAATAAAGTGTCATTATCATTCTTAAGTGTATCCATGGGGTCCCAAAATTGACCCATGTATTCCCATATTCATACATGACTCATCCAATTAGGTTATAACAAGTGTTAAGATAATTTTGTATTATTATTATATTCTTTTTACCTTCAAATACCATATTTACCTTTAACCGCTTTAAATAAAAGTCAGAAGTTACTATTGAAAAAAATTATTTTCATCTTATTAGTCCAAATTTTACTTACTAATAACAACCATGTATCTCAGATTTTCGAAATTCAATTAACAGAAGTGGTAAAATTTATTTTAAATGAAAAATTCGAATTTTTAACTACCACTTAGAGGTTTCAGTATTTATCAAAATTGATGTTTTTTAGAAAAATACCAAACATTCAGCCTAAGATATATTTTATATTATGAAATCAATAATGATGTCTATTTTAACAAATTAAAAACATAGAAGTCAGAATAATTAAATTAAAATTAATTCCCATTGTCAAAACAAATAGCGTGTTTTTAAGAAACATTAACTATCAAAAGATTGACACTTGTTTATGTATAATTTCAATGTGAAATTAATTAAAATGACCATAATTGGATTAAAGGGTAAAAATATAATCTAATTATACTTCAAAACAAATTTAAAATATATTCTAACCTTATAAATAAATTAGATTAAAAGACAGTTTTGAATTAAAATGCAGTATTTATCACTATTCATAAAAATGAATATTATTAGAAGAATACGAAAATTTCATCCAAATTAAATTTTGATGTCCCGATTCTAAATTAGAATTAAATTTGGTGAAATTGAATATGTAAAAGGGGAAAATATTAGATTTAAAAAGGGTTTTTTCATTAAATTGTGGTAAAATTGATTTTTTTTAAAATACATTTTTTATATGAAAAATTGAATTTTTTATTATAATATGTATAAGAAACACATAATACATAATTCAAAATTATATGGAGTATATAAAATTAAAAATCTAGTTAATTCTATTCATAAACGCTTTTTAGCGACTAGTTTGGTAAGTCATGGGGACTCAAACTCAGTGTTGCGTGAAGCGCAAGCTATTGAATTTAAAGAAAATAACCAACTATAAAATCTTGGGGTGTTACAATCATTGCAAGGTTTCTACCTTATGCATTAGTTTTCTCAAATTATTACACTTAATATACAATAATTATAAAGATCACTTTTCAAATACAATATTAAAAATACTCAAATTCCAAATGATCATTCAATGTCTGTATTTAATTCCATTAAATTAATTCAAACAAATACCTGAAATAAAAAATCTCATTTTTGTACTATGAATATGTCAATTCCATAGCTCATAATATTCTTCTTTTATAGTGTTCTTACTATTTCTTTGATGTTTTTGAAGAATATGATCCATGTTACATTTAAATTATACAAGCATTATTTATTTTTATATATTTTATGTCTTGAAAAATATCAATCGTAATAAATTTATATATTTTTTATGTTGTACTCTATGTGAAAAAATATGTTAATTTGTTTCTTGAATTTATTCAGTATTATATTCTTCATATTTAGAGGAATGGAGGATATCATATTATAATATTATACAAATGATATATTTTACAAAAAAAATGATGATATGTGTTCTCAATATAGTTTTAGGTTTTACCTCAATAATGGGGCTTTTATTTAGAAGCCATCGAAACATCCCACCACAGAAGACTTGACTATTATGGAAGATAAAATCACAAGTATTTCATTTTTTACACATATTATGACATATATGGATAGTTTGCGGACGTATTATTAAAAACCAAGAGGATGGAAGGCCATCTCATCACAAAAGGGATATTTTTCGACAGTCTGGGAATCTATTATTTATTTAATCCTATTAATGAAATCATTTCCAATAGCTATACTGATTTATTTTGATGAAATTGACTTGCTTAAACCATTTCCTTTTAAAGTCACACAATGTAATTTATATTATTATAACACATTAAATTTAATAAAAGTTGTAAAAAATTAAATTTGATATAGTTTAAATCCCTATAGAAAGGCACTTCTAGATTTTAATACTTCTTCATAAAGAGTAGTGTTTTTTTAAATAGGTGGAATATACAAAAATGTATGTATATTTTCCAAAACATGAGTATAATATATCCCTAGTAGTTGAATTAAATACCCATTTAGTTTGATTATCTAGTTTAACTCCATATGATGTTGTATAACACTTATCCTTGAAAAATAAGGTTTCAACATTATACCCCAAAAGATGATATAAATTTAGTTTAATGGTATATGAAACATAATATCATGAGGTTTCATCTAATTTGAAAAGGAACAATGTTTCAACATTTATGTTCTTATAAAAAAACTAATATTTATGTACGATTTAGTTTGCACAATTTTTTTATGTCTTGTTGTTTTGGGTAATATGACTATGAAAAATAAAAAAATGGTTCCTATGACTAACGTAACTGTAAACAATATTTTTTGGATATACATATAAAAGAAAGTCCCAATGGATATTTCATCTAATAACATTTGGATTTCAACTAATGAAATGACCCAATTATAAAAAATTATAAATTTAATAAACATATTATTAAAGAAAAGTCATGTGATTTATTCTATAAATATAACAACCTTGTATTTTCATATATACTTATTACATATTTTTTATGAATATTCAATACAATACACAAACAAACACCTGAAGACAATAATATTTTATTATCTTTGGATACTAGGTACAAAATATTATAATTTGGATAATTATATGAAACATATCCCACATGCATATTCCAATTTATTAATATTTGAAAACATACCATACTTTAATCCTTTCTTCATAACCTAGTTAAAAGAAACATAATATAGCGTTAGCTTAGATGCTCATTAAGGGTAGACAATGGAGATATAAAATCATAATATGAAAAAATGGTTTAAAAACCTAATCATAACATTTTAAAATCATATCATACAAAATAATATATCATAACCTTGAGTCATACCCTAAATATAGATAGTTTATTATAGAATAATCATAAGGGAACAAAAGAACATGAGCACTGCGAGAATAAAATTTTTATAAGGCAGAATGTTTTGCATAAAATCAACTTATATCAATATGAACATGTATAAATTGAGATTGAGTCACTCAAATATTTAAGGTCATGAAATCAAGAACTCCACAAATTTTATGGACATGCAACCAGGTCTATGCATAGCATTATGGACATGAAAGATACGTCCACTCATAAAATTATTAATGGGAATGAAAATTCCATGCATAACACTATAAGGATGTAATCAGGTTCATGTATTACATTATGAACATTTAATCATAGTCAAACATAACATTGTGAAAATATAATTAGAATCAATAATAAAATATTTACTCCTGATTTATCCATCTTCATCCAATTCATTTGAGGGAGATATAGGTCACATTTACTATATAATTAAAATAATACAAATGTGAACCACAAGATCATAAAGAAAATCATAATATCATAACCCATGAATTTAAATGGGTTTTATAAACATTTAATTATTTTATAACCTATGAAAAAGACACAAGATTCATAATTATTTCATCATTTCATGATACCATAAATTTTGATAATGAATCATGTTTCATAATAATTTTATCAGGGTATAGGCCATGGAACAAAAACTAGTTTCATAAACATATTTTAAGGATAAAAAAAGAGATAAAGCAAAATGTTTCTATCCTTGGTTAATTTCAACAAAAAAATAATAAGTTACTTTAATGGATGTCATTTTATGTGGAAACTTATTTTGAAATATCACTTGAATCATTTATTGAGGAAAAAACATTTAGTTGAAAATCACTTTTTAAAACTAAAAATTCATTAAAATTTTTGAAAATAATATTATTTAAAGATAATCTTCGAAACATATAAATATGGAATTTTTGGTAAATAATATTTCTCGTTTTGGAAAATTATGTCCATTTTATTCATGTTAATATGATGATTACATTATTATTTTTTATAAATACCAAACAATGATTATTTGTAAAATTACATTATGATTCCTCTAAAAAAATTAAAAATTGAAACCTTGAGAAAATTGTATTTTATAAATAATTATATTATTTATAAAACCGTTTTGAAAAAAAAATTTACAAAAAAAGACCATGGAATAATTTTTTTTTAACTAAGGAGTGAAATAATGACCTTTTTTCTAGAAACCATTTTCTTGAACTCTTGAGTGCATAAATAGAGGAAAATTAAGAGAAAAAAAGTGTTCTCATTAAATAACCCGAGGATCAGTAATTTAATTTTTTTCATTATGTTTGGATCATTATATATTATCATCATAAACATAATCATATATAATCCAAATAAACAATGAGATTATAACATAAAATCTTTTTGCACTTTGGTAACATTTATTTGTAATCCCCGTGATGAAATGAAATTATTAAAAATAAAAAATGCCATGAAGATAAATAAGTTACAAATATTACATGTCTATATGTCCGCATTAACACCACATAAAAGATAATATGTTCATAATAGACCATAAGTCTCAAAGATGAAAAATTTAGACCAAAATCAGTTATCGCTTTAATAATTTTTAACCATAAACCCCATAAATTAGAGATCATAAAATGGATATATAAATCCCCTTAATTTTCTTGAAGATAATTATAAAATAAATTCAAGGGTATTATATACACTACATTAATGAAACTTTTGAGGAATATGTAAAGTCTCTTAGGGAAAATAAATGTGTAATAGAATTCTAATACCGCATTGTTAATCTTTTAAATCTTACGAACTGATGAAGTATAAAATCAGATAAAAAAGTCAATATCATTAAAATATTATTATTCAAGATATAACATTTCAAATATTTAATATATATTCTATGTAAAAAATTATTAGTGATTTATATATGTATCCTAGAAGTAAATAAGTTATAGGAAATCCCTTTTAATAAGTCACCACTTTATTTCTACATGTTAAACCATCATAAATAATAATTTTATTTTTATAGAACATATATAATGTAAATTTATTTATATATATCAAACTATGTATGGTATAAATATGAGCATTTTTTTCATTTATTACCCATCGATTGTTAAAATTACATTATGGGAAATGACACATTTTTTTTGTATATGTTTTTATTTTCTATTTTCTATCATCTTACATTGATCATGGTTAAATTGAATACATAATATTAATAATGACATAAATATAATATATATATATATATATATATATATCAATTATAAATATTATACTAATCAAGAAGTATGGTTTCGAGAAATAAATAATGTTATGATCATCACGATGGTAGTTCGTACATATGCATGAGTAATGATTCCATTTTTCAATAACAATTATTGAAATAATTTAAGTGAGATTTTAACCTTTTAGAGTGATAATAATATCATAAATATTATATAATTACATTAAAAATAACTGTACATATATCCATGTGGTGGAGTGATGAATAAATAGAATCACATTTCTTTATAAAGGTAGTATCCACACCAACATGCATGATTCTATCATCATTAAATGAGTGAAAAGACAAGAAATAAAAAGATATATTATCTTTTATGAATGAAAAATATATCATTTATACCATAACTGTGACACTTATATCCCCTGTATTCATTAAAATATCCTAATTATCTTCAATGTACATCATTAACAAATCACATCGCTTTTCTAGGCGGTAGTCTTACATATATATCAGTGACAATAGCGTATCTCATTCCAAATATAATATAATAAAAAATTTAGGATATATTAAATTTTTAGGTATAATTTTTATATGAATATAATATATATACTTTATATCTATAATCCCATCCCATTATGAGTGGTGTTAATTGAAAAAAGATTGACATCAGTTTGTGAGGTTGTAGTCCTCCGTACACACAAGTGATGATTTCATAACCTATTTGATAGTAGTGGTGACTGTTTTAGGAAATGAACATAAAATAAAAAACAAATATCCTTTTTAATCAAGATATTGATTTAATTATATCATTGGGATTTAATAATAATGTTAGGAGGTGTTGGAATAAATAAAATAAAAACCATCATTGAAGAAAGATTCCTCTTCTTCAGGTAACCTCTTTAGGTTTTTTCCAAAAGACGTTGTAGATCAGATTTATTACCTAAATTATTCATATAGTCCAATATGATGGATTTTGTGAACATAATCTGGTAGGTTTTGTGCAAACAAAATGTGATCGATGGTGAGAAGATGATAGGGGAGGGGTGTCCTTTTATATGGGTGGTGTGTGTCCCACTTGTATGTTTTTGAAAATAAAATGTGTACCCACATTCTACAAATTCAAAATGTACAAAATAGAAAATTATATATCCTTATACATTATATTTCTAAAACATTTCAATGTAATATATTTTAGACACTTTTTTAGGTCAGTTTAATCATTATGTTTTAGTTTAATCATCTGGTAAACAAATTTTTAACTGAACAATAATAAATATTTTTATCTTTTTTTACAATTCATCATCGTAAAAAATTAATTTGACTTTATTAAATAATAAGATAATTTATGAATAAAAATATGTAAAATAATTTTCAAAATTCCATTATCATAAATTTAAAATATAAATATAAAATTAGACCCATAAACACGACAAAAAAGGTAGTATTCAAGGAGAAAATGTTCACATGCTTACACTGTTTTTCTATCAAAAATCAATATGAAAAATAATTCCAGACATTAATTAGATTAATAGATATATAATTTATCATATTTTTCTTTAATATAAATTTATAATATAATTTAACACTATAAATAATTAAAATTAATAATCATTTTTCTATTTAAATTAAGTATTTTCACTATTCATAAAATAAATTAATGTTTTTGAGAATATTTAAAAAATATCACCCAATTTTAATTTTGATTTTTTTTATTTAAAAAGACGAATTTTTTTATTTTAAGATAATTTTTAATAGTTTAAAAAATTATTTAAATACATAAGCTTGTAAAATGGTGAAGAATCTGATTTTATAGAAATATAGTTTTGAGCATAAAATTAAATTTATCATTATAACTATTATAGGAAACAAATAAGATGATTCTAAATAGTTTATTAAATATATAATATATAAATATCAATAAAATTATTTATCAAATTTTTATTTATTTTGTGAAGTAAAAATTGTTTTTTTAAATGAAATATTTTTTAGAATTTTTTTTATTTATTTTTAAATAGTTCATATATTAATTTTAAATTAATTGGTCACAATATAATTTATTTATATACATGTGTTTATTATATATTTTCATATTTTTGAAAATCATATTCATACATCCCATTCTAATAGCTATGTTTTATATATCAGATGATAATATTTTAATAATATGAAAATTTTAGTTTATACATTTTTTTGTGTAATGAAAGAAAAAATTGAATTTATTTGTGTTGTAAAATAACTAAAGGTTTAAATTCATTTTAAAAAATATATTTCACAAAAAATATAGATTTCATATGAATGGTATCACATAAATATTAATATCTACATTAATGGACATACATAAATTCAAGGCCAGGAGGAGTGCAATCAGATTTTCATGATGATGGATATTTTTATCAAGGGTTATATATTTGGCCATTATTTGAGGTTACATTGTATATAGAGTTGACATGTTGAATAAATATTTTTGATGATTATAGACTTCTATTATCATAGGGGTAATGATCCAATAATATATATAAATCTAGAAAATCACATAATCATTACTGTAGAGTTATGGTGGAAATGTGTTTAGTCAAATTATTCTCTTGAGAGTAGGAAATGGATAAAATTGAGCCATCAGGCTAAGAGACCAACTTGGATAAATTAAAAGATATTTTTCTAGCTATGTGACCTTATTTATGGTTGATCCCTTAGTGATGTATGTGGGATGTATAATTTTTTTATTGTTAAAGGGGTCATGTAACCAATAACCATATATTATCCAACATTAAAATATCCTCTAATTGGTTTACTTGAACAAGATCTATATTTAAGACCTTATAAAAGTGTTATTTTAAAAATTTATCATCAGTAAATAATTAGAATAACACTTATTCAAAAATATTATATCTTATACTTCGTTGTTTTTTATTTAAAAATAACTCACATGATTTTATTGTGTATTATGTTCTAAACCTATGGTCTTCTCTTTTACTTGGTTTATCCCTTTGTTTCTATTATTTTACATGTCTATTAACACTTAATGGGGGTGTTTAAAAGTCTATTTATTAGAAATGCGATTTTTTCACACATCCTCATCCTTGATAATCTCTTAACCTAAATCATCAATCACACTTAACATATATTAAATAGGCCTAATTTTTAGAGTAGCGTGTGTTCATTTTTAATCTCGGAACACAACCATCATTCATCTTGAAAATAAATTAACCTTTATCATATTTTATGTTCAGACTATAACATTTTATAAACTATTTTTTTTATAAAAATTAAATCATGAAATAGCCTTAATTTTTTTTTTCAACAGTTTATTTTAAATCTATGATTTATCACATTGAAGATAATGTAATGAAAAACTATTTGATATGGTTACATACACAGAATATTTTTTTCAATCTAAAAAATTTCAATAAGGCCATAAATAATCAATCATAAGTTGAGTATTGGGATCCATGTCATAAATTTTGTTCTATATTCTGACCTCTAATCTGTGTAATTGGGTATCTTTATTTAGAATAAAATTTATTTCCCATTATGTAATAAACCATGTATTTAGAGGTTAAAATATCACATTGTCCTATAATTTATAGTTATGAGTTGATATAAATTTTGGGAATATGTTTGGATATATGAAGTATTAGAGAAGTTAATTTTGGGAAGATATTTTCTATTGAAATAATAATGATTCTATGAAACCCTTATGTTGCTCTGTGATTTATTTTCCAGAGGAGATTAAGAAGAAGGTCTTACTGATATTTCTATTGAATGTGATTGACATAGTTACATCATTAGGTATTTCTTTACATTATACAATTTTATCATGATTCGTTTTGATCGTTTTATATTTCCAAATTGAAAAAGATATATTAATCTCAAATGGGGTGAAATACCATGAAATTATCAAGTCCTATAATATGAATCTAACTAAAGACACATTTTCACGTCACTTTTTATTTTTTAATAATTATATTAACTAAAAAGTAGGGGGTCTTTAGTTTTTTTAATTAATGATGAAAATAAAGATAAAATAAATAATTTAAAAACAAACTCATAAATATTAATAATGAAAATGAGGTTTTCCTTAGGGGAACTCCAGTTCATTCCATCATTATTTTAATTTTTATAAATCAAATTAATCTATAATTAGAATCAATATCGTTCATCCACATACCTCTCAAAATTTTCTATGTATAAGAATATAATTTTAATCAAGTATCTCAAAAAATAATTTTCACTCTTCCATCCTACATGGAGAGTAAGAAATAAAAATACACAATAAAGAGTGGAAACTCACTCATGGAAACTAAAAATGATCAAATTCGACTAAACATCTCAATTTAAACACCTCCACTACTATGTTGGGTGAGATAATTCTGGTAATAATTTGAAGCTCAGAACTATGAAGATCAATACTATGTTCATAGTAAGTGGAGTGATGATCATATCCACCACTTGTTACCTTCAATGGATCATGAGAATTAGGAAACAATAATTGATATTAAAAAAACAATAACAACATTATTGATAAATATATTCATAGAAATTATAACATAGGAGAGTAAATAATTCTCTATAACTCCAGAATGAAATTATTCATAGGAAAATTATGTTTCAAATGTGATGAACCATTTACCAATACAAATGTTTATCCCTTTGGTTATATATAGCTAAAAATATAAGAAGAATAAAACAATTTAATATTAGTGGCCATTGATTCAAGAAATATTTTATTCATTTACTAGAAATGAGAGGAGGCCAGACTCCTGTAATTCAAATATCAAGGAAACCATCAATTCAGAGAGTTATTTAATTTTATTTATTTATATCACAACACAATTGTACTTAATATAATTATATATGTTATGATTCATTTTTTACAGTGAATAATGTATCTTGAGATTCCAAATCTACAAAATATATTTTTCCCAGCCGTTTAAAAAAACATGAATAATTTGCCTTCATGGACATCGATTCATCCCATTTTCAAACATAATTAACATTTATAAAGATATAATAATATCCAAAATTCATGTTAAATGTTATCATTATATCATAAAATCTATTCCACAAACATCAATGATATTAAAAAATCATTGTCTATTGAGAAATTTATTGTATTTTTTTATATATTTCTATTGTATTATCTTATCTTTAATTTTTGAAAAAAATGTTACCATCCATAAAATTTCTTTGAAAATATTTTTGGGATTTTAATACATTCATAGTAGTCTATTGAGATCTAATTTTTCCTTTATAAGATATTGTATGACACATGTATATAATAAATGGTTCATGATCATCAGGTATATATATTTTAATCATTTGATCACTATATATTTAAAAAGAATAAAGATCATCCCATTCATAAAATATTATGTAAAATTTGAAAATTGATAATTGTAATCCATTATAGAAGGGTTGTATTTTATAGTTGATAAAAAAAATTTATATATCTACATAACATGGTACCTCTCATTTTACTTAATAGAAATTTTTTAAAGTGATGATGTCATTGAAATTATCTTTATCTTGAATTTGTACCTCAATAGTGTGAGGTATCCTTATCATGTGATTTTACAATTGATATTCTTCTCTTTTATAATCCATTATCTCTAAATCAAAACCATAGAATAATAACACCCATATCTCTAGGATTAGAATGTATTTTACCTTCTCCCATAGGTACTTATGTACTGCATGATCAAAACATGTAGTTACTTTAGTTCCTTGTAAAGAAGAAATGAAGTTTTATAATCCATTTTAAAATTTAATTACATATTTTTATACATTTTTTAGTTGTTCTAGGATGTATCGAGTGTTCTTGAATTATGAAAAATAATAGGATTTATTACATTATTTATATCTGATTATAATTATAAGAAAGAATGTTTTAAAACATCACACAACAGACCAATGGATGTCTCATATTTGGATATTGTATTATAGGTTTTGTGTAATGTTGAAAATATAGTTTATCAAAATATTTTCCTTTAATGATCATAAAAAAATTAATTTATAATCTTTTCAAATTAATCATTTACGGGTTAAGGTGACCTTAGTGTAATATTTGTTGATATTTCTATAAAAACATGTATTTCCCATAAAGGATACAACATTTTTCCGACAAGTTGGTCGAAATATTGTTGTGACGGTTAATTTTTAATTTATCAAACAATATAAACTATTTTAATATCCCATATCGAAGAATAATTCAATTTTCAAGCATGAAATTTCGTTTTTCAAAATTGAGCATAATATTATTACAACACAACATTGCATTTTTTTAGGATTTATATGAAATTATGAATATAATTTTCATAAATAGAATAAAATTAAAATATTACAAAATATATTTAATAAAATCAATGAAAATTACTGCAATGATTATTTTATATTTAACAGGGGAGTTACCTTAGAAAAGGAATTGAATTATAGAAATATTTTTCATAAATATATGTGAATTTTCTATTTTCATAGTCCTATGGTTAAATATAAAGAATAATGTATCCTAAAAGTTCATATATAATGAGGTAATGGTTTTTTATGAAAGTAAATGAAGAATTGTTTTAACAAATTTCATGTGAAATTATCTTTTATTATGATTTTCTTTAATTTTCTATATTGAATGAAATCCCTCTAATAATGTATGGATTCTCAAAGGTATTAAATCCAGTTATACATTCTTTATATTGAGAGATCATAATTTTTATGACCCATAGAGAATAAAAAACGTGTTCAATGATTTATGTGTCTAAAAAAATTAATTTCCTTTTTAATAACTTCTATCATTATTAGGTTATGTATTCTTTTGGGTTTATTAATTTCGTTTACATTAATTTATACTAGAATTACAATCATGCATATTTTAGAACTGATCCTAGGAATATCTCTTAAACTATATCATATGACTCCCAAATATTCCCCAATAGTTTATATATATTTTTTCATGGTAATAAAATACATTTCTATAAAAAAACAACGACAAATTTTATCATCTCATTAGAATTAAATATTTCATACCTAGTAGAAATTTTATATATTTAAAATTTTATAGCCTATTTAAAGATGAAATAAGTTTGTAATTTTATACATCTATGGGATAAAATTATTAAATAAAGTGAAGTACATATTCCTTAATTTATAACAAACAATATAATCCATTATCAGCATTATAAGCAACCTTATACATAAATATTTGTACAAAACACTTAGGTTAATCTCAATTGATTGTAATATAGTTTTAAAATATTAATTTTTAACAATATTTCCATATTTATTCTAAAAAAACATGTTCTCCACATGTGCTAAGCTTATCAGATTGTTATTCTATAAAGTTGTAATGTTCAACAATATAGTATTTCACAGAATTAATGATATTAAAGTGAAACATATTCTCCCAAATTTTTTTGTAAGAGTCACTAAAAGGACATTAATGATTGCATTTCCTATTTTGAAATATATTTTTCTAAAAATTATTGGTGATTGAGATGGTATTATATTTTCTTTCATGGTGAGGATATATTTTAATTTGGTAAAGATAAAATTGTACACTTCGACAAAAAAAAATCTAAAATTATTGATGGAAATAAATGGATCAATTTTATAGTTGTACAACCACTCATGTTGGATGGATCTCACCAATATATAAAAATAAATTATAGAAAGATGAATTGAATTAATAATTGATCCTAGATCAAATAAACTATATATAAAAGACAAGGTTAGAATAAAATTGGGAATAGAAATCATGAATAGAATTTGGTGTCTTGGGAAATGTATCGATGTGGTATAGGCTACCACATAACTACAAAAAGATATAGAATCGAATGATGGATTGAGTGAATTTTTTTGTTAGTATAGCATATAAATAGAAGTTACTATAGCAGGAAATGTGTAGCAATATTTTATCAAAAACTATTTATCCGATTTGAGACATCGAGCCACCAGTTTGGGCCAATGGGTTTGATGCCCTTCAGGTCATGAATGTCCTTTGAGCCACAGGTCCTTCGAGCCACCAATGGCCTTCATTCCACTAGGGATATGACCTAGAAATCACTAAGAAGTGGCCTCGAAAGACCGCACAAGACAATTCAACAGACGATGATTCATAGAATGTATCATCCACTAGAGAAGAGCTAACCAAAATGTAATAATGATAGGGTATGTAAATGTCCATTGGCACCAGGAATCATGCGTCTCTATATGGGGAAATTATATCCCATCTTCCATGTGAGGTGGGGTTCTATTTTCCTTAAAATATGAAAATGTTGGGGTGTTGTAGTTCCAATGTATAAAAATGACTTGGGAATTCAAAGGTCTTGTATTTGGACTATTGCATCTAGGTCTTTGGGACATGTTTACAACTTTGGTCTATGGGCCTACGAGCCATGCTAGGGTTCCCCATAATCCCCTAAAATGGGGATTATCCAAAAATAATTTCAAATCAACGGCCTTCGGGCTTTCAGAAGCACCCCATTGAAGTTTTATTTTCATATTTCATTATTTATTGAGATGATAAGAATATTTTGATTTTTTTATATTTTAATAAATTTAAATAATGATTTCAATGTTGTTATGGTATTTATTATTTATATTTTAATTTACACCTCATTAATTTTCCTAAATTTTAATATTATTGAGGGAAATATTAGTCAGATATTTTACCTCGAATTGAATTGTTTCTCAAAATGTTTAGTTGATTTACTTTTAATCATTTCATATTTTCCCCCGTATTCATAATTAATCAAATACATTGTTTTTGGGGAATTATATTTTATAATAGGGTGATTTAATTTAACACTCATGTTTATTAATGTGATCACATTGTTTTTTGGGATTTGGAATATGTTATGCTAGAAATTTTATTTGGTTTTAGTCATTACTTCAACTAGAATTCATGTATAGTTCATAATTATCCCAAATCATTTTATAATCTTCAATTAAATTATCTTGTTGGTTCTCCATTTTTGGTTGTGAACTTTTTTAAAGATATTGAAAAGTCTTCTTTTAAAATAGTGGTGTTCGGATAGATTTCTTGTATTATTGCTTACAATTATTTTAAAAAGGTATAGTTTGATGTTATTGTTATTAAAATGATGGGGAAAGTGTTAAAATTATTATCACTTCCATTTTAGAATTAATAATTAACTCTATATGATTGGGATTTCATATGTTTCTAAACTAACATTTTATGTCAGATAAATGTTTTTTTGTCAATTTACTACACATCAAAAATATACGTTGAAGAACAAAGTACACATGCCTTTTCTAGAGTTTTATGATAATTTAATTGTATAAAATTAATCTTTATAGACACTTTGGTTAGTTATTCATGTCAATATTCATGTAATGGTTATTTAGTAGATATTACTTCATGTAATTCTCTAGAATGAGATTCTCTTATAAAAAACATTTTTGAATGTTATGTTATCTTTTCAAATAGTTCTCAAGATTCAACTAGTTATTTTTAAATTAATGACCCCCATATAATTCTTCTAGTAAATAAATATCACTACAATGTAGTTATTTATATATGAAGATAAAATTTATATTTTAATATATGCATTTATTTTGAGAACATGAAAATAATATCTTTAATCATTCCTAGGTCTCAGAAAATGTATCTCTTTAGACTATTATTATTCCATTGGTCACTTTCCTTTAAGTAGGTGACCCATGATATTGGAATACATCTTGAGTTAAACCCCAATTAAGCCTCCTTTAATATGATGATTTCTATAGTTTGGGGATAATATAACCACTCCTTGGATTCCCCATTAATAAAGACGAGAAATACTCTATTCATTAATTTTTCCTCATCCACTCAATTTTTATTTAATATTGGACAGAATAAGGATAATTACTTAATGTTTTTGTTTGTATATTATCTTGTACATAAAAGAAACATAAGTGAAATTTTAATTATTAAAGTTAATTTTAAAAAATAATATTGTAATGTGGGTATAATAATGTTTTGTACTTTTATATATGAAATGTGTTGCAAAATGAGCATTAAAAACACAAAAATATTCAGTAACATGATTTTGGATATGGAATTAGTGTGATAACAATAATTTTAACTTGATTCTATTAAATTAATGTTTTAATTTTTTATGGAATATTATCAATGTTTTCAACTTCCTATGACTATATTTCAAGGGTCTTATTATCTATATATAAAGTGTTTACACATGGTTAGTGTGATATTTTCTGATGGAAATTAAGGGTTTTGTTAATTATTACGAATTTAGAACCACCCCCTGAAAATACTTCAATATTTTAAAGACAATTCTATAATAGGTGTGTAAAAACAAATTAATAACCTATAGTTAGAATATATTATAATAACGAGGAATGTATTCCACCAAATGGGGGTGAAATATCATTATTTCATAATTTCTATAATGGGGCATCAGTTTTAATTATATTGATTAAACTAAATGAAAGAAAATGATTTTTAAGAGATAGATACAATAATTTTTCCATTGGTTATATGGTCAATTGATATCCTATCCATGACGTCAAATAATTTATCATTATTTTATTAATTGATTGATAAATGAATAAAAAACAATTTAATCTCACATCTTTAGTTGATATAGAATGTGAATCATAATATATTAACAATGACTATTGACTATTCATTTTTCATATGTGTGTGGTAAAATATCAAAAAATATCCCTGTCATTTTAACAATAATTCATCCATTAATTACTCTTTAAATTCCAAATAGGGAGAAGGTACTATAAATTAATTTATGAATAATTAACATCTATCCATAAACATTCCAATATTAACCAGATAATTTAACATAAATCCTTTATGATTCCATTGAATATATGAAATATTCGATTTTAGGATAATTATTATTACAATCCCAAGTAGTGATAAATGTATAAAAATATAAAAATGAGTATATTTACATCCAATAAAATATCCAAACAATGAGAAGAAATACCAAATAACAAAAGAAGAATTTATTTTTTATTTTAAGAAAAAATAGTAAATAATATTTTATCCTCTGTATTGTTCTAATAAAAAAAGATGGGATTATCCCTATATATGAAGGTTTAATTTATTAGAAAGATAAAATTTAAATATAAGAACATTATAAATATGACTACCATGGAAAAACCTCATCATTATATAGAAATACTCGGTAAATATAACTCTCATAACCATTTTGATATGATTTGATATTATAATATAAATTAGTCGGATTGGATTCATTCAAATCATGGTTTGAATATTTCCTAAAAATATCATGTTTCCTTCAAATATATACTATTTAATTTATTATTCATTCGATAAAATAACACTAAGATGGTGATATTATTTTTTTCATGGTTTTTTAAAAATTCATGTATGAAGATGCTATATTTTTTCCATCAACATGTACTTGATACACATAACATTGATATAATCTTCATGACTATTGTTACACTAGAGTTGTATAAATATTTTATTCTTATGTGATTTTTATTTCTCATCGAGTTACTTCATTTCAAAAAGTGTTGAATATTATGTATCATTATTGAGATAAATTTATCCATATATAATTATTGATTCTTATTAGATATACCTTTTATACTCTTATTTATTCTATCATATAATCGAATTGGATAATACAAATCCTAGTAATCTCTAAATTAAATCTCACATGTTCCTTGGAAGCACTATGTGACACCCGAGATTTTTATGAGTAATATTTTGTTTTTATGTTATATATATATCATCAAAGGAATCTTTCACTACACACTAGCTTGGCTTACTTTACACGCAATCGCGACCTTCCTCGATAGCTTGCGTTGTACGCAATACCAAGTTTCACTAAACAACGATATGCTATTAAAATATTATTAAAACTAGCCATTATGAATATTAATAACCACTTTTTGAAAATTTTTAAAATTTATTTTTCAAAATAGACTTCATTTTTGGATTCGGAATACCGAAATTAGCCTAGGGTGAAATTTTGGTATTTTTCTGAAAACTTTCAATTTTTGGTGAATAGTGAAACCACTAAGTGGTAGGTTAAAAACTGAATTTTGCATAAAACTTAATTTTACCGCTTCTATGAATGAAATTTCGAAAATCCGATAGACACAGCTGGTATCAGTAGGTAAAATGTTGTTCAATGAGATAACAATAATTTTTTGGTGAATGGTAACTTTTTATTTTTTTTACAGCGGTTAATAGTAAATAGGGTAACTAAGGGAAAATATGATATTACTATTACCCTAACACATGTCCTAATTCTATTGGATAAGTGTAATTCGACCAAAAACAACCTTATGAATATAATATGACCATTTAGGTCCACTTGGATTAGATTATGACATTTAATATTATTTTATTTAGTGAATAGTTAAAATAGTTAAAATCAAAGTTTAATAACTAAAACATTTTTAATATGGGGTTATAAATAAGATAAATTAGACTATAAATATGAATTATAAATATAAAAATATTTCCTACATAATGATATTTTATTTATAATTTTTATACTTTAAATAAATTAATTTATTTACGACTCAACGATGATGCAGTAATTACCCTTATAAGGAAATGTTAACATAATTGATGTTATAAATTTTCCAATAAATGTAATTTGAGACTTTTTATGAATTCCACTAATTTTATAGGTTACTATGATATATTAGTGTTTATTTAATCAACTTGGTTCGAACATATAATTCTGTTATGACTTTCACAAAAATCATATATCAAATAGTGTCAAAATTGACACAAAATAGTTTTTAAAACAAATATTATATAATTAATTGTTATTTTATTCCTAAAAATCTAATATTCGTCCAAATGACTTAGATATGGACATATATATTAATAAAAAACAACTTGGGGTTCGTTTGGCATGTTATAGTAAGTGTATTAACTATATGGTGTAAGAAAACAAAAAGTCACGGTAAAAGTTAAATTATTTAACATAGAGTTAAATCTAATTGATAAGGTTAAAATAATAACCTAAACTTGTCTAAATCCTATTGGTTGATAGGATTTCGACCCATACCCACTTTACCTTCGAAATAAGACCCTTTAGAACCATTTTAAACCGATTTTGACTTTAATATAAAATAATATTTTGAGATATTCCTAAGGTGCCGCTCTCCTCCCTTATAAAAGGGCACCTCCTCCCCCTCCTCCCCACACCAATTTGAGCACTCAAGCTCGGACAAACCCTGACCAAATCCCTTCTCCACTTCCCTAGAATAATCCTAGAGGTCCTGGTCTTCTTCAAAGACCAATCTTAGTTCCCTAAGTGGAGGATTCAAAGAGGCGTTTCAAAGAAGAGGTAATATCCATTACCGATCTTTTCAATTTCTTTCTTCTTCAACTTCTTCTTCTTTAGTTGTTTCATGATAAAGTAATAACATAAGTATTACTTACATACTGATATGTTATTATAAATATGAAACAACCCTAATTCACCTTCTATCCATCCTACAGAAAAATTAAATCACCGCACGTGCGTACGTACGGAATACCGTCTCCACGCCATGGTGTAATCTATTTTCCACCATCACCTTACAAGTATGGGTATAATGGTTTAATGAGTAACTATATATGATTATTATAAAGTGATATTGATACTGAAATATTATAAATATACTTAAATACAATTCCACGATCATGGGAACAATATCATCGCTCGTGCGTACGTACGGAATACCGTCTCCACGATGTGATGCGACTTGTTCTACATGATCATCATTACATAGTAATTATATAAATGAATTGAATGAATAAATATGATATATGTTACACTAATACCATTGTGGATATAAGGTATCTATAACCTTAAAAGAATAATAAGAATTTATTCGGCAAAACACGCATAAGAACAAAAGGCAATAAAGACCCAAGTAACAAGTAACAATGAACTATTACTAATAAGAAGCTAAGAATATGACAATATATGATATCATATCAATATATATGATTCTGGAATAAGTCAATAACATTATTTAAACCATTATACAAGAGCTTCGGACACGTACAAAGCAAATCAGACCTAAGGTAATGGAAATATCACAATCTCATTTTTATCCGAGATTGTTTATACTTTAGTATTTACTAGGGTGTATTTTATCATCCACATCCATGTTTCCGGAATATGAAATATTATTTCCATCCACCTACTATTGTTTAAATCCAATTTTACCCTTCGGTGAGTTTTTAGTAAAGAATATGAAAGGAATCTTTTTTCGTTTTTCGTACGAGGTACTTTTTGACTTTTCCGACAAAAGTACGAAGAATGTTTTTTTTAACTTATACGACAAGAATGGATTTTTAAAACATTATTTCCAAGAATATTCCTTTATAAGTTTTCAAGTTTATTTTTAATCAACTTTTTTTGTTTATAATTGTATGACATGTTAAGAAAAGAAAAGTGTTTTTCAAGTAGAAATGATATTTTCCTCAAGAATGGAGTTCAAATGTTTTTTCAAAATTATTTTCCATCTAAGATAATATAGGGTTCTGTTGTTATCCCTATTATTAAATTGATTTGATTATGTTTTGAGGGAATTATTTTTATGAAGTCATTTACCTTATATGATTTTTTTTATGATGTCATGATGTTTCAAGAATCCCATTTTTGTTACATGTGTTATGCGATGATGTATGATTTATGATTATGTGGCACACATAAGAAAGGATTCATTGTAAGATGGGTGGGACCTATATCTCCCTCCAATGCATTGGGTAAAGATTTATATCTCATGAGATAGACATGGCTGGAACGGAAGGTTATTTCGGTTCAGTGATACATGACTGAAAAGAGGAGTGAACTCGGTTCAGAAATGGACTTTGTCCGCTAAGATAGTCTTGGCAATGAGTCATGACTAACAAGAAATGATTTTCCATGATTATGTGTGCATTCCACAAAGTTTCAAGTTTTATGTTATGATTATGGGGATCTCATTTTCACTTCTATGATTTATTCCATGTTATGATATTATGATCTGTTTTGCAGGTTATGATTTTCAATAAGATATGATATGATTTTTATTTCCTTTATTTTCCCTTGCTGAGCATTTGAGCTCACCCTTTTTTGTATGTTTTCTTTTCCCAAGGTCAGGAAGATGGATATTAAGTAGAATATGCTAAAAGGGACCCTAGATATGATGAAATAAATGGGAGACACTGTAGAAGATTTATGAACTAGTTGTTTATGTTTCCCAGTTTCTAAAGACACTATACCTATACGGTCCTTTGTGGTTTTTTCGTATGTTGTAATAAGTGTGCTTCAATTTTAAAGTATTAACAATGTATGTAAAGTATGGGTCGTTATAGTTGGTATAAGAGGAAAGTTATAGTCAACCTTTGGAAACTAGGATGTGAAAGCCTTAGTAAGAACCCTAAGTATAAGTCTAAGCATAGAACACAATATTCGTATTTTAGAAATGGCCATGAATAACCTTGGATAAGACCTTAAGTGTGAAAATTTTATTCTTGAATTATGTGGTTTTCCTATTATAATTAGTGTTGCTCACACTATTCTTCTTGGTTTTAGTCAATGGCTGGAACCCGAAGGAACCGTGTTAATGCGGAATGCGATGGGCAATGCAATGATTGTCCCCCTGAGCAACCAAACGATATGGGAGCTGGAATGAAAATTCTTGTAGCCATGCTCACACAACGTTCTAAAGCTATGAATCATGCAGGACTTCCAAACGAGCAAAGGAAGGAGCAACATTCTGTTGAATCCTTCAGGAAGAAGCATCCACCTTCTTTCAGCAGGTCTACTGATCCATTAGTTGCTGAACAATGGATTAGTACTACTGAAACGATATTTTCAGTTCTTCAATGTTCTGAACATGATAAAGTCATCCTAGCAGTGTATCGTTTGGAAGGACATGCTGATCAATGGTGGAATATTATTAAGAATACGAGGCAATGTGATGAAATTGATCCCATGGAATGGTACGAGTTCAAGAACTTATTTTTCAATAAGTACTTCCCTCGTATTCTCCAAACAAATATGGAGAAAGAGTTTCTTGAACTGAAGCAAAGGGATGATGAATCTGTTGGTACCTATGAAGAAAATTTTACAAGAATTGCAAGGTACGCTTCTGGTATTATTATCCAACCTGAGAGTAAGATCGATCGATTCTTTAGTGGCTTAAAACAAAGTCTTCGAAGGGCATTAGCCATAAGGGACTTCAAAAGCTACGAGGAAATCGTTCGATGTGCTCTAAAAGTCGAGATAGAGATTGGAGTAACCCATCAGTCATATGGGTTAGATAAGAAGAGGAAAATGCAATTCAAAGGAAAATCTATAGAGCACACTGAAAAGATGATGAGCTTTCCCTTATGCTCAAAGTGTGGAAAGAAACTTGGAGGGAGTTTTCTTAAAGGGACATGTAAATGTTTCAAATGTGGAATGGAAGGTCATCGGGCATTTGAATACCGCGATAATGGGAAGAAGATGTCTAATGATGCAAACAAAGGAAGGGATACACAGAATGAACCTACTACACTTTAATGTTTCATGTGCAAGGAGATGGGGCATTATGCCAATCAATGCCCAAATCCAAGGGTTGATGATGATGGTCGACATCAACAAACTCTTAATGCTAAAGACAAAGGAAAGTCACATGCAATTTCTATCAGCGATGTGGAGTACGATAACGATGTGGTGAAAGGTACACTTACCGTGCACTCTAAAGTAGAAAATGTATTATTTGATTCTGGATCCACCCACTCTTTTATTTCTGAAGAATTTTTTAAGGGTATCACCATATTACCTCAATAATTAGATGTTGAGTTAGCTGTGACAACACCTAATGGCACATCAATCGCATCAAATGTTTATAATTCTTCTCTGATCGAAGTTTGTGGGAAAGTGCTTCCTGCAAATCTGGTGATCCTTCCTTTAGTGGAATTCGATGTGATTCTTGGTATGGATTGGCTTTCTTTATACGGAGCTCATATCAATTTCTAAATAAGGGAAGTCACAGTTCATATTCCAGATCAATCTATGATCTTCTATCAATGAAAGGATGAACATAACCTTCCAGTAGAAATTTCTTCCATTTTATGGGTATTGATTCCACTAAATAAAGGTTATTTATCACAAATGGTTGGTGAGAAACTCGGGATTAAGAATATGCCCATCGTAAGGGAGTTTGATGATGTCTTTCTGGAGGAATTACCGGGTCTTCCACTAAATCGTGAAGTTGAGTTTTCAATAGAACTCGTACCGGGTGATTTGCCTATTTCAAATACACCTTATAGAATGGCCCCAATTGAGTTGCAGGAATTGAAGAAGCAACTCCAAGAGAATCTTGATAAGGGATTTATACTCCCTAGTGCGTCACCTTGGGGAGCACCTGTTCTATTTTTTAAGAAGAAAGATGGATCAATGAGACTCTGCATTGATTATCGAGAACATAACAATATCACTATCATGAACAAATATCCTCTCCCACGCATTGATGTCTTATTTGACCAACTACGTGGAGCTCAATACTTTTCCAAGATTGATCTTCGTTCAGGGTATCATCAATTAAGGGTCAAAAGGGAGGATATACCAAAGACGACTTTCTGTACAAGGTATGGACACTATGAATTTATTGTGTTGCCATTTGGTCTTACTAATTCCCCTTCTATATTCATGGATCTAATCAATAGAGTCTTTAGAGACTATCTTGATCAATTTGTGGTAGTCTTTATAGATGATATTCTTGTCTATTCAAAGAGCAAGTAAGATCATGAAGATCACTTGAGAATTATATTGAAGACCCTGAGAAAGGAGAAGCTTTATTCCAAATTTACCAAGTGTGAATTTTGGCTTAAAAAAGTTGCATTTTTGGGTCACATAATCTCAAAAGAGGGGATATCTGTGGATCTAGCAAAAATAGAGGTTATAGAAATATGGTCGAGACCAACAACAGTAACTGAGATACGAAGTTTTCTTGGTTTGGCTGGATATTATCGACGTTTTGTAAAAGATTTTTCATGATTATCTAACCCACTCACCAAGTTGACTCGAAAAGGAGTTATGTTTGTTTGGACAGAGGAATGTGAAGAGAATTTCAAGGAGTTGAAAAGAAGGTTATCCAGTGCACCTGTGCTCACACTGCCTTGTAGTGGAGAAAGGTTTGTTATATACAGTGATGCATCCAAGAAGGAATTGGGGTGTGTTCTTATGCAAAATGATATGGTGATAGCTTATTCCTCACGACAGTTGAAAATCCAAGAGCAAAATTACCCAGCACATGATTTTGAGTTAGCTGCGGTAATCTTTGCATTAAAGATTTGGTGGCATTACCTTTATGGTGAAAGGTGTGATATTTATACTAATCATAAAATATTAAAGTATATTTTCACACAAAAGGAGCTGGATATGCATAAAAGAAGATGGTTGTAGCTGATTAAGGATTATGACTACTCAATCCATTACCACCCTGGGAAAGCAAACAAGGTGGCAGATGCATTAAGTCGACAAGACCATGCTAGTTTATCCATGATGAGGATCACAAAAGATCAAATATTTATGGATTTACAAAGGATGGATCTTGGAATTATAACGGAAGGGGAAAAATATTATCTTTCTCAAATGAATGTTCAACCATATATACATATGAAGATTAAAGAGGCACAAAAAGATGATGCCGAGTTACAAAAGAAGGTGAGAAATGTTCCTGAGTTCAACCTTGATTGTGATGGGATAATAAAGTTCAGGAATCGGGTTTGTGTTCTTCCCATCTCCGAATTAAAGAAGGAGCTGCTGGATGAGGCTTATAGTTCTTCATTCTCTATTCATCCTGGAAGCACGAAGATGTATAGGGACCTGAAAGAGTACTTCTGGTGGGATGGCATGAAAAGAGATGTTGTTGAATATGTCTCTCGATGCTTGGTTTGTCAACAATTTAAAGCTGAGAGATAGAAGTCTAAGGGGATGTTACAACCATTACCCATACCCGAATGGAAATGGGAAAACATCACTATCGACTTTGTCACAGGACATCCTAAAACATCCAAAGGCAATAATGCTATGTGGGTCATAGTTGATCTCCTTACAAAGTCTGCACACTTCATTGCTATTAGAGAGGATTTCTCTCTAGATCAGCTTGCCAGGATATATGTAAAGGAAGTGGTAAGATTCCATGGAGTACTACTTTTTATTATATCTGATCGGGATCCGAGATTTACCTCGAAGTTCTAGCGAATTCTTCAGCATACTCTGGATACAGAGTTGAGTTTCAGCACTGCTTATCATCCTCAGACAGATGGTTAGTCTGAGAGAACAATTCAAACCCTAGAAGATATGTTGAGAGCTTGATCTATGGATTTCAAAGGAGGTTGGGATCAACACCTACCTTTGGTGGAATTTTCTTATAATAATAGCTTTCACTCCAGTATTCAGATGGCTCCTTATGAAGCTCTTTATGGAAAGAAATGTAGGACTCCATCTTGCTGGGATGAAGTTGGGGAAAGAAAGCTATTAGGACCTGATCTCGTTGATGAAATGGAAGAAATGGTCAGATCTATTCAACAACACATAAGAGCAGCTCAGATTCGATAGAAAAGTTATGCCGACAACCGAAGAAAAGACCTAGAGTTTGAAGTGGGTGATAAAGTGTTATTACAAATATCTCCCTGGAAGTGGGTTTTGAGATTTGGAAAGAAGGCAAAGTTGAGCCCTAGATATATCGGTCCTTTCGAAATACTGGATCGTGTTGGGAAGGTAGATTACCGATTGGCTCTTCCACCGAATCTCTCTCAAGTTCACGATGTTTTCCATGTATCTCTCCTGAGAAAGTACATACCTGATCCTTCACATGTACTCAGCTCAGAAGTTGTACCGCTGGAGCAAGATCTGTCTTATGAAGAACAACCGATAGAGATTCTGGATCGTAGCGAAAAAGTCCTACGAAAAAAGACCACTCAATTGGTGAATGTTTTATGGAGGAACCACCAACTTGAAGAAGCTACATGGGAGCTTGAGGATATGATGAGGGAGAAGTATCCTCATCTGTTTGTTACAAAGTGACGAATTTCGAGGGCGAAATTCTTTTTAAGGGGGGTAGAATGTAACACCCGACATTTTTATGAGTAATATATTGTTTTTATGTTATATATATATCATCAAAGGAATCTTTCACTACACACTATCTTGTCTTAATTTACACACAATCGCAACCTTCCTCGATAGCTTGCGTTGTACGTAATACCGAGTTTCACTAAACAACGATATGCTATTAAAATATTATTAAAACTAGCAGTTATGAATATTAATAACCACTTTTTGAAATTTTATAAATTTTATTTTTCAAAATGGACTTCATTTTTGGATTCGGAATACCGAAATTAGCCTAGGGTGAAATTTTGGTATTTTTCTGAAAACTATCAATTTCTGGTGAATAGTGAAACCACTAAGTGGTAGGTTAAAAACTGAATTTTGCATAAAACATAATTTTACCACTTCTGTGAATGGAATTTCGAAAATCCGACACACACGGTTGATATCAGTATGTAAAATGTGGTTCAATGAGATAAAAATAATTTTTTGGTGAATAGTAACTTTTTATTTTTTTTACCGCGGTTAATAGTAAATAGGGTAACTAAGGGAAAATATGATATTACTATTACCCTAACCAATGTCCTAATTCTATTGGATAAGTGTAATTCGACCAAAAACAACCTTATAAATATAATATGACTATTTAGGTCCACTTGGATTAGATTATGACATTTAATATTATTTTATTTAATGAATAGTTAAAATAGTTAAAATCAAAGTTTAATAACTAAAACATTTTTAATATGGGGTTATACATAAGATAAATTCGACTATAAATATTCATTAGAAAGATAAAAAGATTTACTACATAATAATATTTTATTTATAATTTTTAGACTTTAAATAAATTAATTTATTTATGACTCAACGATGATGCAGTAAATACCCTTTTAACGAAATGTTAACATAATTGATGTTATATATGCTCTAATAAATATAATTTGAGACTTTTTATGAATTAAACTAATTTTATAGGTTACTAAGATATATTATTGTTGATTTAATAAACTTGGTTCGAACATATAATTCTGTTATGACTTTCACAAAAATCATATATCAAATACTGTCAAAATTGACACTAAATAGTTTTTAAATCAAATATTATATTATTAATTGTTATTTTATTCCTAAAAATCTACGATTCGGAAAAATGACTTAGATAAGGATATATATATTAATAATAAACAACTTGGGGTTCTTTTGGCATGTTATAGTAAGTTTATTAACTATATAGTGTAAGAAAACAAAAAGTCACGGTAAAGGTTAAATTATTTAACTTAGAGTTAAATCTAATTGATAAGGTTAAAATAATAACCTAAACTTGTCTAAATCCTATTGGTTGATAGGATTTCTACCCATCCCCACTTTACCTACGAAATAAGACCCTTTGGAGCCATTATAAACCGATTTTGACTTTAATATAAAATAATATTTTGAGATATTCCTAAGGTGCCCCTCTCCTCCCGTATAAAAGGCCACCTCCTCCCCCTCCTCCTCACACCAATTTGAGCACTCAAGCTCGGCCAACACCTGCCAAAATCCCTTCCCCACTTCCCTAGAATAATCCTAGAGTTCCTGGTCCTCTTCAAAGACCAATCTTAGTTCCCTGAGTGGAGGATTCAAAGAGGCGTTTCAAAGAAGAGGTAATATCCATTACCGATCTTTTCAATTTCTTTCTTCTTCAACTTCTTCTTCTTTAGTTGTTTCATGATAAAGTAATAACATCAGTATTACTTAAATACTGATATGTTATTATAAATATGAAACAACCCTAATTTACCTTCTATCCATCCTACGGAAAAATGAAATCACCGTGCGTGCGTACGTACGGAATACCGTCTCCACGCCGTGGTGTAATCTATTTTCCACCATCACCTTACAAGGATGGGCATAATGGTGTAATGAGTAAATATATATGATTATTATAAAGTGATATTGATACTGAAATAGTATAAATACACTTAAATACAATTCCACGATCAAGGGAACAATATCATCGCTCGTGCGTACGTACGAAATACTGTCTCCACGATGTGATGCGACTCGTTCTACATGATCATCACTACATAGTAATTATATAAATGAATTGAATAAATAAATATGATATATGTTACACTAATACCATTCTGGATATAAGGTATCTATAACATTAAAAGAAGAATAAGAATTTATTCCGCAAAACACGCATAAGAACAAAAGGCAATAAGGACCCAAGTAACAAGTAACAATGAAATATTACCAATAAGAAGCTAAGAATATAACCATATATGATATAATATCAATATGTATGATTATGGAATAAGTCAATAACATTATTTAAACCATTATATAGGAGCTTCGGACACGTACAAAGCAAATTGGACCTAAGGTAAGGGAAATATAACAATCTCATTTTTATCCGAGATTGTTTATACTTTAGTATTTACTGGGGTTTATTTTATCATCCAAATCCATGTTTCCTGAATATGAAATATTATTTCCATCCACCTACTATTGTTTAAATCCAATTTTACCCTTCGGTGAGTTTTTAGTAAAGAATATGAAAGGAATATTTTGCCGTTTTTCGTACGAGGTAATTTTTGACTTTTCCGACAAAAGTACGAAGAATGTTTATTTAACTTATACGGCAAGAATGGATTTTTAAAACATTATTTCCAAGAATCGTCCTTTATAAGTTTTCAAGTTTATTTTTAATCAACATATTTTAGTTTATAATTGTATAACACGTTAAGAAAATAAAAGTGTTTTTGAAGTAGACATGATATTTTCCTCAAGATGGAGTTCAAATGTTTTATTAAAATTATTTTCCATCTAAGATAATATAGGGTTCTATTTTTATCCCTATTTTTACATTGATTTGATTATGTTTTGAGGGAATTATTTTTATGAAGTCATTTACCATATATGATTTGTTTTATGATGTCATGATGTTTCAAGAATCCCATTTTTGTTACATGTATTATGCGATGATGTATGATTTATGATTATGTGGCACACATAAGAAAGGATTCATTGTAAGATGGGTGGGACCTATATCTCCCTCCAATGAATTGGGTAAAGATTTATATCTCATGAGATAGACATGGCAGGAAAGGATGGTTATTTCGGTTGAATGATACAGGACTCAAACGAGGAGTGAACTCGGTTCAGAAATGGACTTTGTCCGCTAAGATAGTCTTGGCAATGAGTCATGACTAACAAGAAATGATTTTCCATGATTATGTGTGCATGCCACAAAGTTTAAAGTTTTATGTTATGATTATGGGGATCTCATTTTCACTTCTATGATTTATTCCATGTTAAGATATTATGATCTCTTTTGCAGGTTATGATTTTCAAGAAGATATGATATGATTTTTATTTCCTTTATTTGCCCTTGCTGAGCATTTGAGCTCACCCTTTTTTGTATGTTTTCTTTTCCCCAGGTCAGGAAGATGGATATTAAGTAGAATATGCTAAAAGGGACCCTAGAAATGATGAAATAAATGGGAGACACTGTACAAGATTTATGAACCAGTTGTTTATGTTTCCTAGTTTCTAAAGACACTATACCTATACGGTCCTTTGTGGTTTGTAATATGTTGTAATTAGTGTGCTTCAATTTTGAAGTATTAACAATGTATGTAAAGTATGGGTCGTTATACACTAAAATAATTCTTTCACATTTCCTACTGGATATAAAATTGATTTTTTTTGTATGGTAATATGATTAAAACATATCATTTATGTTCAATATACATTTAAAAAATATATTAATAAAACAATTTCCATTTGTCAAAGATCTCCACATCCATGGAAAACAAAAACTCCCTACAAAGATCTAGACTCAACTAGTTTATTACATCATTCAGCCTAATTTCTTCACCACATTTTCCATATTTTCACTCACTTGGAAAATAACTGATAAATGGTTTATAAATAGATAGTGACAAATTTTATTCAAAAATATAATAATTCAAGTAAATTCATAATTTTTTCTATATCAAATAATATTCATAAAATCCAATGAAATATTACATTAATTTCAAAACATAATAAAAGTTTAATTAACAATTTTTCCATAATAATGTTAATTAATTATTAGAAATTTATAATGATATTATTTCCTCTAAAAATTACTCAATACTAAACCCCAAATAGTCATGGATAAATGAATTTAAAAAATGAAAACTATGAAATAATTAATACACAACCCAATGTAATTTATCTTTTAAACAAATATGTTAATATATCTTATCATTCCTTCAACATTTTCTAAATTTCATTTATTTGAAGATGGATATTTAGTAATTTTCCACTTCTTCCACCCTCACATGTACATTTATACCCACCATTATGAAAAAAATTATCTCTAAGATATATTTATTCATTAAAATGATTTATTAATATAAAATCATATATGGTTCAATATAATCATGATATGTCAGTAAATATTAACTCAAAGAGTATATTATATATGATTATTGTGATTTATTTTTAGGGTTGAGATGTGATTTTTTAATAGAAATTCTGGATGTTAAAAACATTTGAGGTAGAATGATGAGCTTTATCTCTAAGTAAATAAAAAATATTTGAAAGATAATTTGTAATAAAAAATATTATCCTTACTCACTGCCCTTTTCAATGATTAAACTACTAAATTTTTTGTACTCCCATGGTTTTCCCAAACACAAAGTACATCAATATCAAAAATCATTTCTTCCCTCCTATTATATTAATATTATTTATTTTCATGATATAATCGTGGAAAATTTCTTTTTGATTTTGAAGATATATTGGAATATTTAACTCAAATGAGTTTTGTAAACTCAATTTTGCAATTTTAAACAATATTTCCCATTCGATGTCTCGCAGATTAAAAGTTTCTCCATAGATATACTCATGAAATTGTATTTCTCAAAACATTATATATAATATGATCATTTATTTTACTCTTTACTTGGGTTTTTAGGGATTCCAACCATGTAGTGTGGATTTTTAAATTTGTTTCATGTATTATAGGGGTTATTTCATCAGTAAAATTTCATGTTAGGGTCCAAATATTTTTTTTATAATTTAATTTTAAACCTAATGTATTCCCAAATAATTTTCAATAAAATTTATATAGTCCTCTATGTTTTGACTTGAATTCAAAAAACAAATATTCAATCATGAAATGGTTCTCTCAAGAAAAAATGTTATTTTGAAGAAGATTTTGGAAATGTTTTAGAGTATTATCATGTATGTGATTTCAGTTATGGAATAAATTACATGGAATGTGATTAAAAATTTAGTGTTATTTTCATGAATTTTAAAAACCTTAAATATTAAATTATGCTATTTTATAACACATATATTTTTTGCATATTATATTTAAATATATTACTCACAATTTCAAAGGGCGTAATTACAAATGTATATTCAATTTTATCACAAAACGTTTCATGAACACCTAAAAATATTCCAACAACATAAATATTGAAAAAAATTAAAAAAACATATTTAAAACAAAATGTTTGCCTCCCAAAAACGTGAATTATGTGTTTTACACAATGAATCCTATGAAATATGAAAAAATTAATAACTTTGATACTATGAAAACAATCAATATTGTTACTGATATATAAAACCTAAGAGTTTCATTGGTATAAAGGTTGGAAGAGTGTGACCAAATCCAGTATTATTTCTAGGATATGTCCAAAATATTTATTCAATGATTTTACATTTATAGTGAATGGTTTTTTATTCCCATTATTGGTTATCATAATATCATCAATGAGATAAACTTTATTAATGGTTAGTGGGACATCATATATAGAATTATATTTAAAGGGGATAAATTTCAGTCATGAATTTCCTCTATGCAGTAGTTTTCATGGTTGAGAAGTTCATTGATGAATATATTTGTCAAGTGTAACTTTTATTATCTCATTTTAAATTCGGTAATTATAAAATTATTATATTTATATTTCCTCATGATCTTGGATATGAAATATCTTTTACTGTCTAACCTTTTTGAAAAACAAATTCATCTCTTTCACAGCCAATAATATTTCAGTTCTATCATTATATGTAAATGAAATTTTTTATCACAAATAAACATGTTTGGGAACATTAAAATAAAGTTATTATAGCATATTCTATAGTACCACATGGTTTCTTCCAACCTTAATCTCTAATCGTTCATGTTTGAACTAACAATCTTTTGAATTTTTTTTTTCTCTTCTCAATTAGAAGACTCATCTCTCTCTTTTTTCTCAGTATGGTACTGGGTTTGTGTTTTGTGGATTACTTCACATTTTTTCATTAATGATTCCATGATCTAATTGGAACGACATATTACATGTTCACTGCTTATGGATCATGTAATTCCAAATCTATATAATAAATTATTCTTGAAAAATAAAAAAATGATATATGAACCATATATTATGGAGGCCTTCAATTTCAGTAATTTTAAATAAAATTCAGATCCAGTAAAATGTAATTATATATAAAGGAATTGGAAATATTACAATAAAAATTATTACCCATAAAAAAAATATTTCAAAAAGATTCCATGGAATTTGTAGCATTTTATTAAATTTTTATTTGTTTCATGTCAACTAACAATTAATTATATATTTTAAAAAAATCATTGGATTTTTCAGAAAATATTGGAAAATAAATAATGGAATCTTAGAAATTCCAAGATGATCCCAAAATTTTATTGTTTCTTACAATAACAAAATTCTGATACACTTTATGTATATATTTTACATCACATTCTGGTGACATATTCTAATAATTTAATATCTATAGATTTTCTTAATATATGTATCATGGAATTTTTAAAATCCAAACTGTATTAAAGTTTTATATGTTTGTGTTAGTTATGTGTGAGTTAATTTCATAAAAAACAAATAAATCTACCATATCATCAAATCATGGCACGTATAATTAAAAAATAATTATTTTTACCTTATATAATTTCAGTAAATACATATTTATAAGGAATTTTTTATTTAGTCGTTCGAGGTAGCCTACCTATGTGATATGACACATTATTTTTAAACTCATTTGTATTCTTTTGTCTTATTATCTAAATTCTATAACATTAAAACCCTTCTCCAAAAACCTTTATTTTCATATGGCGGAATAAGTAGGAACTAATGTTTTATATGACCAAAAAATAAAATCACTTTATTTAGAAGTATGATATTAAATTTACTAAGGCATAATAAAATGATAAGAAATATTTTTCTATAATGTTTTAGTGGTTTTGAGATACATTTAGATCTCATAATGAATATGTTGTATGCTAGTTTATTATTTCTTTCACTCATAAAAAACATTCCTAAAACATGGTTTTAATCATTAAAAAAAATCTCAAAAAGATAAATCCCATTTGGTAGTCCTATTAATGGTATTTGAGACTATTTACAATTCATTTTAATAAAATATTATAAATAATCATAATAGAAATTGAATTCAAAATATTTAAATAGAAATATGTAACGGTTTATGGAGATATTACAAAATTCCTTGTTTAAATATATATATATATACTGATATGTATTAAAATTGATTTGAAAAATTTCAGAGAGGTTTGTTATGGAAATGAAATGATGATTTCATTTTTTTTATTTTTCAAACTCAATCTTATTTTTCATATGAAATGCCCAATGAAAAGTCCCTTTTTAAAACATGAATTACATTTTTAAAAATATAACACAATATTCCTTTTAATATAATTTTTCAAGATATTATGCAGTTTTTACTATCAATAATCAAATGGTTTTAAAAATATATTGAAATCGTCAAGAAAAACATCATAAAAATCATCTATCAAATCGTAGAAAATTAATACTATGTATCTTTGAAATGTCACTAGGTTATTTAATAAATTAAATATAATATTAATATATTTAATAGATCAACAATTATAATATAATGGTATATTTTTGTGGTCCTCACCTGAAATAGAAAATTAATAGTTTCTTTATAATCCAACACAAAATACATAATTGGTTTTTACTATCAGTGTGTCAATTATTTAGTCAATAATTTGTTATAAGAAAGTGAAAATTTCATTTGACCTAATTAATTTTCTTATATTCATTTAAAACCACCAATATATTTTAAATTATGAAAGGTATTAATTCATATTTTTCATTCTATAAAAAAGTGTGTCTAGGTTGTTTGGGAACAATGTTTGTTGGGGTGACCCACTAGGATTAAAAAAGGTGTAGATGATTTATTACACAAATAATTTTTTAATTTATATTCAAAGACATAATAATTAATTTTATTATGTATCCTATGAGTATTATTAATATTTTTTATACCACATTCAATAAATATTATTTGCATGCATTTTTTAAAACTAATACAGTGAATAACTACTAAACATCATCTGATAGCTCTGATATTTTTTATGAACAAGTGGTTTAGTGTGTATTCTTTATAATAGGATTTGTTGATAGAAATAATTTATATTATAATTTCATATATAATTATAAAAACTTATTTAAAACATAGTTTTAATATATTTAATTCAATATTTGAGGGATTATATTAATGAAGAATCAGATTTGGTTGAGTTACCACTATCAACTAACTTTCCTTCACAATAGGAGAAGTATTAGTCCCTTTGTTATTCAAAAATAGTAAAATCCAATATTGAAATCAAAATTCACCTCTTCCTAAAATATATACATAGTACCCTCAAATTTCTCCCAATAAATTTTCATAAAATTTTAAAATCCATATTTTAATTACCATATTAAAAACTGCATTCAACAAAACATGTACTTCACTTGTAAAATGTTCATCAGAGTGTGAAACTGAAATGATTAATGGTTATATTTAGGGTATTTCAAAAAATCAAATATATTAATTTGATTAATTATTTTACGAAATTTATTTATCACATTGAATTCAGGAACATTGATGAAAACCTCTTCTATTTTTAGGAATGGGCTTCCCAAAATTATTACAATCTAAGATGATATTTCATCTTCTTAAATTTTTAATTCATAGAAATCACCAATAAGGATAAAAGTCTACACTCTTAAAAAAATATTCTAGGAAAATTTATCTGAATATATTTGATCTATTTTCAAGTTGAATAAACTCTATATTTGGATTTAT
The DNA here is from genome assembly GCA_963277665.1 of Viscum album. Lineage (NCBI taxonomy): Eukaryota > Viridiplantae > Streptophyta > Magnoliopsida > Santalales > Viscaceae > Viscum > Viscum album. The sequence goes on along the minus strand of OY728148.1, from coordinate 1,424,765,532 downwards.
CTCTTGAATATATAAAAAATATCGGAATGAGGAATGTCTTTAAGATAATGTACAAAATAAAAAACACCACTGTAAAATACATGGATACAATTTTTTTGGGGATAAAACATGTTCCTTTATAATGATATTTTTTGGGAATCTATTGGGTAGTACAAACTAAATTATTCTACCATATACACATTATCATTACTTTGATGTATCATCTTCATAGTGTATAATTAGTTGAAGATGGTATCTTATTTGGGAATCTATTTGAGAGATTTTAGAATAGGGATATTTATTTTAATGTTATTGATGGTATATGATATTTATTGTAGAATTTATTCCCCCACAATTTTTCATTATTTAACCGTTATTTTCGTAAACGGTTGAGGGATATTTTCGATTACGATGAGTTTTTTTTCACAAAATAGTTATTATAATGCCTTTTAAAAAAATTTAGATTTTTTTCTATTCACATTATTTAATAGATCATTAGGTATATTTGATGTTTTATTTTTTAGTCTGATTTATTTATTTTCCACTACTGTTTTTTAAATTGATAACATCAATTTTTGGATTAATAATTAGTTTTTTTGAAATTAATTAAGGCCTTTAAACATGATTTAAAATGGATACCATATTTATAGTTTTATTTCATTACATTCATTTTTAAAGGAATAAATTATTGTATTTGGTTGGTTCTCCATTTGTGGTTTTGAATTAGTTGGGGGATGTCCATAGGATTTATTTTCAAGTGGTGGTGTTTGAAATTTTTTGTTTTGTTTTTCATCGAACTTTTAATAAAATGGTGTAGGTTGATGGAACTATTTCCAAATAGTGTTAATTCTTGGAACTTTTTGATCCATGAATATATATTTTACATAAATATTTTATTTCAAACATTGGATGTTCATGAATAATAATAATTTTTTGTTTGATATATTACTATATAAACTTCAATGTCCTGTAAACTAACACACTATTTATTAAAGATATTTGGTGAAGAATAATGACCACATACCTTCACTGGTGTTTATAAATAATTTTATTTGAAAAAATATACCTAACTAAACAAATTGTTAGGATCCTAAAATTTATATTCACACAATCATGATCTAAAAGATTATATCTCATTCATTCCTCTGGTCTATATTCCAATTCTATCAAACTGATGGGGATTTTTAGCTATATTCTCAGTTATTAGAATGGAATTAACTACTGATTTGTAAATTGAATCTCCTCTCAATGATTTATCTATTAAATTTATATCATTATCCTGATGTCCTTTTTAATGTGTATTTTAAGTGGGTTTCTATTATATTTTAATGTATATAACATTCTCAAAGATTCTAAATATTTCACGGTATTCATAAATATATTCTTCTATGAATTATTTGATTAGATAGATCTCTTTCTTGAAAAGGTTATTCATTAATTTGTAATGAATAATTAGAGAACAATAATTTTTATTTTCTTATTAGATATTTATTTATTTACATTATAGATAGTATTGCGAGTCTATTTCATCCTCTTATAGAGTAAAGAGAAATTCTCTTTACATTATGTGTTCCTTAACCACTCATCATGGATTCAATATTTCATTAACCATGGTGAATTTCATGATTTATTTATAGGATACTGTTTTCAATGATATAAAACATAAGAAATAATTTAATTAGAACAATTTTTGATTAAAAATCATATTTTAATATTGGTATAATAAGATATTTATTCCATTAAAGCATTGAGGTTCACAACGATATCCATGATTTTGGTCATGATTATCATTCTTCATTTATAATATAGAATTGATGTGACCATACTATTATTCACTTCAACCAATCAATTAGATGTTCTCAAAATAACGATGGTAGATTAATAATGTTTCATTTCTTATGATGTCCAAAGAAAAAGGATTTCTCAACCTCTTGATCAAATTTGAATAGATGATGAGTGCTAGACCTATACATGGTAATAAAGTGTTTAGTAGATTTTATATAATTAATCACCACCTCCCTTATGACAATGCCATGAGTGAGAAAATAATTTTTCATAATTGGTTAATTCTATTTGATTTAATGGTTTTGAGAGAACTAAATGATATTTTAAATTGAATTGACTATCAAGTGTGGGATTTAGTGATTGGTTCATGGGTTGGAAAACTAATATGTTTTTTATGCTAGACTTAAATTAATTAATTATTTTTAATTAATTTATTAACGAGATAATGAAAAATAACTGTATATTTCATATAGGATTGATAGATAATGTATGTATCAATTATTAATATCACAAAAAAATATTTCATCCAATATATATGGGTAGATATAATAAAATATCCAGGACCTAAAAAAATACAACATACATTAATTACTACGGAAACTCCCAATTGGATGAAGGTACTCCCAAAAATTATCCTTATTTCAAAATGGCCCATATGTGAATCATCAATCCCTAGATAATTCACCACAAAATAAATCTCAGTTTATAATATATAATATGTTCTTATTGAAAAAATAATTATTTTTAAAAACCCACGATGTGAATAATGAAATGAAATATGAAATTGAATACATTCACATCTACTAAAATAACTTAACACAGAAAACTGAGTTAAAATAGTTTTAGAATAATTTTCTATTAGTATTTTTACTGCAGTATAAAAAATGGTTATTTTAGTAATATTCTCAATCATTTAAAGGGTTATACCCCTCATTGTCAAGGGTAAAACCGCGAATAAAAAATAAAAAATATAGAAAAAATAGGAATCCTAATAATAAAATATGTGGATTCTATAGTATGAAAAACCATTAAATATATTTATTTTCCCCTCATTGATCATAGAAAAAATTACATCTTTAGTGTATTTGATAAGATTCCTTCAAAATGGACTGTTAATAATTCATTTTAAATCATGTATTCCCTTAATCTAATCAATTTCAAATTATTTTATCCTTAGATTGTTTGAAACCTAGCATATGAGCTTCATTATTTTCAAATTTAATTAATCATTGATGCATGAATATCTTATCCCACCCACTCAACATTCAAAGGTTATACATCACATTTTTTTATCTTCTAGACCAAAAATTATATTAAGCATTCAATATTGTCTTATTCTTTAATTTATTAATATCTATATGAATGACTTAATCACCCCAAAGAATAAATTTCATTCATCCTATTTTTGTTTAAAGGATTCTAACTTTGGTTTTAGTGATTCCAATATTTCTCTTTATAGCTCTGAGTAATTATCACATATCATTAATTTTACTAATACATTTCTTAATATACTCTGAAATGAATGTTATATAACCCTTAGAGTCTACACATTACTTGTATGTTCTATAATAAATCATATATTATATATGATGATTCATATTAATCATCATTGAAAACTATAAATTTTTAAAATGTTTTTATTAAACTAATTATATGTATGAAAGACAACCATTTCAATAGAGAAGTTAAATTTATTATGAATCTGATGATTCCGTTAATTTATTTTATTTCTAACCAAATGTATTCCCAACTTCAGCCACATTCTCCTTTGTAATTAAAAAAATAAATCAATTGATTTTAAATAGATGAGTATCAATTTGTGTAAAAAATTTTAATAAATACAAAAAAACAAAATTTTGAAAATTTTAATCAATAATCAAATTATTAAATAAAATATTCCTTTACATTATTATGGTCTTAAACCTAAATTTATAAATATATTTAAGGGATTAAAATGAATTTAATATCACAAAAATATTAAATTATTTTCCTCTTATATGAATTTTTTATGTTGGATTTACTTGGATCACTATTCCTTGATGATTTTGGTTGTGTTATGACATTATCCAGGGAATTTTTATATTTATGAATGGATTAAAATGTAGTTTTTGATGGAGGAAATAATATGAACAATTAATTTTTGGGGTTTAATATATTTGGTTTAATGAGTAATATTTTTGCATAAATCCTATATGTATTATTTATATTGAATGATCATTGACTACGATTCATGAGGAGTGATAAGAATAATTTATTCTATGATTTTTATATATTTATATGACCCGAACCTTTTATGTTGTTATTCCAGTTTTCATGATGAAATTATTTTCATATTTTATTTTATTACAAACTTTTCATGAATCTCAAAATCACTCTACATTGCATTATAATTCATCGACTGTTGGTAATACTTGGTATTTTTTAGGATTTAATAGAATGAAATCAATTATGATATTAAATATTTTCATTCCCTTGAGGATTTTATCCCCAAACAAGGTAATTATTCAATGTTATTTCATTTATACTCCTACTTTTATTCATTCATTTAATCATTGAGGGTGTTTTAGTCAATATTAAGGTACTGATTTAATGGGGATTATTGTTTTCTATTTTTTGGGAATATTTATATGTGTTTATTAGCATTTTATTATTAGTAATCTTCCCTTTTTATGTTGATATATTACTTCTTATATTGAGTTTTTTGGTTCAGAAGTAATACTTTTTATATATGGATTAAGTTTCAAATTTTATTAATAAATATTTCATTAGGTAAAGATATGATATTGAACCAAGGATGATTATAATATGGGATAGGCAAAAATAAAGGGGAAAGTGTCAAGTGTATCTTATATTTGTCTTATTTGTTGTTTTCATTATTGAATTATATTGGTGTGGATATTTATACTTATATATGTTATATATATATATATATACATATATATTTTTCAAGTGTGTTTATGTTTAGTAAATAACATAATAGTGGTAATTCTATGAATGAATGATAAATATTGAATTTTCATAGCTGGAATTAGTGTGTTGTTTATTCCCAATAATGTATAGATGGAAAAACATTTGTTTTTGTTTTATAGCTAGAATGATTGAAATTTTATTTATGATAAATTGTATAATTTGTTACTTATTATTTGTGGAAGACATTCTATGGTTTGTTTGATGCAGTAGTAGAGGAGATAGTTTAATTGTAGATGTTGTTGTTATAGTAGTTTTGGAGTTGATAATGTAATTATGTGGGATGTTTTCCCCAACAATATGGAATGATGATGAATTAAAATATATTCATTATGGGAATGATTTATAATGATATGAATAATGATATGTAAACAAGAACCATATTAATTTGTAAATAATATGTGATTACCAGAACTATAAATGTTGATGTTGAAGTTTTTGTTGGATCTGAATCTACAGATTATACATAAGAGGGGGGTGAATTCTGTTTTTTTGCAATTTTTCAATAACTCTTCTCTTGAACGAGTTCTGTACTTTATAATTTATCAGATTTGATCTTGCAACGGAAAAAGTAAAATTAAGAAGCCAAATATGTATAGTGGTTCGTGGAACAGAAAGACCCTAGTCCACTCCACCAATGCTCTACTCCACGAGCTTGGTGATTTTCCCTATATTGTCCTCTTTTTCAAAGACCGATTCACAACTGAGTAAAGGTAGTTGAAAACTTTACAATCCAAGGAAAAAAATCCTTCTGGTTCAAACACGAACCAACATAGCGTCGAATAAGAATCTGGTTACTGAAGAATAAAAATAATTTCAGAAAGAAATTTCCAGTTGATCTTCACAATTGCAATAGAATGCAATTGACAGTAGATAGATCGAAGTCTCTAGAAATATTGATCTTCAAGACGAAGTAGTTTGGAGTTGATCTAGTTGTAGTATATATAGAGATATAGTTCACAACATCAGGAGTTGTAGATCCACAGTAGATATTCGATGTAGAACATGTGAATCTTTTATCGAGTTCCTTCTTCTTGAACAAACAGAGCTTTTACGCTCCTTTTGAATCAACAGATCAATCGTGAATAGTTGCAATCTCTATTTTCCACCTTTTTCAAAAATAGATCGATCACATCCTCTTGTTCCTGGTGTTTCAGAGAGAACATATATAATAAAACATATCACCTGCATATTTAGATCCATAAAAGTCACCTTCTGATCCGCGATATTCAAAAATTTGAATTTACAGAAAAGTCGTAAATTCCCTTAAGACTCGGCATAAAAATCTCCTTTTAATTCGATCATAAATCCATTAATAAAATGGATTTTAATCATTAAAATTCGTAATTTAAAAATGACTTTAAATCCGGTTTGAAATCCACCCAAAAATCAGCTTACAGATCGTTGTACATAAATATCGTCTGTCAAAATTTCTGATGCCAAACGTAAGGTTGATGACGTGGCCTCAAAATGTTGGGTTAATAACATAGTCTTCAAACGTAGGGTTGACAACGTATGGTTGAACACAAACATAGGGTTGATCATCCATACTTTTTCTTCAACATTCAAACGTATGGTAAAAGATCAATACTTTTACTTGATCAATACTTTTCCAAGAACATATGGTTGTTCACAAAAGTAAGGTTGATGATCCATACTTTTGTGAAACAAACGCACCGCTTAGAATTTAGGTACGGTTCTCCTTCAATACTTTACTGATAACCAAAATGTAGGGTTCCTTTCTAACGTAAGGTTCTTCTTCCATATTTTGCTGAAAACGTATGTTTGTTTAACCATAATTTTCTCTTATCTCAAAAAGTATATACTTTTCAACCTTATGATATGTTTATCCACGTAGGGTATGAACAGTGATTCCAGAATGATCTAAAACAGATTCTACACAATATTCATCTACGTAAGATGTGAACAGTGATTCCAGAACGCACTAAAACAGATTCCGCGCTAAGAAATAAATTCTCGTTATTTCAAGATTAAAATAAATTAATAAACTTCTCCAAAATACTGAATAAAATCATTAGAAAATAACTAAGGGTATTTGTGAGCATCAAAATTATCATAAAGAGACAAAGTATTATTTTCAATAATATCCCCCTTTAAATATCATAAATATGTATTGTTGAAAAAAATACTTTGCCCAACAATGTCCCCCTATTTGATGATAAAAAAACCCATAAAATAATTAAAATTATTTAAACAAAATTAACATTCAAAATTCGTTATATCGTTTTAAACAAAAACATCTCCACCAAAAAGAAAATTATAAATCCAAATGTCTCATTTAATTTTCTCCCTCTAAATAAAATGAATTCTCCCCCTAAATAAAATGTTAGTTTTGATGTTGTGTTTATCCAAATTCTCCCCCTTTTGTGATATCCAAAAGAAAGAAAAATAATGGATTTTAACACGTTTAATATTGCACTGAACTGTTAGTAAATGGTATTACGAATTGCTTATCAATAATTAAATATAGAGTACTGGCATATTAAAAAAAGTTAGTAAAACAAATAAGGAAAGATACAAATAAACAATGAAGAAAATTTTCATTCATAAATAGTACTATATACATGACAATGATATACCCAGGAATCAAGGTTTGGGTAAGATAGGAAACAGGGTCTATCTCCTCTGGATTGCAGACTTGATTTCTGTAAACTATTCCCGAAGTCTCTTTATCATCCCATATCCATGCTTGATAATGAGCTCCCTGCTCTCTTGAGTCATATGAATATCCTCAATTAAATTGACTCTGAAAAACTCATGCATCTTTTCCTCTTTTTCAAAAAATACTGACAGCTTCTCCGATAACAGATCTAACAGAATTCTGATCAATGGATATCTAGATGTCAGTTTATCCACTAAGAATTTATGATTTTCCAACAACACTGACAAAGGAGAACTGTTACATTGAAGATCATGTATCATGTCATTTATATTGCTCAATGTAGCTGTGATAGCCTGAAACCTTTTTATTAAATCAGGTGAAATACTTGATCCACTAACAACAATATTTGAAACTCATGCAAATTGGTTCTCCATAAACAACTTTAGATTTGATAAATCTCACTTCATAACCATTTCAGATTTCAATTGTGAAACAACATTCAGCATATCCTCTTTAAACATTTCAACTTCTTGCCTTGAAAATGTACACTCCTTCATCTTTTGAAACTTTAAATTTTCTAAGTCTAAGGCATTTCTCAGAGAAACATTCTCAGATTCCAACTGAGATACTTTTCTATACAGTTCTTCAACTTCTTCTTTCCATGAATCAGATGCACCCTGTGCTTGATTCACATTCCCAGGATGATGCAGCAATACCAAAGGCAATGATTCAGCATCCGATTTTTCTTTTTCTCTGTCCTGAGAGGGTTGGTCCACAGATTTTTCCTTAGAGTTTTCAAACTACTCCACAGAAAAATCCTCTTGAAGTACCTCTGTTTGAGCTTCAGAAGCATGTTCATCACATTAATTTGCATCTTTTTCATCCTCTAGAATTTCAGGAACTATATTTCTAGAAGTTTCTTGAGGCCTGGCCACTTCTTCACCAGGCACTGCCTCCATTTCTTGTTCCTGTTGAAGTGAAACTTCAACATCAGTAACAATCTGTTCCTGATTTTCCCTTTGAGCTTCTTCTTGAGCTCCTGATTTCTCTACTGGTGTCGTTCTCTCAGTAACATCTTCCTTGGTTTTATTAGAAACAACTTCTATCACAAAATAATAAGAAAATAAAGGTTTTGTCAGAGTTTCCAAAGCAGTGGATGTGACTTCCTCATTTACTGGTATTTTTCTTCTTGATTGAAGTCCCTCCTGACTTCTGTCTTCCTCAACATATACCACTTCAAAGTGAATCCTTCTTGCTACATTCTCGACTCTAGATTCATCTTGTCCCGCCTTGGACTTCGCAGGTTGAGCCTGAGAACTCTCTAAGTCTTCCTCGGCTCCTACTAGCAAAATATTTCCTTTAATTGTGCTCCAGAAATATCCAACTTTCCTGAAGGTTCCAGCGTTAAACCTATTACTGTGATGACAGTTAACTCTTGCATCAACTAATCTCACCATGTCTTTCATAAACAGAAGCTTAGAAATAAATCTACAAAAGGGTTAGAAATTCATCCTGGCCTCGTTTTGGCAGCAGTTACTGAGAACCTTATCATGTATCATGGAAAGTTTAACTTAATATCACTTAACATAAGAAACATTATATACATATCTGGGTACAAAATATTCTCCATTTCTTCCATCCGTGGAGCTATTACAGTCTGAATAAAAATTACCAAAATCTTCTGATCAGGCCCCAAATCCTTAATAAACATTTTCTTTATTGTCTTGGTACCAAAAAGAAAAGACATGCTGTCTTCGGATTTATGTACAGAATCCCCTATATTCGTCAAGTGAAAATGAAAAACTCCCTCATGAGGGCAGTTGAGAATCTGACTAATCTCTACTGAAGATATTTAGAAATCCCTACCCTTTATTTTAGCCATCATACTATCCTCTGTATCTCCCAGACTAAATTGTACAGATTTGTAGAAGTATCTATGTTCTACATCATACAGAAATTCCATATTTTCACTGTAGAACATCTGTTCAAGATTCTGAAACGACAGCGCTTGCTTCAATAATAGATTCGTCTGAAATAACCATTCAAGATCGATGACCTTACCCTGTAAGATTTTTCTTCCCTCAGTGTGTTGTCTCTTGGCATTTCTCTGCTCTGCCTCACTGGATCGTTTAGACCATACCATTTCCGCATGAGTCTCTAAAGGTTTGAAGGTTAGGGTTTCAGATGTTCGAAGGTTAGGGTTTCAGAAGAGGAAGTGCGATTTTTGGATTTCGAAAGGGTTTCGATAGAAGTGACAGGGTTTAGAAGTCGAAAAGGCTCTGCCAGCCTTGATTCCCATGTAATCACTAATCATTACATATATTTTAAAAAAAAATTATACGACGAAAGAAAGAAAAACTTAAATAGTTTTCAATAAACGAAATTAAATTTTCATAAATTAAAAAAATTGATTAAAATTAAATAAACCTAGACCCCCCTTAATAAAATCAAACCTTGCAGTGGGTAGTGGTTTAGTAAAAATATCTTCTAATTGAATTTTAGTGTTTATAAATTCTAAAAATATATCTTTTTTAATAACATGATCTCTTAAAAAGTGATACCTTAGATCGATGTGCTTAGTTCTAGAATGAATAATAGGATTTTTTGAAATATTAATTGCACTAGTATTATCACATAAAATAGGTGTATTATTAAAATTCAATCCAAAGTCCATAAGTGTGTTTTTCATCCACAACACTTGTGCACAACATATGCCAGCAGAAACATATTCTGCCTCAACTGTTGACAGGGAAACTGAATGTTGTTTCTTACTAGACCATGATACTAAGGACTTTCCAAAAAAGTGACATGTACCTGATGTACTTTTTCTATCTAATCTACAACTTCCAAAGTCAGAATCTGAATATGAAATCAAATTGAAATCAGAAGTTTTAGGATAAATAAGAGATTGAAAAACAGTTCCTTTTAAATATATAAAAATTCTTTTAACAGCAGTTAGATGGGATTATTTAGGATTTGATTGAAATATAGCACAAAGACATACTGAATAAATTATATCTAGTCTTCTAGCAGTAAGTTATAATAGACTACCAGTCATACCTCCATATAACTTGTTGCCAACTGACTTTCCAGTTTCATCCAAATCATGTTTTATATTAGTACACATAGGAGTTGTAAATGTCTTGCTATTCTCAAGTCCAAATTTCTAATGTAAATCAGTATTGTATTTTCCTTGATTTAAAACATTTCCAAAATCTTTTTGAAATATTTGAAGACCCAAAAAGAAATTTAATTCTCCCATCATATTTATTTCAAATTCTTCTTGCATTAATTTTGAAAATTCATGACAAAGAGGTTTAATAGGTGATCCAAAGATTACATCATCAACATAAATTCGAACCAATAAAACATTATTTTTCATAGTTTTCATAAAGAGTGTTGGGTGTGCCATTCCAACAGTAAAATCATTTTTCAAAACAAAAGAACTTAATCTTTAATACGATGATCTAGGTGCTTGTTTAAGCCCAAAAAGAGCATTAGTAAGTTTAAAAATAGAATCGGATTTTTAAGAGTTTTCAAAACTAGGAGGTTTCTCAACATAAACTTCCTCATTTAAATAACCATTTAAAAAGGCAGATTTAATATCCATCTGAAATAATTTAAAATTCATATAAGATACATAGGCTAAAAGGATTCTAATGGCTTATAACCTTGCTACAGGTGAAAAATTCTCATCATAATCTATTCCCTCCTCTTGATTATATCCTTTAGCTACTAATCATGCTTTATTTCTAGTTATTGTCCCTTGGTCATCCTGTTTATTTCTAAAGACCCATCTGGTTCCTATTACAGGATAATTCATAGGTCTTTCTATTAAATCCCAAACTTCATTTCATTTAATCTAGTTTAATTCATTTAGCATTTAAATTACCTAGATTTCATCATTTAAATATTCTTATATAGTCTTAGGATCTTGTTGAGATAATAAGGTAGAAAATTTCACTAGGTTTCCAAAGTTTCTTCTAGTTTGAACACTAGTTTCTAAGTCACCTATTACAGTTTCTAAAGGGTGATTATTTAGGGTTATAGACTGTCTAGGTAATATAATTCAAGGTACTTCAGTATCATGTTCCTCTAAACTAGACTGGATTTCTTTTATATTATTTTCAAACTCATTCTTTAAATTCACAAGTCTCATGTTATCATTAGAGTCTAGTTCATCTATTTCTTCTGTCCTTTTCTCATAAGGATTATATTCATCAAATTTCACATGAACTGATTCTTCAACAATCCTTGAATTCTTATTATAAACTCTATAAGCTTTGGAGGTTTCATAATATCCTAATAAAATACCTTAATCTGATTTTGGATCAAACTTACCAAGATTATCCTTGGTGTTTAAGATATAAACCATGCATCCAAAAACATTAATATAATTTACTTTAGGTTTTCTATTATTCCATAGTTCATAGGGTGTCTTTTTCAAAATAGGTCCAATTAAAACTCTATTAAATATATAACAAGCTGTATTCACAGCTACTGCCTAGAAATATATAGGTAGGATATATTCATTTAACATATTTCTGGCCATTTCTTTAATTGTTCTATTTCTTCTTTCTATAATCCCATTTTGATGAGGTGTTCTTGGTGTAGAGAAGGTGTGTTTAATACCCATATTTGAGCAAAAGGAATTAAATTCCAGATTCTCAAATTATCCACCTTGATCACTTCTTAATGATATTATATTGAATCCTTTTCATTTTGAACAGATTTTCAGAAACATTCAAATAAAGTAAAAGCTTCATTTTTAAATTTGAAAAAGTAAATCCATGTAAATCTTGAATATTCATCTACTAAAACATATAAATATAAATTACTAGCTAAGCTTGCTACTCTTGAAGGTCCAAACAAATCCATATGAATAAGTTATAGAGGTTTAGATGTAGCATCCTTATTACCAGATTTGAAGGATGATTTGTGTTGCTTGCCATGTTGACATGCATCACAAAATCTGTCACTTTCAAATTTGAGACAAGGTAAATCAGAAACTAAATGTTTCTTGGATAAATTATGTGAAACATATACATTTCAATGGACAAGTCTCATATGCCAGATCCAGGATTCACTTACTTTAGCAGTCAAGCAGTTTACTTGTTGTTTACACAAGGAATTTAAATCCAAAGTATATACATTTTTAGTTATTGATGCTTTAAATTTAAACAGTTTATCTTTAGAAATAGTACAACAATTGTTAGTAAAATCAACAGTATAACCATCATCACAAAGTTGAGAGATACTTATCAGATTTTGTTTTAGTCCTTGTACATAAAGTACTTTGTTGATTGAGACTGTTTTTGGATCTCCAACAGTTCCAATGCCAATGATTTTTCCATTGGCATTGTCACCAAATGTGACAAGTCCTCCTTCCTTTGGAGTGAGTGAAGAAAAATTCAATGAATTTCCACTCATATGTCTTGAAAATCCACTGTCCATGTAACATATATCTTTTTTCTCTTGTGACCTAGTACCTGCAAAGACATTCAAACAAGTTGCTTTGGTACACATATTTTGTTGGGTCAAGGAGTGTTAGCTAGAAATGATCTTGGTATCCATATTTTCATTGTTCTTTTAAAATTAGCTGAATCATACAAGTCTTTTGAAACATAGGCATTCTTAATACCACAAATTTGAGGTTGTCTTAAGAAACAATTTTTAGCTACATGTCCATTTTCCCCACAAAAAATTACAATTAATCTTTTTTAGAGCTAGGAACAAAATATTTTTTATATAGCATTGGTTTTTCTCCTTTACTGCCAATTCCAAATCTCTCCTTTTTAATGACAGTTTTCCAAGAATTTCATTCAATGAATTCTCCCCTTTTGAAAAAACCAATGCATCCTATTTGTAAGATTCTACTTCATCCTGTAGTGTTTTTATTATTGATTCAAAATTAATATAGTTAGTCTTAATCAAATTGTATTTATCAGTTAATTATTTATGTTGTTTCGACATTTTATCTCCTTCATCTGAAACGGATTAATGTTTATTTTTTAGTGACTTATGTTTGTTAAATAGTGAGTCATATCTTTCTTCAAGAATATTGCAGTAGGCTGCAAGTTTTTCATTTGAGTAGCTTGATTCAAAATGTGATTGAGAGGAGTAATATGAGTGTACCTCATCAGTTTCATCCATGAAACACATGTTTTCCTTTATATTGACTTCTTCTTTCTCTGAGCTTGATTTAGAAGAGCTACTAGAGCCTTCAGATACACTCCAAGTGGCTTTTATAGCTTTCTTGTCTTTCTTCTCAAAGTCATTTCTTTTGATGAATTTATTCTTCATTGCATCCTTCAATTGTGGGAAATCTGGTCTGATATGTACCATATTTTTTCATTCATAACATCTCACTTCCTTATTACCTCCCTTAAAGGATTTTTTGAAGTGTCTTTTATTGTTGTAGAATTTTCTAAATTTTCTGGCTTGTTGAGCCAGTTCTTCGTCTAAGTTGGATGAGTCAGAGATTTGTGATTTATCTTTGACTTCTTAGCTCTTCATCATTCTATTCTTTTGTAGTGAAGTTACCTTCAAGGCAGTATCTTCTCTTTTGATAAGCACTTTATGTTCATTAGATTTATCTTGAATTTCAGCTTCATACATCATCATAGTACAAATAATCTCTCTCATAGTTAGATCTTTGACAGGTGTTGATTGTCTGATTGCAGTAGAAATACCATTCCATCTAGTAGGAAGTACTCTCAGTACTTTTAATGCATGATCAGCCTGCTTGATAGGTTCTCCTAGAGCAGTTATGTTATCGACAATTTCTGTCAATATCCCATTAATTTGGGTAACACTCTCACCTTCAATCATTCTAAAACAATAAAATTTTAGTTTTTCAGTTGCATATCTCATTTTCCTTACATTATCTGTTCCTTAATATGCCACATCTATTGTTTGGCACATCTCATATGATATCGGGCACTGAGATACACTATTAAACTCATCTGGTCCTGGACCGCAGATAATTGCATTGATAGCCTTCGAGTTCATATCGTACTCTGCCTCTATAGTAGCACTCCATGCCTCAGGAATTTCAGGAATTTCATAAGGAGTCAGAATCATTGAATAGACTCTATATCTATGGTTTTTCAGATATATTAGCAAGCGTGATTTCCAGCAACCATAGTTGTCTCCATAAAAATATGGTGCTCTAACCATCGATATCCCTTATCTTGTATCAGTCATGGTGATCTATTGTATAATCCCTAAATGATTGTAGATTTCTAAGGCTCTATCAGAAGCTCCTCCTATGATACCAATTGTTGGATCTGAATCTACAGATTATACACAAGAGGGGGGTGAATTGTGTCTTTTGCAATTTTTTAATAACTCTTCTCTTGAATGAGTTCCGTCCTTTATACTTTATCAGATTTGATCATGCAACGGAAAAAGTAAAATTAAGAACACAAAGATGTATTGTGGTTCAGGGAACAGAAAGCCCCTAGTCCACTCCACCAACACTCTACTCCACGAGCTTGGTGATTCTCACTATCTGGTCCTCTTTTCCACCGACTGATTCAAAACTGAGTACAGGAAATTGACACCTTTACAATCAAAGGAAAAACAAAGCCTTCTGGTTCAAACACGAACCTACACAACTTAGAACTAGAATCCGGTTACTCAAGAATAAAAATAATTTCAGAATAAAATTTCTAATTGATCTTCACAATTGCAACAGAATGCAACTGATAGCAGATGGATCGAAGTCTCTAGAAATATTGATCGTCAAGACGAAGAAGTTTTGAGTTGATCAATTTGTAGTAGATATAGAGATATAGTTCACAACCTCAGCAGTTGTAGATCCACACTAGATATTCGATGTAGAACAATTAAATCTTCTATTGGGTTCCTTCTTCTTGAACAAACAGAACTTTTACGCTCCTTTTGAATCAGCAGATCAATCGTGAATAGTTGCAATCTCTTTTTGCCACCTTTTTCAATAACAGATCGATCACATCCTCTTGTTCCATGTGTTTCAGAGAGAACATATATAATAAATCATATCACCTGCATATTTAGATCCATAAAAGTCACCTTCTGATTCGCGATATTCAAAAATTTGAATTTACCGAAAAGTCGTAACTTCCCTTAAGACTCAACATAAAAAGATCCTTTTAATTCGATCTTAAATCCATTCATAAAATGGCTTTGAATCAGTCAAAGTCGTAATTTAAAAACGACTTTAAATCCGGCATGAAGTCTGCCCAGAAATCAGCTTAATGATCATTGTACATAAATATCATCTATCAAAATTTCTGATGCCAAATGTAAGGTTGATGACGTGGCCTCCAAAGTTAAGGTTAATAACATAGTCTTCAAAAACAGGGTTTACAATGAATGGTTGAACACAAACGTAGGGTTGATCATCCATACATTTACTTCAACATTCAAATGTATGGTAAAAGATATATACTATTACTTGATCCATACTTTTCCAAGAACGTATGGTGGTTCACAAAAGTTAGGTTGATGAACCATACTTTTGAGAAACAAACATACTGCTTAGAATTTATGTACGGTTCTCCTTCCATACTCTGATGATAACCAAAACGTAGGGTTCCTTCCTAACGTAAGGTTCTTCTTCCATAATTTGTTGAAAACGTATAGTTGTTTAACCATACGTTTCTCTTATCTGAAAAAGTATACACTTTTAATCCTAATGCTATGTTTATCCACATAGGGTATGAACAGTGATTCCAGAACGCGTTAAAACAGATTCCCCGCTATGTAATAAATTCTCGTTATTTCAAAAATAAAACAAATTAATATACTCCAGCAAAATACTGAATAAAATCATTAGAAAATAACTAATGGTATTTGTGATCATCAAAAATTATCATAAAGAGACAGAGTATTATTTTCAATAATCTCCCCCTTTAAATAAAATTAATACGTATTGTTGAAAAAATACTTTGCTCAATAGTTTTAACACAAAAAAATATATTGGTTATTATTTATAATTACCATATAATGTGACATGGATGATAACTCACTATTTTTGAATTGTGAATGAATTTAAAATTCGACGAATCTGTGTGGTTCTTATAAAGTAATGTTCTATCAATTGAGATTTATAGAAGTAAAATTGGATGTGTTTGTGCCATGTAAATAGTTTAGAGATGGTTTTTTTTCTAGATGTGTTGTGGTAAGAAGAGTACCACTAGGTTGGAATTTTTTTTATTTATTTACCCATTGAATTATATTTTATTTCTTGAAGATCACTGCATGAGTCCCATATCCTTACCAGTACCTTTATTCTTTTTTTTATGGTGTACCCAAAACATCTAGGATGTGAGTAATTAAGATGGATGAACACTCCCTCTTCTCTGATATAATTCATAGACATAGTGTTTTCTATAATATCATGAATTTATTGTATGTGATAACATGGTAGTGATGCATCATTAGAGGTGTGATTTGGATATATTATTGAGATTTTCATTGATTATTCTGAACAAGGATGTTGTTATTAACTATAAATCTCTAGGGTAATGTGATATGTAGTTGTGGGAACATAATATGTTGTTGAAATATTCGGTATATGGATGTGTTTTTTAGAATTTTGTTAGAGTTTATGAATTTGGTTATGTGGAATTATTTTATTTTAGTGTGAATTTATCTAGTTCAATGGGTGCATTGGGATGAAGGAACCTTTAAATATATTTTTGATTATTATGATAAATTATTACATATATATTTTGGGAGGAAGACATGAGGAGGTTGGTTAATAGACAATAGGTAAAGGTAAAATTTTTGTCTCACTATTTATTCACCAGGAAAATAATATTCATCTTATTTATTCACATAATTGTGTCTTAGGAGAAACATATTGAGTATACTTGTTTATTCTCACAGCTATGTTCAGTATTCTTTTCTAATTATCTATAAGTTGTTATTGGGTATCAGGAAATACATTATGAGCATGTTGTGATATTTAGTATTTTCTTACACTATAGGATATATTAGATTTGGTTTTATTTAATAGGGATAATTTTTATACATAAAATTAAATTTCACCTCCATGAACTATTTTAAAGTCAATTTTAATTTAATTTTTATTCTTTATTTGTTATGTGGGTTTCCCATTTTTTTAGGGGAAATGGTGGGATTTCCAAATTTGGACCAAACAGTGACCCATTACCCGATTTAAAAAAAATATTGCTTCTTTTATGAATCCTTAATTTTTCAACATTTTACAGTCATTCCACATCCCAATTGGAATACCACAGTATATTAAAACCACAATATCAATTTTGAAATCATATGAATCTATAATAATGATGGATTTGGGTTTTTTATTATGGTATTGGGCCAACCCGTAAGCCCATTTCTTATATTAAATTATTTTGCAAAAATATTAATATCTCATTATTTTTTTACTTGTTTATGGTGATATGACCTCCCACTCAAAGACAAAATCTATGTATCTACCATATTATCTAGTCTTCATTTTGGATCTCATATCCCCTGCGGATTAGGGAAATATTTCATAGTATTTATCAAATCACCTGAATTTAAAGAGGTAAAATTTTTCTTTCATAACTCTTTAAATTTTCTTTCTCTTCCAATCATTTCAGTCCCCAAATGATGTAATGATATGTATAAGTGCTTCCCAACTAGTTTTTTATGCTTAAATATTCAAATATTGGTGGATTTAGGCCGATTTATTCAAAATTATTCATGTAAGTGGGTTACCATCTTTCCTCCTATCATTTTTAGGGTTTATTCATTTTGCTTTTGGTTTCATCAATGTTTTCACGAAGTTCCTAATTTTTAGAAGCCAGTTTTTATACATAGTATTTAAACTTATGTATTTTTTGTGAAATATTGTGTATTAGGTCTCGATTTAACTTCTTTATGGTGTGGTGGTGGTGTGATGGAAGTACCGCACAACATTTGTGGGTTTTTTCACAAATGGTAGGTTATTCCATTTGTAATCATTATTGGATTTTTTAGTTTTGCATGATTTATAATTTTAGTTTTCGTATCTTCTATTGTGTTTGGTGTGAAAATTATATTTGGTATCATTTGTTAAGTGGTTTATTTTTAAGTGGAAACTTTATGAAAAAATGAGTGTTTGTCATAGGTATTTCATATTGTATCATTTGGGGTTCATCCATGGTTCATAAAATGGTTTTAATAAATGTTTATAGATATTTTAATTCCTAGTTAATATTATATTGGAATTAACCTAGTCTAAAAAGTGGTATTTTGGAAGGACTTTATATGAAAAACTTGGTCACACTCCATGGAATTGTTTCATGAAGGTTTTATGTGGTTTATTTATCAACGAAAGAGGTGAAACTATGTTGAAAAACTATTTCGGTAGGAGTATACTTATAAAATGGTATAATTTAATGTGTAAGGGATGTTGTGTTATGTGTTTTATCTTGGAAAAATTTTATAAATATTGTTCAAAAGATTTATTGATGTGTGAAAGAGATTTGAAACACGTTATGGGCTATTTTGGTATGAGTATGATTTCTCAATGATTTTGAATGAAAAAAGAAATTATGTGAAATTTGGGGGATGTTTGGTGTGTGTGATTTGGAAATTTTATTTGAGTATGAAAATGGTATTTCATGGATTTTGGAACATTTTTGAGCACAAGGGGGAAAACATGGGTATCTAGGTGGATAGGCGTGTACTTGTATGCTAGTGATCCCTTGGGGTTTGACCCCTAGTTCATGTAGCAAGATTGACGTGAAAAAAATAACAAAACTATGATGATGATGATGTTGGGGGACTACTAGGTTATGGTTATAATCTCTACTAGTGGGTCTTGGGCATGAAAACATATATTTATTATGGTTACTTTCACCAAGAAACGATGTACTTGGGACCGACATTGAGATAGTGCCTGGGGTAATTTTCTATTACATGTGATCATTAGATATTTTACACTTACTATCAGCATACTATGTTTTTGGTTTGATAAATTATGAATCTTGGGTGTTTTATTTAAAAGTTTCATTCTTTAAAATAGCCCACTTGAAAACTATTTTTATGATAGTTTCATCTTTTAGATATTGTTACTAGCATTTCATGTTTACAAAAAAAGAATATTTTTGTATTATAATGATTATCACATGGAATAATTTAGTTGTGGAATCCTACTTGACTATGTGTCACACCCTACAAACACCTTGTGATGTAAGTAGACTTTGTTATTTTGTTGCTAGTTTGGGTAAAGCTTTTAGTTCCAATGATTTGGGTTTCTAGAGGTCTTGATTTGTGATATGTCATGGAGTTGGATTGTGTGCGGTTAATCATTCCATGAGGAGGTTATTGGGCTTTCCTTTTGGCTTTGATTCCTCTGGATAGTCTTTCAGTATTATTTTAAATTGTGTAACTCAATTCTAAAATTTTGTAAAAGATAATTTGGTTTGAAAAAACCAAATTTGTTATATTGTATTCATTTGTTGTTTTATGATTATAAACTTGGTTAAATAATTCCCAAATTTCATTTTATGATTCCCATGAACTTATGTCTACCTGTGGGGATCAGGAACTCCCTTCGGGCCTTTCCATGGGCCAGGTTGGGTGTTAGTTTTGATGGCGACTAGATTTGGTTCGTGACATTACATGCATTATTCTATTTAGTTATTCTTAATATTATTTAGATTGGATTTATTAGTGTATTTATTATTTTTAAATTGGGATTTATGATGAGAATTCGTCATATATAATTTTTATATACCCTTAGCAATATTTTTTTACCCCAAGACAATAAGATAGGATCATATAGAGACACACATGTTCTGACTACTTTGGTCGTTGGGGTTCTTGTGGTGAGTGGTTATGATTGAGTGGTATCAAGTATTTGGTTGGGATTTATGAAATTTTTTTATTTATACACTTGTAAGGATTACAATGGGTTATTAGGGATTAGTACCACTGAATGTTATTATATGATATAGGAAATGAACACATTCTATTATGTAGAATAATCCCTTGAGATCCATTAAAGGAAACTTATCTTTACTAAATATAATAATTTTATATGAATTTTATTGATGTTTAAGGACCAAGGATGAAGGTGGCCTCATGTGGTAAAATTATAAGAGTTGTTGTAGGATTCTACTATTGATCGTATTTCATTTGACCTTGAGAAGTATGAATCATATAGGTTGGAGTTGTGATTGTTTCTATATAATAGATTATTAAAGTATTAGGTAACTCTCTCTAATTTTAATAAAAAGTTGTTTCTAAAGGATCACAATATTTATTTTAGTTTAATACTTATGAGGAAAGAGGATTAGATTCCATTGGCTACTAATTTGTTGTGGGGTTCTACTAATCAATGATGGATTCTAATTAATTTATTAAGGTATTATGGTATCTTATGAGAAATCATTTAATTTGATATAGTGTCTAGAGATAAAAAATATATAGTACAATATGTTTTATTACAGTTTATCTGGAAACAAAGTAAGATGAGTATCATGTTCCTTCCAGTTTGTTACAATAATTAGTTGTTCTTCAGTGGGAATGAGAGTACATTATCATGGATTTTACGCCAAATTATCCTTATTATTTTGGTGTATGTGAAATAATCTAGGTGATTTTGGATTAGTTTATGAACTCATAATGTTTACTATCTATTAGGGTGTCAAAAATTATTAATTATTTATTATTGTTGTATATTTAATAGTATGTGTTTAATTATAAATTTTCATGGACGACATACATAATCATGATATTAATTATACATTGAGGGTGTGGAAGTGTATTTGATTCTATTTTTTCTTATAGTTATTACATGGTGTTGATTTTCATTCTCATACAGAATGGTCAAATGTAGTGGAGAATCTGGGTTCTAGAGCACATGTTGTGTACATGTTTTCTTGATTTTCGAGATTCAAGGGTGAATCATTTAACATAGGATGAGTTTCCCTATATTAATACGATTTACATCCATCCAATATTTTGAATGAATCTATTTAACAAATTATATTAGTTTCATAGGGAATATTTTTTATACTAGACTGTGGTTGGAAAGTCCATTATTCATATACTTAATTTCGTTTAGAGAATTTTTGAGAAGGTGAAAATAATTTTTGAGTAGATGAAAGATACTCAAGACCATTATAATTATTTGGATAATTAAAGAAGGAGACCTAGGTTTTTTGTGGTTTATTATCATGATTTTTAATTGTTATGCTCTCTATGGGTTGTGGAGGATTGATTAAGGGAGAAATATTTATCCTTGAGTCATCGTACAATTTTATTTACTGGTTATTATAATTAGGGTGGAATATTAATTTGGTCTTCCTTCATTGAAGAATGTAATTATTGTTATTTTCTATGTGTTAAAACATTGAAAACACATTTATCATGAATCCCATATAATTTCCTGGGGGTGATTTAGATATATAAGAGGAAAGAGATATTGATTCAGAATTATTACTTCTTGATTTTTCATTTCATTACTTATGGAAATCACAAATAATTTATTCAAAAAATGATTACTTACTCATTATGTACCATGTGTTTTATTTTTATTTTTAAAGAAAAATAATTTTTACCATTCATAGAAATAGTTTAAATTTAATATGAGTATAAAATTATCACTCTTTAATATGATCCATATTGTTTATGATACGTCAGACTACATAGAAATACCATTGTGATGAATTTTTTAGACATTTTTGTTGTCTATTATACTGCCAAAAGTCATGGAAATCGGAAATGATATAGGTAAAAATATGTTAGATTGATCCTTAAAAGGATTACTGTATTGATAAACAACATGGATTCCTATTAGAATATTGTATGTCTAAAATTAAAATATATTGGATTATTTTTATTGTAAGGAATAAAATTTATCATTACACTGGTACTAAAATAACAACTTTTGGACCTCTATTACTCTAGTTCATTTTGATATCTTAAGGAGACCGATGTCAAAGGCCATTGATACTAACTCAAAAATATGATCTTTGATGTTTTTCCTATAAATACCCAGTCATATAAAGAGTTGGGAGATTATCAAATTCACTAATCAATTTTTAATGATTAATATCGATGAAAATATTGTTACAAAATACATAAAATGGATGTAGAGAGTTCTTTTCATAATTGATACATTTAGGATGATATTTATGTTGATCAAACCCCTTGTTTTGAAAATAAAAAACATCCCAAATATGTTTATAAACGTACCAAATCATTTATGAACTAAAAAAATCCCATAGAGCTAGGTTTGATATGTTAGCTAAATTTGTGTTATAAAATAATTTTGTTAGGAGAGTTTAAGATACAATTATTTTTATAAATGATTTAATTAAAAAAATTGTCATTTTGAAACATTATGTTGAATACCATATATTTGGTTTGAATAAATAATCATTAAAAACATCCTCTGAAGATCTTATGAAGTCTAATTTTGAAATCAGTATGATGGGTGAGTTAACAAATTTTATTTGTCTCCAAATTTCAAAAAACACAGAAGGTTATTTTATATCAAATCATATATATATATATAACATTTAATTATGAAATTGTTTTATGAAAATAATAAAATTATTTTCACTCTCATTGGTACCTCCAATAATATATATCTTGATGAGGTTGGGAACCAAGTGGATCAAAAAACCTTTTGTGGTACGGTTTGAAGCTTTATTTACATGATCAATAGTCATATAGATTAATTATTTTCAAAATGATTATGTGATATATATAAAACCAATAAAGAATAATGCATTATTAAATATGAAAAAATAATCTTTATTTATATAAAATGAACTATGAGTTCATGATTATTCTATTCTTTAGTAAATTTATTTGAACATATTTTTTTCATATGATAAATTTTTTGGATATAGAATGGATAGAGTATGTATATCTTGAAACATTGATTTTTTAGTTGACTCATTATTTTAATGGTCTTATATGAATAAAATCATATTAGTTCCTTAAACTTGAATATCCAAATATGGGGCACCTGGAAGTTATTGTGCTCAAGTGTTGTTAATAAAACACACAATCACATAATATGGAACGAGTTTTACTAATAGTCAAATAAATTGTAACAATCCATGATAAAATTATTTATGTAAAATCCAATCACTTCAAAAACTTGACAAACAAATATATGTAATACAGTATTTACTATAGTATCAAACAATTAAAATATATTTAATTTTCCAATTTTTCAGAATACAAAAAAATATAAATGATATTTTTTAAAAGACCCCTAGTTCTGTTAGATTTGAATACATTAAATAGATGTTATGAATTATAAATTTTATTTGTTCATTAATACCTACTTATTGTAAACAAATATCCTTAAATTAATATACACTTTTCAGTATGTTTTGTAAATGTTTTATGTTTTATAAAATCTTTTTAGTCTTTAGATTTTTCGGTTTTCTAATTTTTTTTTACCAAAATCACATTTTGAACTAAAAATTATTAATTTCTATCATAAATATTTATATAATGAAACTATCATCATAATTTTTTTAATAAATCTATAATAATAAATTTTTGTAACAAATCTATCGTAATAAGTGTTTTGTAATAAAACTATCATAATCTGTTTTTGTAATAAAACTAAGTAATTTGTATTTTTAATAAATATGTCATAATAAAATTCATAATAACCCTACTATAACCAGTTTTTCCTAATAAAACAATCATATTATGTTAATATTAAAATTTCAATAAGAACATGCTATTCACATTGATGAAAATTTATACTCTAACTTCTATTCTTTATTTAACTTTTTATCAAATTAATAACCTAATTTCAAATTTTTTTTGAGTACCTATTCTTTTATTTTGTGACTTTTATTTTCTTTTAAATTTTAAAAAGTTTTTCTAATCATAATGATTCTCAATCCAATTACTGTTTTTCCAATGCTTAAGATTTCAAAAAAATATTTAAATCCTTATTTGATTAAATATTAATCATCACATTAGTAAGGGTTTTATCTCATATGTTTTATGTATTTTTGAATATTAAATGATGTCATCCAAATCATATTTAAATGTTTGAAATGTATTATCCCATATCAATTTAAAAAATTTCCATTTACTACTCTAATCACTCCTCAAAACTATTAGTCTAAATTTTTTTAATTCTTCTTGTTATTGAATTTAGTCTCATTTAAATGTAAAACAAATAGGATTATGCAATAATATATGTTTTTAGAGAACATATCATTGAAATAAATAAGAATATTAGAAATCAGATACCTATGTTACTGAAAATGATGAAACAAATAAGTATTTGGAAATTGTTGAAGTATCATTCGAAAACAAAGTATCAAAGAAAAAAATTTGAAATTTGAGAAAGTTATAAAACCCAATGATGAATCTTCATTATTGAAACCACCCAAAACTTATTCAATGAAATCAAATTTCGAAGAAACCATTTCAAAAAAATGGGTTGATTATATTTCCTGATATTTGAAAATGTTAGAAGAAACCAGTTAATATTTTCCCATGAATAAATCATGGTGTCACCTTATTCCAAATATCTTCAATAAGAAATTAAATTCCTTGAAGTTGATATCTAAATATGTTATTAATAGTATTTAAGAGTTCAAAATATTTCATGAAAACTATCGTACTCACAAAATATCATACAATTAGATGTCAAAGTGGACATCCCTTGTGTATGATGATATCAGGGAACATGATGATTAATTAATGGAAGTGAAGATTATTTTATAATAATCATAAAATTATTTTATATAATTATCTTCTGATATATCAAATTAAGTGATGTGTTTGGATTAATTCAATTATATAGAAGATTATTTTTCAAAGAAAGTGAAATTATTGAATCAAAAAGTTCAGGGTTCAGAACTGGATATTTCCTATCTCATATCGTGTGAATCCAAAAATGTCTTTACAATAGATGAGAATAAAAAATATTTTGAGTATATCAAAATCTGGATGATTGATGTTTGGGAGACATTTTTTCTTGAATTAAATCTCATGAAGCTTGAGATGGATCAAAATGAGTTGAAAAAGTTGAAGGCTTTCGTGAAGAACCGCAAGAACGATGATTTAAACTATTCATTTTAACCTGCTTCTTATATTTTGTAAAAAAATAAAAATATTTATTATCATGAAATATTATTCATAAAAATATTTTGTTCTTGAATATTTCAAAAATAAGATTCATTATATATTCATTCATTTTATTCTTGTATAAATAGTTAGTTCAAATGATAAATTTTTTTCGTGTGTTATTTCTCCTCTAAAATATAATGAAATTATGAAATACATATCATTATTTTTGAAAATGAAAAAGGTGTATAATTTTTTATATATGGGGATAATGTTTTATAAATGGTTAGATATTATACTAAGGGTGAAAAGTTTCATTACATTCTAACATAAAACAAAATAGTTACAAACTCAAGGTGAGTTATATTGAATAACATCAATGTTATTAATAAGTAAGATGGTTTTAAGTATTTCATGTTATAAGTTTTCATTTAATTATTGTTCTTGGTACTTTCAAAAAAAGTGGGAGACTATTGAGTTAGACGATTTACTTTATACCTTTCCATTCATTTAGTTTTTTGAAATAAAAAGAACTTTATAAAAACCATGTTTACTATTATTTTAAATCCTATGTGTTTTTATTATTTTTTGTAAAAAACATTAATTATTACTATTGATAGAAATAAATCATTTATAATATAAATATCGATATATCATTATTGAATATGATCCATCGTATTAAGGATATGTCCCACTAATCACACAATTCGTTGTTATGACCAGTGGTTAGACTTTTGTCAATTGTAATCCTAAAATTACTTTCCATAATATAAATAGATGCAACGGTATAGTGAAATGATCCTCATAATAATTATAGAATTAAAAAAATGATATGGTTTTCTATCAAACTATCATATTTATATATTTGGAATATTTTGATTTTTTATAGTAAGGAATGAAATTTAGCATTTTAATTGTGTTACAAAAGAATGATGTTGGGATGTCAGTTATACTAGAAAATTGTGACCATTAAATAACCCAAATGTCCATGAGAATTGAAACTTTGTCAGAAATATATCTATGTGAGTTTTGCCTAAAAATAGCCACATATTTGTAGAGTTGGGAGCAGAAAAAATTCATAACTCAATCGTTATAATCTTTTCTCTACATGAACATATCATTACAAAGTATTTTTAATACATTTTATTGTTTTAGTTCAAAGGAATAATTTTTAGGGTTGTTTAATTTATAAAAAATCACTTTTGGAATCAGGTGTATCATCATTATTATGATTTAGGACTTCTAGGAATAGGAATATAGTAAATATAATCCATTGGATCAATGTATTATAGGGAAAGGAATTCATATGACATTCATTGTATCGAGGTCTTATGAGGATAGGAAGACAGAGATTATTCTGATCAATTATATCAAGGGATTTACTGGTAAGGCATGGAAAAATTTATAATATGTTTAAAAAATGTTTACCTTTAGTCAAGTTAATTGAAAATGTACACTCTTAAGGTTAATATAGTGAAAATTTATAATATAGATTTTATGTTACTATTACATTTATAAGCTAGGTGTTTATTGTTTGTGCAATATTTTTCTTCTGTTTGGAATGTTTTTTGAGGTTATTATCTTTACATATCTTTATAACAAACCATTTTATTTGTATAAATGTAAATATCCTAAAAAGATACACTCATATAATCAGATCATTTTTATTACAATTCAAACAATTTGATAATTCTTAGAAGTATAAGTCCAATATTTTTTACATTAAGTCTTATTGTGTTTTATATAGATTAATTTTTTTCAACTAAAATTCACATACACGTGTAAGTATAGTGATCTTTGATGCTCTTAGGATCAAATTATAGTGTTTTAGGAGTGGCCTATTGTGATTTACAATCATAAATAGAAGGTTTTTACTAGGGGTGTTATTCCTTTAGTTCATGAATTGTTGCAGTCTTATGAATTAGATCGGTGTATATAAGTGTGTCTTTCACTGATGCATGATTAATATCCCAATTTTTATAATGTTATCTCTATGATTTTATGTTTTATTTTATTGAAATTTGATTAACATTTTTTCTACATATTATTTTTCAGTATTTTTTTTACCATGGTTGTAATTATATATGAGAGGTACCACATGATTTTTTTTCACTTGTGGTTTTATTTATTTATTTTAGGTATGTTTTTATTCATATGTTTGGGAAGAAATTTATGGGCATTTAATACTGGGGAAAATATAACTAAAAGTCCAATACATTTTAGTTTTTGAGGTAACTAAAGACATAAGAGCATGTTTAGAGGTGAGAAGTATAAGATTAATAGAGTTTATGACAAGATTTTTAGATAAAAAGAATCATTCCATGGTGAAGTTACATTGTGGTTATAACAACAAGGGTTTTATGAAACCTTGAATCCTTATTGTGATTTATTTAGTTTCGCATTTTTTTGGCAAATTGAGTAGTTATTGCCATGATATTAATGAGGTGGTTTTCAAAATGAGGATGACATTTAGATGGAATATTAAATAAGGATAGGGTTTATTCTATAATGATTATGGGTAAATTAATTATGACATAATGGGGTGTTATGCACCCATATCATAATTTGGATTATATATTATTATCAATCATTTATCATTATTTAGGAGGAAGGATGAGATGGTTTTTTCACATTGGTATTTGAAAGTCTGGTTAACTTAAAACCCCTACTACGTGATTCCAAAAGTTACAGAATGAATAATTCATCCTAAAACAATATTATAAATATAGTTTAAATCAGGAAGTACTTATGGATTTCTTTATTCATATTGATCATTTGGAACCCCTATTATTATTTTGGATGCTAATTGACCCAATTTATGTATAATTATAATTGTTATCGATAAAAATTATGGTAATAAGCATAGTTTCAATATGTTATAAGAACAAATTTCATGTGGTTTAGAGTTCCCATGTATATTAATGAGAAAAAGGTTAAAATTCCCAAATAAGGTTTTATTATATGATTTTTTACACAGTTATTAACGATTGAAAAAATATTTTGAATCCTATAAGGGTGTTGTTATCATTTTTCATATAAAATGGAAAATATTCTATTTTATATAATTGAAGACTCATTCACAAAGAAAATAATCGAGTTGGATGTTTTTAATAATATTTTGTTTTAATGAATATTTTGAAGAATATTTTGTGAATTTAAAAGTGTTATGAGTTATCCAATACAGTGATATGAATTATTTCTACAATTAGACTACCAGTGAGTCATTCATAAGTGTCGAGGTATTCTATTCTTAATAAAATAATGAAAATTTTCTATATTCATGTTGGTTATAATGAATATGGAACATTTCCACACACATAGTGTTTGGGTGAAGATTATAATATAATTTGAGTTCAACAGAATCTGGTGATTTTGGATGTTATACCTCCATGAGATAGTTTAGTAATTGGCTGTGAGTTAATTATAGATGTTTTTTTGATGAATATCAATCATTGTGAGTACTATAAATAATCAACCATAATGAAGTTGTAGATATTAAGTTGAGGTAATTTAATACCATTTAAAATATACCAGGGTGTATTTATTTCTTACCAATGGACTATTAATTATTCTAATGATGATTTTCAATTATTTGATGTTATTTAAAATAAAATTTATGTGTTCAGGTCAGTTTTTGAATCATGGAGATAAGTCTATGAATTAATGGTTAGATGTTTTTGTATATTTAACTACTATTATAATATATAATATATTTAATATACTCTAAATTTGGAAAATTAAAAGATAATATTTCCGATATTCATATTATTTAGGATTTCATGAAAACCAATAAAGGAAAAACTCGTGGAAATAAACATTAATGTTAGTTTTTTAACTTTCAGTGTTGGACATAATGTGATGTTAACATAATCATTATTTAAAGTGGTATATTCTAATTTAGATTTTATAAAGACACATTAAAAACCATTAAAAAAGAAAAAAATAGAAATATTTAAATATCAATTTTTAAAATCAAAATTTAAGGTCTTTATAAAAGTATTTGAGCAACAGTTAATAATAAAATAGACATGGAAAGTCACTATTGATGTCTTCTAATGTCAGACTTCCCTAAAAAAGATTTTTAAATATTTCAATGACACCTTCTATGCTAGTTTTATAAAAAAATTACATATAATTTTTTTTATAAAATATATAACATAAAAACAGAATCCCACAAATGAAAACCCAAAATTTTGAACCAGTTGTTGAAAGAAATCAAAGAAACAAGATTTCAAATAGTCCTTAATAAATTGAAAACCATTTTTCTACAGATATATAAATTAATTTAACTATACCTCAAAAATATTCAAATTTCAAAAATATTATAAAAATAAATATTTTAGGTTTTTTAAGTCTTATGAGGTATATGAGAAAACATCATCAAAAACCTACAAAAAATTACAAATTAAAAAAATAAAAAAGATATTAAAATTATAAGTGTCACAACAAAAAATGTTCTCAAAAACTTGTTGATGTTTTATCAATGATAATATTATATTTGAAATTTAAATAATAATATCCAAATTAACCACTCCCTTGTTTATTATTTCGATACATTCATGATACAATATATTAAAGATAAATTCATTAGATGTGTAAAAAATAAGTATTAACTAATATTATGGTTATCTACTTGAACAGTCACATAATATTTTTTTTATGGTGAAACTGTTAAATAATGAATCCAGTTGTACTCAATCCATGAAATATTGTAATTTGAACTTTTATTTATAAAACCTATTATTGAATAAAATAATTTAATTTAAATAACTTAATAGGTGAATAAAAAATACTAACTTAATAGTGGGATAAATATTTTTCAAACAACAACTAATAAAAGCACAACAAATTTGATTTACAATCTTATGGAAAAAATAAACATAACATCCAATGTCCACCAAAATATATAAAATTAATAATTAATAATAGTATAATGAACTATGGTTTATAATTATACATTTGTTCCTACCCATAATGGAATATAAAAAACTGAGATATAATCTATGTGTTTTTAGTGTTTTAGACACATATTCAATTGAGGACTCTTAGTTTAGGTATTTTACCTACCTTTAAATATATTCTAGTTCTATACAACCATAAATATAATTTCAATAATATTGGATGTAGAGAGTGTGGATATACCTAAATATAATAGTATTTAATTAAGTTAATAGGAAATATTTTTTACTTACTGAATATAAAATAAAAATTGAAATGAAATTCTATTTAATAAATATGATATAGTTGAACTAAGATTATCACCATTCACAACATCGATGATGTAGTTTTAATAATTATTTAATCAATAATCTCTTCCACATAATTAAGTAATTATTGGAAATGTATAATAATTATCTAATATAGAAAAAATGTCTGATAACATTATTACCACATCACCATCAAAATCAGAATAAAGAGTTAATTGAACCATAAATTTTCATTTATGCGGTAGTGATTATTCATATTTAAAATAAACCTATATAATTTTTGTGTATGAAATTATTATATGTAATTAATAATTAAATGTTATATAATAAATGAAATACAATATAAACTTCATGTGATAATTGATAATAACTACACATTAAGATAGAAAATGTATTATCACCGAAATAATGTGTAGTACACACCCCCTAGAATACAAATACTTCCACCCTTTACTCCAGTGATGGCATCCCCTCATTGGAACCACCCATCTGAACCATGGCAGTTGATGCCTCAGAACATTTCTCTAGTTGGTGAGGATATGACTCTAGTTGTGCTTCCCCCTAACTCCACCTCCTTCAATATAATTTGTTTTTTTTACTTCCCATAATTGGGCCCTTAGGTTCTTCTTTTCCTAGATGTCACCTAGGATTCTTAGGTTGTTGTCTTAGAGGGCGACATTCCGCTTCTTTTAATTATAGCTACCTCGTTTATGAAATCCTTATAGCTAAATTCCTCCCTTCTTCATAGATCATGATTCCTAGTTGTTCACCACTCTTCCTATAATGATGTCTTGCTACCCCATTGTTCAACTTTATTACTAATGGTTTTCTGGTCATTCCATTCCTATCCTTGGTACCTTTAAGTCCATCGGCCCTTCCTATCCCCGTCACTGGACCACCTTCAATTATCTCTGGATCATCCGAAAATAATCTTATTAAAGAAAGGGGTAATCATATTTTCTTCTCTACCTCAAGGATATCATAGGGATCCTAACCCATCATGATTCTCATCCCTCCTCTAGAAATCCTATATTACCACTTGATCCATATGAAGAGGCACCTTCAGGTTCATGTAGTTAAGAATGGATAGATTATGAGTATCCTATAGACGCCTGCCCTTCTCCCACCATTGAGTGTATCATTGAACCATTATAATCAAAGGATAATCATCTACTAACCTTGTTCCCTTAGGGGGTACTCACCAGTCCTCCCTTCAGAACACTCTATCGGCCACCCTCTCAGACGTAACAATGAATGTTGGGGAAAGTAAAATATTTTGAGAAAGAAGGTATAATTTCGGTTTTTATATTATTTCTGTAATTTTTTTTCAACAGCCTAGGATATACTTCTTAAAGGCGGAATCAGTGATGCCTCCATTGTGAAATAACCTTATAGAGACATCACTAATGCTTCCTTTTCTCTAAAACAGATTTTTTATTTTAATTATGTTTTCTATATATTTAAAATTTTAATGTTTTGTTATTCTATTTATATTGTTATATATTTATATAAATATATAAATAACATAATTTTTCAACATAATTTATATTTTATTCAATTAATTGATTTTTCTAACCTATATAATATGAACTATAAGACTGATATGAATGAAATATAAAAAATTGATTAAAAATATTACAGGTAGTTAAAAATTAAAATTATTTCTTAAAAAATGGTGATAAAAAATAACTTATAATATTTCTATTACCCTTAATTGAAACCTAAAAAGGAATCTCGTATGAGAATTTTCTAGCATATATAATATAAACTGTAATACAAATATGAATAATATTTTAAACATTTCATATACATATAACATGTAGACCAAAATAAAAATAATTTCTTAAAATTGTTTTGTGAAAAATAATTATAAGAATTGTAATTAACCTACTTGAAACTTAAAAATATATCAAGTATGTACCTTTTCAAGCATATATAACATAAAATATATTACATATATGAATGAAATTATAAACATTTGTTAGACATATAACAAGTAGTCGAAAATAAAAATAATTTCTTAAAATATTTTGATTAAAAATAATATATAAACTTTCTAATCCACATTCTTGAAACATAAAAATGTTTCAAGTACGTGACTTTTCTATCCTATATAATATAAAATATAAGACAGATATGAATGAAATTTTAAACATTTATAAAATCATCTAACATGTAGACCATAATAAAAATAATTTATAACGAAATGTTGATGAAAAATAATTTATATTCTTTCTAATAAACATACGTGAAACATAAACATGTTTCAAGTACGTGCCTCTGTTAGCCTATATAATATAGAATATATGACTAATATTAATGAAATTTTAGACATTGATTAAACATATAACATGTAGTTGAATTTTTAATTATTTATTATATGGGTCTTATATTTTATATTTTATTGGCTTCCAAAGTCATGTAGGTGTCTTAGGATACCCCTTAACATTCATTCTTTTCTCTCTCAATTCTAATTTACTTTTCATACATTCCATTAATTATCATTTATTTATTTTATTTATAAAACATTGTATTTTAAAAAAATTAAGATGATTATTCTGTCTTTTCAATTTTAATTACAATGTTTTTATACTATAATTTTTTTAATCCTTTAATGTTATTTACATGAAATTTACAAATTATTTCTATGTTTTAAGTAGTTGAAATTGAATGCTATCGAATATATAATGTTCTAAAAATATAAATTAAATTTGAAATACTAGATAAACATTTAAGAAGATCTAATAGTAATAAAATTATTTTCATTTCAGTAGACATAAAACACGTAAATAAACATTTACAATCAATGTGTATGTCTATGGAGAGAAGTTTTTGTCTCACATGGTGGTCTTCGAATAGGATGTCCACGTCGAGTGTGTAGTGGAGTTTGATGACCTGGATATGGAAGATCCTAAGTCATTGGAACCTCGACTGGTGAATCCTCTATTTGTGTGTTAGTGGGGGAAGCTATCAACTACATCTCGTACAACCCGCTGGATCCTTCTCCCACTAGGCTGGTAGAAGGACCAACCTCCATCGCAATGGGGAACCAAGCCTATGTTGGAGCTATACCCCAGGACTATGATTGATCTATAACCCAAGGTTGTAATGGATCCCAATGGTATGATTGATCTAGAACCCAAGATGGAGGGAACTGTGGATAACCTGTCCGGAAAGATGGATCCCATGCCATCCAAGGCACATCTTGAATCGGATGATCCTGGACTACTAGAGGGTTGAACTCTGTGTTACGTGTTTTATTATTGGGTTTTGTGGATTAGAAAACTAATAAAAAAAGAAGATATAATAAACATTAATTTAAAATATGTGAATGTCACAATTAACATACTACATCATTCTGGTTGAGACAGTTAACTTGACCCAACAACGTTATGGCATCATTTCCTGTTATGAACATCTGTATGACAAATCGTGTATCTCAAACTCTTCCCTTGTTCTTGAGTCTAGTCTGTCTTATTACACAACCTATTGGCCTTCAATATCCCATGAGGATGAAACTAATTGATGTCAGGTATCACTTTCGGCTCGCCTTCGGGCATTGGGAAATAATGATGCTCCCCAATAGGTGTCCATGGTGTAGCATAACAGTTATCAATGGTATCCATCTGGTACTATGTATCAACATATTCTTTCAATGATATGTTCACAGAGGCACATGCTGTGATGGCGTGTGTGCATGCAAACTGTAAGGCCTGAAATTTTCTACATTGGCATTTCCTTATTTCCATTAAAACCACCATTTTCACCGATGAAATTTTTGATGGGGTATGAATGCTCTTAAACATAAAATTACGAGCCTTCTCATAGAAAAAGGCATACGTGACAACTAGAATCTTTTTTAATATTATTTTTAATCTCTTGTTGAAAGTGTATTCCATACCTTAGTTGATGCTCTATTTCGTCTGATGCTAGTTTTGGTCTATCAACAAAGTAATTCAGGAATCGATATAATATTTCATAAACTAGAGTTGTTATAGGTAGCTTGCGAAGCCCTTTGAAGACACCCTTGATTCACTCCACCATGTTTGTCATCATGTGGTCATACCTCTTACACCCATTATTTGCTATTGTCTATTTTTCATATAGAATATACATCATATAAACCTAAAATTCATGATTATCCTAGAAGATTTTTTCCAAACATTCATCAAACCGCCTTTGGTCCAACTCATATACCATATAGAATAGATGATATTTCACATAATTTAATTTTATATTTTTATTGAAATAGTAAAAAATAATGAATACAATGCGTACCAAGCCTCGTGATATCCTTCTTCACCGGTTCGTTGTGGAAATTTATATGCACAACCGATGATGTTCATTTGGGTACCTCCATTTATCAGGATACGTATTAATTTCCTCATTAATTTCCCAATAGCAATTAGATATCAAACAAACACCCTGGATATTGTTGAAATGGTGGCTGATAAATTCCTGAATCCAACTCCACGATTCATTGTATTCTATCTCTACAATGGAAAAGGAAAGCAGAATATGTAAACAATTTCAATATTGGGTTTCCACAATCAACAATATGCCCTTGCATTTTCCATATAGAAATGTTCCATCAATCTGAATGAACTATTTGTTGAAACAAAATGAAAAGATATAGGGGAGTCATGCTCCTAACAACCGATGAAATTGAACACGAGATGGATCAAGTTGGTTATCATGAGACACCTTCTCATTTGTATCCATATGAAATAGAACTTGGAACTGATTCCTCAGTATGGCTAGCAATTGTGGCAACACCCAATATGAGCCATCCCAATCACTAGAGACCATCACAATTTCCTTTTGTTTTTCCATCCATGCATTATTATAGGATATATTATAACCAAATGTATGTTGATTCCTCTATTTCACAAAGGCTATCATAACATATTGAAATGTCCTAATCATCTCAAAAAACAATAGATAACACAAATTTAGCATCCAATGAGGTATGATATTGTGTGAGGCTTGGCTAAATGCAAGTATGAGTTTCCTCAATACTCGAGATTCCCAAACCTCCAAATGTAATGTCCAGAATTGCCCTCAATAGAAATCTAAAATCATCCTCATAATTCTCACACATTATGAAATATTTATGAAATAATGATTTGTGAACAATATATCTACAATTCCTCTTAATGTGAAATCTCTTTAGCATTCTTTTTAATGCATATTTACTTGGATAATTCATTCAAATATATAAGGTTTTGTCCTACTCTCTAAACCTATCTGGTACAACTATGGGGAACATAGGTACCATTGTGAGAACAATATTGTAGAATTTAGGCACATTTTCATTGCTTCTGACCAAGATGAATGGAGTGGGGGATGATTTATTATAGGTCAAGGATGATGTACAACTAACTCATTTCGCGAAACCTTTTTCCTAACTTCAGATGATCCCACCTCATTAGCACTATTGTCACTATCTGACCCGTCATTACAAAACTCTTAATTTGAAATCATATTAACATGTTTATCTGGGAGATCATCTAGGTTATCATATTCTCCTAAATCATTTGGAATAGGATCCTTTCATGGAGTAGAATATCTTAAACCGCTCTTGTAATTCTATGTCTTCGTACAACTGGAATTTGTTGTTGTATAATAGCAACAACAATTTATAACTCCATCAAAGTACAATCTAACCATTTAGAAAATATATTAGTTCCTTGGACCCACTACACATCAGAATCCAATTACCAAGCTAGATGCCATAGTGTTTTCGGGAATTTAAAACATTTATAGATCATAGATTTGAACACATAATCGGGTAGAAAATTTATGGAACCAATAATTCTCGCCACAAGTTCACTTATGGTTACACAATCAATTGTACTAACCACCATTTCTGGTTGTGTACTGTTAGAACCTCCTTGATCTATTTTAATAACCTCCCCATAGCAGTACACACAAGAAAACATGACTCACTAAGTCAAAAATGTTTCTTTCACCAAAATTATGATTGAGTAACAAATATTAACAATGATGGTTGACCATATAATATTTATTAGAATGAAATTTTAGGACACCTTTCTATACCCTAAAATATGCTAGTAACTTTTCTTTATAAAAATAATTAATCTCTAGTTATTCATTCTTAATTTATTCTTTAAAAAATTATTCATTAATCCTAAAATCATATTATATTCCATAGTTAATTATAATTAACTAATCATATGTATTCATTTTTAATACTATGTGATCAATAATTAATCTATAATTAGTCATTATAAATAAAATGTATTATTTCTAAACAATATATTACTAATTAATCGACATAAAAATATTTAATTACTAATAATAACATTCATTGTTAATTATTTTTTCCTAGTTTCATTTTATAAATTCATTATTATCATTTTATCATTGATAAATACACTAATTTTATTTTTCTTTTCATAGATAATTTAGTAGTTTATAATGAAAATATGAATCACCATAATAATATCCCCCAAGAGTGTCAAACCAGGAGTGCAACCAGGCTCGTTGTTGTGTACCAGGATACCCCGGGTCCAGCCCAAAACTCCTTATCACAGTTTTCACTCCTAGGTACATCTATGCCAGAGCCACATACAATTGTTTGTATCTGGACATGGATTTTATATCTTAGCTACCCACATAATATTTATGGTACCAAAATTTCAGAATACTTAATCCTATGTTTGTCTTAAGTTAATATATACCTAATGAATAATTAATCTATAATACAAGCAATAATTATTTCAAACATATATATAATTAATTACACAACGTAATAAAAAAAGTAAATCGAACTAACTAAACTAATTCAAAATGAAATATTTAAAACTAAAAAAATCAATTAAATAAATCAAAAAACATGAAATTAAATAACTAAAAATAAATCTAAATGATGATTCTCAAAAACACAAATGGAAAATGAATTTTTTATAGAGAGATGAAGATTATTTAGGAGAGATGAAGATGATAATTGAGTGAGGAGTGGGGGGGGGGGTTTCCCTTTTAAAGGGAGCTAAGGCAAAGGCGACATCTGTGATGCTACATTTGGCCTTACCCAGAGTTGAAAGGCGACATCCCCCCTGCGGCATTTTCCATGAGGTCGATATAGGGTAAAGGAAGTTTAGAGGAGAAAAGGAGGCAACGATCATGCCAAATTTGTGCCTTATTTGTTTTAAAAAATTAACCTATTCCATTTATTTTTTTTCTTCTTCAGAAAACCTATTAATGAACTTGTCTAATTTTCTCCACATCCCCCATCTCAAAAGATCTTCTAGACATGTTCCTAGGTCCTAGATTCACCTCTTCATAGATAATATCACTCCTCAAACCCTCCCATTTACATTGCCTATGGCTAATTCCATCTGAACTCAACATGTATGATGTATTTTATATTATGGGGCTCTTGCGGCTTAAGTAAACAGGTTAAATATAATCTTCTCTTGTTTGAAATTCATATTGGAAATGTCACCTTTGTGGGTCTCCTAGAACAGAAACTGAATGTGTGGAAGATATAGGTCTTCACATGAAGGATTAAAGCTTGCTATATCCTACATCCCTACCCAAAAACAATCACATTTGGACCATTTGGGTCCTTAAATTAAGGTGGAGCTAGTCGAAACATCTTATTAGTTTGTGACTATCATGATCACTATTGGAGGTCACCATCTGTTCCTCTCCATGGTGTACACTAGTTTTTACTTGTAAGAGAGGCATTCTCTATCGCGTTATTTTGGGTCATTTAACCCAGGAGATAATCCATGGAATATCTTATGTGACTTCGACATTGTGCATGATCCTCAGGAGAAAAAAGGATGAGGCTAATTTATATAGTTGGAATGTAACAGCCCGAGAATTTATGAAAAATATTCTTTTTTATTTCACTAATGTCTTGTGTTGTACGCTACACCAAAAGGAGCTTGCACAACACGCATCCTTGACTTGCCTTGCATGACACACAATCGCGACCTTCCTCGATAGCGTATGTAGTACGCAATACCGAGTTTCACTAAACAACGATATGCTATTAAAATATTATTATAACTAGCCGTTATGAATAGTAATAACCACCTTTTAAAATTTTAGAAATTTTAGATCTCAAAATGGACTTCATTTTTGGATTCGGAGTATCAAATTTAGCCTAAGGTGAAATCTTGGTACTTTTCAGATAACTTTCATATTCTGATGAATAGTGAAAATTACTAAATTATAATTAAAAACAACTTTTTTAATCGAAATAATTAATAGTGATAAATCATTAATTTGAGTGGTTTTAAAGTATATTTAGAACATATTTTTACAATTCAATACAGTGTTGGTCATTGTATGTAATTTCACATTTACACCAGACATAAACAGGTGTTAATCTTTTGATAGTTATTATCTCTTAAAAACACGCTATTTGTTGTGACAGCAGAAATTAATTATAAAGCTAATTAATGCAACTTATATGTTGGGAATTTTGTAAAATAGAAATCATTTTTGAATTTGGAATATCAATTATAGCCTAGGGGGAAATTTTAGTACTTTTTTGAAAACTTTCAATTTTTGATGAATAGTGAAACCACTAAGTGGTTGGTTAAAAACTGAATTTTGCATAAAACTTAATTTTACCGCTTCTGTGAATGGAATTTCGAAAATCCGACAGACACGGTTAATATCAACGACTAAAATGTGGTTCAATGAGATGAAAATAATTTTTGGTGAATAGTAACTTTTTACTTTTTTTTACCACGGTTAATAGTAAATAGGGTAACTAAGGGTAAATATGATATTACTATTACCCTAACACATGTCCTACTTCTATTGGATATGTGTAATTCGAACAAAAAAAACCTTATGAATATAATATGACCATTTAGGTCCACTTGGATTAGATTATGACATTTAATATTATTTTATTTAATGAATAGTTAAAATAGTTAAAATCAAAGTTTAATTACTAAAACATTTTTAATATGGGGTTATAAATAAGATAAATTCGACTGTAAATATTAATTAGAAAGATAAAAAGATTTCCTACATAATGATATTTTATTTATAATTTTTAGACTTTATATAAATTAATTTATTTATGACACAACGATGATGCAGTAATTACCCTTTTAAGGAAATATTAACATAATTGATGTTATAAATGCTCCAATGAATGTAATTTGAGACTTTTTATGAATTCCACTAATTTTCTATGTTACTATGATATATTAGTGTTTATTTAAACACCTTTGTTTGAACATATAATTCTGTTATGACTTTCAAAAAAATCATATATCAAATAGTGTCAAAATTGACACAAAATAGTTTTTAAATCAAATATTTTATTATTAATTGTTATTTTATTCCTAAAAATCTAAGGTTCGGCCACATGACTTATATAAGGATATATATATTAATAACAAACAATTTGGGGTTCGTTTGGCATGTTATAGTAAGTGTATTAACCATATAGTGAAAGAAAACAAAAAGACACGGTAAAAGTTAAATTATTTAACTTAGAGTTAAATCTAATTGATAAGGTTACAATAATACCCTAAACTTGTCTAAATCCTATTGGTTGATAGGATTACGACCCATACCCACTTTAGCTTCGAAATAAGACCCTTTGGAACCATTATAAACCGATTTTGACATTAATATAAAATAATATTTTGAGGTATTCCTAAGGTGCCCCTCTCCTCCCTTATAAAAGGACACCTCCTCCCCCTCCTCCTCACACCAATTTGAGAACTCAAGCTCGGCCTAACCCTGCCAAAATCTCTTCTCCACTTCCCTAGCAACATCCTAGAGGTTCTGGTCTTCCTCAAAGACCAATTTTAGATCCCTAAGAGGAGGTCTCAAAGAGGCGCTTCAAAGAAGAGGTAATTACCGTTACCAATTCTTTCATCATTATTTCTTCTTCCAATTCTTCTTCTTAGGTTGTTTCATTATTAAGTAATAACATCAGTATCACTAATATACTGATATGTTATTATAAGTATGAAACAACCCTATTTCACCATCTATCGATCCTACGGAAAAAGAAATTACCGCGCGTGCGTACGTACAGAATACCGTCTCCACGCCGTGGTGTAATCTATTTTCCACCACCACCTTACATGGATGGGTATAATGGTGTAAAGAATAACTATACATAGTAATTACAACATCATATTGATTCTGATATATTGTATAATCCACTCCAATTCAATTCAATATTTATGGAAATGATATCATCGCTCGTGCGTACGTACGGACTACCGTCTCCACGACGCGATGAGATTCATTCTCTATGTTAACCATTTAAGAATGATTATAAAGTATATATAAGAAATAATAATGAAATATATTACATTATAAAGCTACTGGATTTATGTATATATATATGTATGTCATCTACTTACTTCCATTCAAGACAATAAGGAAAGGAAAACAGCGTTCATGCGTACGTACGGACTACCGACTCCATGAACGGTGTTTTTCATTTCAATTATATATCTATTATATATATATATATATACTGAATATATATGATATATAAATCATATTTTATATTCTGGATGTAATTAAATCATGATATAAGTAATAATAATGTCAAGAACAACAAGTCAAAACACCTACGATAAATGAAACGATTTTACCCAGAACGCTTCTTTAACATGGAATTTACAAAAGAACGGGTAATATAATGTCATAAGTGAACCATATATGATATCATAACAATGAATATGATTCTTTAATAAGTCAATGACATTATTTAAATCATTATACAGGAGGTTCGGACACATACGAAGCAAATCGGACCTAAGGTAAGGGAAATATCACAATCTCATTTTTATCTGAGATTGTTTATTCGTAAGTATTTATTGGGGTGTATTTTATCATCCATATCAATGTTTCATAAATATGTAATATTATTTCCATCCAACTACAATTGTTTAAATCCAATTTTACCCTTTGGTGTGTTTTTAGTAAAAGAAATGAAAGGAATCTTTTGTCGTTTTCCGTACGAGGTAGTTTTTGACTTTTCCGAAAAAAGTACGAAGAATATTTTTTTTAACTTATACGGCATGAATGGATTTTTAAAAACATTATTTCCAAGAAGCTTCCTTTACAAGTTTTCAAGTTTATTTTTAATCAACTTCTTTTAGTTTAAAATTGTATGACATGTTATGAAAGGAAAAGTTTTTTTGAAGTAGAAAGGATATTTTTTCCTCAAGAATGAAGTTCAAGTGTTTTATCAAAATTATTTTCCATCTAAGATAATAAAGGGTTCTTTTTTTATCCCGATTATTACATTGATCTGATTATGTTGTGATGGAATTATTTTTATGAATTCTTTTATCATATATGAATTGTTTTATGATTTCATGATGTTTAAGACTCCCATTTTTATTACATGGGTTATTCTATGATGGATGGTTTATGATTTTGTGGCACACATAAGAATGATATCATTATGAGATGGGTGGGACCTATATCTCCCTCCAAAGCACTGGGTAAAGATTTTATATCTCATGAGATAGACAGGGATGGAACGGTAGGTTATACCGGTTCAGTGAAACATGACTGAAACGAGGGTTACTCAATTCAGAAAGGGACTTTGTCAACTAAGATAGTCTTGGAAATGAGTCTTGACTAACAAGAAATGATTCTCTATGATTATGTGTGAATTCCACAATGTTTCATGTTTTACATTATGATTATTGTGATTACATTTCACTGCCATGATTTACCCCATGTTATGAAATTATGATCTCTTTTGCAGGTTAAGATTTCCAAAAGTTATGTGCTTATGTATATGATGTGATTGATATTTCTTTTGTTTACCCTTACTGGGCATTTGAGCTCACCCTTTTATGTTTTATTTTTCCCAGGATATAAAGAAAGGTTTTAGATAAAAAAAAGGAAGATCTTTTTGGGAGATTTTGAAGATGTTTCACCACGATTAGAAGATTATATTCTGAGTTTCCAAAGACACTAAACTATTACGATCCTTGTGTGTGTGTTTTTTTGTTATGTACTAAGTATTCCGCAAATGTAATGTAATGTCCATGTATGTCAGGCTTCGGGTCTCTACAGTTGGTATCAGAGGAAAGGTTAAGTCAACCTTTGGAAACTAGGATGCGAAAACGTTAGTGAGATCCCTAGAGATATTTCTACGGAATGTCTAGGGATGTCCATAAGGATAAGTATACTTATAGGTTATAGTACTAGAACTATGCTAACGATCATAGAATTAAACCTAAGATGTTAGATATTGAAGGTACTCCCCCTTTATAATGTTGTTTTCCATAGTATGATTTTTGCCTCTCACACTATTCTTTTTGGGGTTTAGTCGATGGCTGGAACCCGAAGGAACCGTGTTGATCAATGCAATGGACAATGCAATGATTGTCCTCCTGAACAAACAAATGTTATGGGAGATGGAGTTCAAAATCTTATTTCTATACTTACACAAGCTATGAATCATTCTGGACTTCCAAATGAGCAGAGAAGGGAACAATATTCTATTGAGTCATTCAGGAGGCAACGTCCACCTTCTTTCAGTGGGAATTCGGATCCACTTGTTGCTGAACAATGGATCAGTACCACTGAAAAGATATTTTCAGTTCTTCAATGTTCTGAACATGATAAAGTCATCTTAGCAGTATATCGTTTGGAAGGTGAAGTTGATCAATGGTGGAATCTTATCAAGAATACAAGGCAAAGAGATGAAATTGAGTCCATGGAATGGGACGAGTTCAAGAACTTATTTTTCAATAAGTACTTCCCTCGTATTCTTCGAACAAAGATGGAGAAGGAGTTTCTTGAACTAAAGCAAAAGGATGATGAATCTGTTGGTATATACGAAGAGAATTTTACAAGACATGCAAGGTATGCATATGGCATTATCATCCAACCTGAAAGTAAAGTTGATCGTTTTTTCAGTGGCTTAAAACCAAGTCTTCGAAGGGCATTAGCTATAAGAGACTTCAGTAGCTATGAAGAAATTGTGCGTTG
Source organism: Viscum album (assembly GCA_963277665.1). Classification (NCBI taxonomy): domain Eukaryota; kingdom Viridiplantae; phylum Streptophyta; class Magnoliopsida; order Santalales; family Viscaceae; genus Viscum; species Viscum album. Next base: position 1,424,721,951 of record OY728148.1, on the reverse strand, counting down.
TGCTATCAAGGTAGAAATGGAAGTTGGTGTTACATATCCATCTCATGGTTTTGACAAGAAACGAAAGATGGAGTTCAAGGAGAAATCTCAGAATAATGGTGAAAAGAAGATTAATGTTTCCCTATGCACACAGTGTGGAAAGAAGAATGGTGGAGATTGTCTTAAAGGGACTAGAAAATGTTTTAAGTGTGGAAAAGAAGGTCATCGAGCAGCTGAGTGTCGATGTAATGGAAAAAGGGTTTCTAATGATGTGAATAAAGCAAACACTGCAGAGAACGCACCACCAACACTTCAATGCTTCAAGTGCAAGTAAATGGGGCATTATGCTAATAACTACCCTAATCTAAGGGTTAGTGATGATCAACATGAGCAACCACTGAAGGCAAAGGACAAAGGGAAGTCACATGCGATCACTATTGGAAATGTTGAATATGACAACGATGTGGTGGAATGATTAAGTGTTTATGTAATGGGATTCCAAAATAATGTTGTATCATTGATTATTGCAATATTTATTTATGTGGTATTCAAATTGATTGAGATATTTTTTGGAAATAAGATGATATGCACATAATGAAGGGAAAACGAGAAATTGAAATGTTTAATAGTATTCATGAGCTGATGATTGATATAAGGACTAAGTGATATCATGGTTTGAGTATATAGAATTTTGAGGATTTTTGTATGTGGAATGTGTTAACTTTAAACTGCATTCATGTTTTCACTAAGGTATTCAAGAGAATAGATGATTAAGGACATTGAATGTTTGGAATGTGACCAACAAAACATATCTTATGATATATGGGGATCAACGATGGTATTAAATCTCTGGTAATCGTTTTCACTATGTTATGAGAGTTGACTGCAGTATTATGGATAAGCCTAAATATTGAAATGGATTATGTTAGACATAAGTGAGTATTGTTTAAGGATAGAAGTTTTTTTTGATATTATTGATGGGATGTTATAGTAATGTAGTTTTAGAAAAAGGACAACCTGCAGGACGGGCGACAGCCCATCGCATCGGACAAGGCTGTGGGAATCGAACCCACAACCGAAGTGTGACTGGCCTTTATCTCCTACCACTGGCCTACAAGAAGTCCCTGTTTAGTAGAAACCAGTTTTATTATATTAAGCAGTATGATATATGAAGTATAAGTCCATTTTAGGAACAATATGTGATTAATCTCACTATAGATCGACTTATGTATATAATTTTTGCTAACCTTTTGTTTGAGACAGATGGAATGACCCGTCATTCTATCACATGATCTGCTAACACTTCACGAATAACAAATTCAACTTCATTTATTTAAGAGATGAAGTGGAAATTGTTCAAGGAATGAACAACAGTGATATTGTACCAAAATAAAGAAAGTATTTATTCTAATTCAAATTTTCAACTTTAGGGAAATGATCTTGAAAACCAAAAATGTTGTACTAGTGATCTTATACCTGATTATTCAGATGGTACCTTAGATCGTCACAAATTTATGGATTTGTGATTACTGGATTTTCTATATCCATGTTCTCTACCACTCTCCATCAGAACATGATGGTTAGATTTCTCTTCCATATCCATATTTTCACCTATGTGGAAACCCAGTGATTAGTTTATTTGGGTAATCGTTACATTTCATACTTTAGTTTTTAAAGCCAAGTTTTGGTATTCCTTTTACGATGTGGGTTTCTATTAAAGAAAATTTCGAATAGTAAACCATTTATAACCCCGACGAATTTCGAGGGCGAAATTCATTTTAAGGGGGGTAGAATGTAACAGCCAGAGATTTTATGAAAAATATTCTTTTTTATTTCACTAATGTCTTGTGTTGTACGCTACACCAAAAGGAGCTTGCACAACACGCATCCTTGACTTGCCTTGCATTACACGCAATCACGACCTTCCTCGATAGCGTATGTAGTACGCAATACCGAGTTTCACTAAACAACGATATGATATTAAAATATTATTATAACTAGCCGTTATGAATAGTAATAACCACCTTTTAAAATTTTAGAAATTTTAGATCTCAAAATGGACTTCATTTTTGGATTCGGAGTATCAAATTTAGCCTAAGGTGAAATTTTGGTACTTTTCGGATAACTTTCATATTCTGATGAATAGTGAAAATTACTAAATTATAATTAAAAACAACTTTTTTAATCGAAATAATTAATAGTGATAAATCATTAATTTGAGTGGTTTTAAAGTATATTTAGAATATATTTTTACAATTCAATACAATGTTGGTCATTTTATGTAATTTCACATTTACACTAGACATAAACAGGTGTTAATCTTTTGATAGTTATTATCTCTTAAAAACACGCTATTTGTTGTGACAGTGGAAATTAATTATAAAACTATTTAATGCAACTTATATGTTGGGAATTTTGTAAAATAGAAATCATTTTTGAATTCGGAATATCAATTATAGCCTAGGGTGAAATTTTAGTACTTTTCTGAAAACTTTCAATTTTTGATGAATAGTGAAACCACTAAGTGGTAGGTTAAAAACTGAATTTTGCATAAAACTTAATTTTACCGCTTCTGTGAATGTAATTTCAAAAATCCGACAGACACGGTTAATATCAAGGACTAAAATGTGGTTCAATGAGATGAAAATAATTTTTGGTGAATAGTAACTTTTTACTTTTTTTTACCACGGTTAATAGTAAATAGGGTAACTAAGGGTAAATATGATATTACTATTACCCTAACACATGTCCTAATTCTATTGGATAAGTGTAATTCGACCAAAAACAACCTTATGAATATAATATGACCATTTAGGTCCACTTGGATTAGATTATGACATTTAATATTATTTTATTTAATGAATAGTTAAAATAGTTAAAATCAAAGTTTAATTACTAAAACATTTTTAATATGGGGTTATACATAAGATAAATTCGACTGTAAATATTAATTAGAAATCTAAAACGATTTCCTACATAATTATATTTTATTTATAATTTTTATACTTTAAATATATTAATTTATTTATGACACAACGATGATGCAGTAATTACCCTTTTAAGGAAATATTAACATAATTGATGTTATAAATTCTCAAATGAATGTAATTTGAGACTTTTTATGAATTACACTAATTTTCTATGTTACTATGATATATTAGTGTTGATTTAAACAACTTGTTTCGAACATATAATTCTGTTATGACTTTCACAAAAATCATATATCAAATAGTGTCAAAATTGACACAAAATAGTTTTTAAATCAAATATTATATTATTAATTTTTATTTTATTCCTAAAAATATAAGGTTCGTCCAAATGACTTATATAGAGATATATATATTAATAATAAACAATTTGGGGTTCTTTTGGCATGTTATAGTAAGTTTATTAACCATATAGTGAAACAAAACAAAAAGACACGGTAAAAGTTAAATTATTTAACTTAGAGTTAAATCTAATTGATAAGGTTAAAATAATACCCTAAACTTGTCTAAATCCTATTGGATGATAGGATTGCGACACATACCCACTTTAGCTTCTAAATAAGACCCTTTGGAACCATTATAAACCGATTTTGACATTAATATAAAATAATATTTTGAGGTATTCCTAAGGTGCCCCTCTCCTCCCTTATAAAAGGACACCTCCTCCCCCTCCTCCTCACACCAATTTGAGCACTCAAGATCGGCCAAACCCTGCCAAAATCTCTTCTCCACTTCCCTAGCAACATCCTAGAGGTTCTGGTCTTCCTCAAAGACCAATTTTAGTGCCCTAAGAGGAGGTCTCAAAGAGGCGCTTCAAAGAGGAGGTAATTACCATTACCAATTCTTTCATCTTTATTTCTTCTTCCACTTTTCTTCTTAGGTTGTTTCATTATGAAGTAATAAAATCAGTATCATTAATATACTGATATGTTATTATAAGTATGAAACAACCCTATTTCACCATCTATCCATCCTACGGAAAAAGAAATCACCGCGCGTGCGTACGTACGGAATACCGTCTCCACGCCGTGGTGTAATCTATTTTCCACCACCACCTTACATGGATGGGTATAATGGTGTAAAGAATAACTATACATAGTTATTACAACATAATATTTATTATGATATATTGTATAATCCACTCCAATTCAATTCAATATTTATGGAAATGATATCATCGCTTGTGCGTACGTACGGACTACCGTCTCCACGACGCGATGTGATTCATTCTCCATGTTAACCATTTAAGAATGATTGTAAAGTATATATAAGAAATAATAATGAAATATATGACATTATAAAGCTACTGGATTTATGTATATATATATATATATATGTATGTCATCTACTTACTTCCATTCAAGACAATAAGGAAAGGAAAACATCGTTCATGCATACGTACGGACTACCGACTCCATGAACGGTGTTTTTCATTTCATTTATCTATATATTATATATATATAAATATATACTGAATATATATGATATATAAATCATATTTTATATTCTGGAAGTAAGTAAATCATGATATAAGTAATAATAATGTCAAGAACAACAAGTCAAAACACCTACGATAAATGAAACGATTTTACCCAAAACGCTTCTTTAACATGGAATTTACAAAAGAACGGGTAATATAATGTCATAAGTGAACCATATATGATATCATAACAATGAATATGATTCTTTAATAAGTCAATGACATTATTTAAATCATTATACAGGAGGTTCGGACACATACGAAGCAAATCGGACCTAAGGTAAGGGAAATATCACAATCTCATTTTTATCCGAGATTGTTTATCCGTAAGTATTTACTGGGATGTATTTTATCATCCACATCAATGTTTCATAAATATGTAATATTATTTCCATCCAACTACAATTGTTTAAATCCGATTTTACCCTTTGGTGAGTTTTTAGTAAATGAAATTAAAGGAATCTTTTGTCGTTTTCCGTACGAGGTACTTTTTGACTTTTCCGACAAAAGTACGAAGAATGTTTTTTTAACTTATACGGCATGAATGGATTTTTAAAAACATTATTTCCAAGAAGATTCCTTTACAAGTTTTCATGTTTATTTTTAATCAACTTCTTTTAGTTTAAAATTGTATGACATGTTAAGAAAGGAGAAGTGTTTTTGAAGTAGAAAGGATATTTTCCTCAAGAATGAAGTTCAAGTGTTTTATCAAAATTATTTTCCATCTAAGATAATAAAGGGTTCTGTTTTTATCCCTATTATTACATTGATCTGATTATGTTGCGATGGAATTATTTTTATGAATTCCTTTATCATATATGAATTGTTTTATGATTTCATGATGTTTAAGACTCCAATTTTTATTACATGGGTTATTCTATGATGGATGGTTTATGATTTTGTGGCACACATAAGAATGGTATCATTATGAGATGGGTGGGACCTATATCTCCCTCCAATGCATTGGGTAAACATTTTATATCTCATGAGATAGACAGGGATGGAACGGTAGGTTATACTGGTTCAGTGAAACAGGACTGAAACGAGGGTTACTCGATTCCGAAAGGGACTTTGTCCACTAAGATAGTCTTGGAAATGAGTCTTGACTAACAAGAAATGATTCTCTATGATTATGTGTGAATGCCACAATGTTTCATGTTTTATGTTATGATTATTGTGATTACATTTCACTGCCATGATTTACCCCATGTTATGAAATTATGATCTCTTTTGCAGGTTAAGATTTCCAAAAGTTATGTGCTTATGTATATGATGTGATTGATATTTCTTTTGTTTACCCTTACTAAGCATTTGAGCTCACCCTTTTATGTTTTCTTTTCCCCAGGATATAAAGTAAGGTTTTAGGTAAAAAAAGGAAGATCTTTTTGGGAGATTTTGAAGATCTTTCACCACGATTAGAAGATTATATTCCGAGTTTCCAAAGACACTAAACTATTACGATCCTTGTGTGTGTGTGTTTTTGTTATGTACTAAGTATTCCGCAAATGTAATGTAATGTCCATGTACGTCAGGCTTCGGGTCTCTACATGGAAAGTAGAGACTTCATATGATTTTTGGATATGTATTATCTCTTGTACATAAGCAATTAAGGGGAATGGTTCATCTAACACCCTTACTAGGGATGGGGACAACACACCAGGTTTTGATATGATCAATTCCTGGATAACACCAAGGAAATATCATCTTTCTTAAATTATAGGATCCTTAATTTTCCACACAACCTATCAAATCCCCACTAACATGTTACTTGGGTCTCTCATAATGCAGATGAGAATCATTTTCTCTTCTCCATCCTTGGGGAATCCATCCCAGACTATCATCAAGCTATTCTAGAGTAATTAAGAAGGACTTTTCATGGGATTACTTCGGTGAACCATCAAAAAAACCTATGATTCCTTATTTATGATCTTGTTTCATAGAATAATAATTTTCCCTCATCAAATTAGGATTTTGAGGTCCCTAGAATTGAAATATCTCCACTGTAAGAAAACCTGGAAATCCAAAGGAATACCTCCATTTTTGATTAATTAGCTGACCAGAAGATCATATTGGATGAGATGTTAATGAGTAATGATATTCAAGCCAATGATCAGTCCAAATTACGATGTCTATGGGAGGGATATTGTAATTATAAATACATTAATGCTTTTATCAAGGAGAAACAAAGATTTATCAACAACATTATCCATATCGACAATAGATCCTATTCAGATGAACACGAGTCAGTCGGAGGTATGGATGATGCATATTTCAAATCCCTTCTTGAATGTCCCAAATCTCATTAGAATAGTGGATGTCCAAGTAGAAAGGTGGATCATTTCAATACAATCCCCAAAGGTGCCTCATCTCTTGATAATGTGCTATTAGAAGCCATACCAGATTATAAGGTAATTTAAGAGGTGATATGGTTCCTCAATATAGAGAGTCCATTAGGACTCGATGGGTTCCTAGGATCTTTATACAGGGGCTCATTAGACTTGGTTAAATTGTACCTAATGTGTTTGATTCATGAATTATACTATGGAGGAAACTTACCATGTGTTGGTGGCACCACCAAGCTAGTGCTCATACTAAATACTAAGGATCCATCCACACTCTAGAATTACCGTATGATAATATGTGTAACTTACAATAAAGTGTATTTGAATGTTTTATCATCAACAAGTTATCAGTGCACCTCCTACATTGGATATCATAAGAACAATAATGGTTTTTTGAGGGTAGAGATATCCTATGGGTAATAAAAATCTATGAAAATATGAAAAATAATATTATTATAAGGACCCTAGGGTCCAATATTTATTTCAAACACGACATGTCAAAATCTTACAATCATGTGGAATGGAAATTTATTTTCCTGGTTCTCACATGCATGTTATTTTTTTCATGGGATGTAGATCTCATGTTAAAATTATTTTCTACTATGTGGATCACTATATCCTTCCTAGGATGGAACTGTGGGTTTTTATAATGTTATGTGGTCTTAGACTATGTTATTGACTCTCCCCATGTATATTCATTATCTCTCAAGACTCACTTATTTGCCATATCATGGGGAATATTTAATATAGAATAATTCACCCATACCGGTGAAAATACACTAAATCTGGGATTTATCACCTCATTTTGGTGGATGAAACCCTCATATTTTCAAGGGAAAACTGGAATTATATTTAACATATCAACAATATCATTGAGATGTTTTACAATTGGATTTGGAAAGTAGTTAATAAATATAATAGCAACCAATACATTTTCCTCGCTTCTCAGATAGGCATGTCATTCTCTTACAGAGAAGATGGGGGATCCTCATGAAACACTTACTGATTAATTATCTATGAGCTTTTATGTCCCCAAGATGTCCATATATCCAACAATTTTACATAATGGTGGGTAGGATCATGGTCCAGATTTTAGAATGTATGAATCAGTTCCTTCCATTTAGAGGAATAATCATTTTGGTTAATAGTGTTCTAACATCAATTCCCATGAATATAGCATCAGATCACATGGTGATTAAGGGATTCCTCTCATTCATTGAAAATATGTTTGTATACTTCATTTTTCTAGATCAATTAGAGGAGAGACACCATTGGATTTCTTATAGTTGTATGGTTGGACCATTAAGGGATGTAGGAATGAATGTTTGAAATTTCTCCGCTTCAATTCAAGGGATGAAATAAAAAATGTATAGGGAAATTATCAAGTTCCACATGCTCTAGGGTATGTTGATTTGGTGTGGGACAACCAGGCCAACATTAAGGTTTACTCTAGATGAGGTAAAAATTTCCACATAGAAGAAGGCGGTTTGGGGGCTCTTAGTGGGGGGGGGGGACCTAGCAATTAGAGTTGAGTGGGGTCTAGGGAAGTTAGAAAGTATATGGGACCTATGAAGTTAGAAGTAGTTGGGATGTGGGATATTATGAGTATATTTGAGATCTCTCTTTCTAGGGGGAGGGAAAATTTTCAGTTGTGGTTTGGGCGGGAGACCTGCTCATGCTCTTTAGGGTCTATTTTTGGAGGCATTCCCCTATTTCATCCCCGATTTTCTGTAATTATGGTTCTAATTTCAGAAATCTAAACATCTTTTGATAGAGTTACTATAAAACATGGTCCAAATTAAATTCCCATTCCACTCTGCATGGAATCCCACACCAAATCTCATGTTGATAGCATTGAGCTCCACCTTGGAATAGTGGAATCTACTATCTCCCAACGGTCTACCTCTGTCACTGATATCTAGTAGAATCTTCTGGACCTTCGGCATGGGCATCACAAATGGGATCAATAAATGGATACTCAAACTAAATTCTATATGTATATGACGTTCCATCAGAAGATGCCACCTCTGCAGTTAGATGGATGTCATCCTCTTCCCTTGGGGATTTATGGGACCTCAACTGATGCTCCTCCCACTCTACTTCAGACAGATTCCTATCTTCAGGTAGATGCCTCCCTTACTTCATCAGACTCTAATCATCCTACCAAATGATTTGAACTTCCTACATTTGAAGGAACATACCCACAACGATGGATCATATGGGAATATCTCTATTTTCTCATTCATCATACACTGGATAACTTGAAGATTCATCTTGACTAGCTCAACATGGATGGTGTGGCTATCAATTGGGTTAGTATTCTAACTGAAATTTATCTGAATATATCCTGGCCTCTTTTTAAAACTGAAATCCTTGAATTCTTTAGTGGTTAGTATAATCAAAATCTATATGAGGAACTTGTTTCTCTTCAACTGAAGGCATCTATGTAGGAATATATCATGAATTATGAATATTTGGCAGCTCTCTTGTTGTGTCAGCCGGAGGAACATCATGTGGGATATTTTTTACGTGGTCTCTGTAGGGAAATTCGTTTTAGGAATGCATCCATATCCTAGTTACATGCTGAAAGGTTAAGTGGAAAAACTGACAAGTCAAACACACACTTAATAAAGGAGCTACTAGCTCGGTTTGTAGTGGCACTCCTCTGGTCTAAAGTCATCCCTGGGAATATTCAATAGCTCCACCCCACCCCTCCACTCTACCGTACCATCCCCGTTCAACTATACTTCAACCTTAGTTCCCTCCAGGTCATTCCCACATCGGGATACAAATGGATTCTCGACCATGTCTCAACCTTCCTTCAAACAGATTCCACCCTCCACTCACCCCGTCCACCGTCATTCCACTAAAGAGTTGGAAAAACCCCACCACAAGGGACATTGTTGGATGTTCATTACCCTTCACTCCCACACACCACAACCAAGACCATAAATTATGGATTCTTATTATGAGAGAGGAAGATTCAAAAACTGAGGATTCCACCCCATCCCCACTACACCTACTTCATCTTCGACTTTTTCTGAAGTAGCTTGTAACATTTTGGCATACCAACTACTTGATGTTTTCGGATCCCCTTTGGATTAGGCCACCCCAATACCATGTTCTCTACAAATTGAAGGTTGCATTGACCATATCTCCAATTTTTCTCACCAAAATTGGGGCCACACATAATTTCATCTCTCCCAAATTAATTAAATTCCTCCATTTTCTAGCAAATACTGCCCAAAAGTTGGACATTATCTTCGGTGATGGCTATTCCATCTGCTCTCAGGAAGCGTATTTTCATCTAGTTCAATCAGTTGGGACTGACACTATTCCGTGGATGTCTATATCCTAGAAATTTTAATCCTATATTGGATTTTTGGAGTGTCTTGGTTGTGAACCTTATAGGACGTCTACTGAAATTGGTAGACCATGTTCATGAAGTTCCAAGATGTTGGCCGCACATTGTGTTCAGTGCCCTCATCCCCCACTACATACCATAGTTTCATTTCCAATCAGCCTTAGACATCCTTTTTCTATAGTATATCAGTTCCTCCCCTTTGGGGCCACAAAAAATCTCCTTTTCTTACCCTCCAGCCAACGCACCACCAACCTCTATCATCCCTCTTAGTAGCTTTTCATTGCATCATCCAGTATCCTTTAGGCCTCCCTCCATAGTTTCCTCAAGTCCATGCCATCTTCCTCATCCTAGTGAAACCACCCATCAGCATATTCCCTTATAGATACCCCAGCTTTCAAATGGAATAATTTTAATAGTAGGTAACGTACATGTAGCGTACATGCATCATCTGACCCGACTGTAATGAATATTCCAGCCCAATATTATTTGTCTAGAAAAAATTTGGGTTCGAGCCTCTATGTGTTGATTATCTCTCTTTAAACAAGGCGGAAATACCTAATAAATTTACCATCCTTGTGGTTGAATAACTCTCGGATGAATTTCATTGTGCTATATATTTCTCCAAGATGGACCTCACTTCCAAATATCATCATATTCGGATGCACCCTAAATATGTCGACAAAACGGCCTTCCACACCCACAATAGTACCTACGAGTTGTTAGTTATGCCCTTTGTGCTGACTAATGCTCCCTTTAACTTTCAACATACCATGAACAATATCTTACGTCCCTTAAATCGCCCATTTATCTTAATTGTTTTTAATAATATCCTCCGGTATAACTCTAGTTGACTGTCGCATATTGAAAACATTTATACAGCTTTGCAGATTCTCCGGATCAATCGGTTTTTTCGAAATTCATTCAATATGCCGCGTAACACAATAATAGTTTTAATATTTGTGCCCCATTATTTCCTATGTTGGTGCCTCCATGAAACCCAAAAAAGTTCATGTTTTCCATGATTGGCCGGTTCTACAAATAGTCAAATGTATATGTGGGTTCTTTTTCTTAACCTGGTACTACCACAACTTCATTAAGAATTAGGGTTCTATCACTCAACCCCTCACTACACCCACAAATTCATCCAATTTTTTATTGGAAAGACACTATGTAGGATAATTTTAATAGCTTCAAGAACCTACTCACACATGCTCTGGTCATCCAATTACAAAATTTAATGTAGCCCTTTGAATTGGAATGTGACAGTTCAGGTTGTGGAATCAATTCCATCCTCATGAAACACTATCAACCAATTACATATTTCAGTAAAGCATTTTCTCCTCACAACCTACATAATTATTCCTATGAAAGAGAAATTATGGAACTGGTATTGGCCTTTGAAAATTTGTGACCGTATCTCATTGGTCGCTTCTTTGTGATATATTCTAATCATCGAAGCCATCAATTTATCCAACACCAGCAGGTTGCTGCCACATATCAACAATGCTTGATTGTTATGTTTTTGGGCTACCATTTTGAAATTAAGTATAAAGCAAGGCTTGAAAATTCTTCCAAATATTCAAATTCTCGCCATGATGAACAACCTTATTTAACTCTCCCGAACTCTGATCAATTTTTTCAGGATGCGCCCAACCTTATCGAAAAAATTGTAGGGATCCCGAGTTACAAATCATATTCCATAATATTCAATCTAGAAACCTTTCTCCTCCCACTTTACCGTACACTATGGCATGCTATTCTATAATGGGTTCTTGGTTATACCATCTCAATCCCCACAGATTCCACAACTATAAAAAGAATACCCAAACTGTCCACAAGGAGTCTACTCTAGTTATTACCATACATAACGTAAACTGGATTCTACATTATACTATCCAGGCATGAGAAACTAGGTGCAGGACATTGTGCACTACATATATATTTTCCAAAAGAATAAATATTCAACCTTGTCCCTTACTGGTCTTTTACAACCCTTAGAAATCCCAAAATCCATGTGGACTGATTTTCAATGGACATTATTACAAAGTTACCCTAATCCCATGACATTGATTTTATTATGGCAGTTGTTGATCATATTTCCATGTACACTCATTTCTACCTCCTCAAACACCCCTATACAGCACCAAGAGTGGCCAACATTATTTTATGTGAATTACCCTATCTATAAGGGATTCAATAGTTTGTCATCAGTGCTTAGAAACTTTTGGATGGAATTATTTTTACTCTAGGGAACCAGACTGTGATTTATATTGGCTTACCATACTCAAATGGAGGGCCAAATAGATGTGTTAAACTGCTTCCTAAAAACTTGTATATTCTATTTTTCTAGTGAAAACCCCATGAATTGGTCCTTTTGGATACATTGGGATGAGTTTTCCTACAATACCACTTGAAACACATCCATTCAGACCCCCCCTGTTGATGTGGTTTATGTCTGTAAGCCTCCCACTTTTCCCAATTATTTTCCATATGAAATTAAATTTGTAGCTATTTTCCAAGCTATTAGGGATTATATAGAGGCCTTAATATCACAAAAAAAATCACCTACACCGCTCCCTGGACTTCATGCACCAGCAATATGACTCCCACTGATGCCCTGTTAGAATTTCCATTGGGGAGAAGGTCTATGTTAATCTATGACCACAAAAAACAAATTTCGGCCACTCAGAGGATCCACTAAATCTCACCCCAAATTATTTTGGTACTTTTTTAATTCTAGAAATAGTGGGTCACATGGCTTATAGGTTGGTTCTTCCCGTAGTTGATCGTATTCAACATGTCTTCCATATTTCCCAGCTCAAACACACCATCACCCATCATCCTTCTACAACCAATCTTCCAGCTAGACATGTGGGCGAGGAGTTACCATGGGTAGAAATTTTTTTGTCTTATATCATAGCTCTTATTTTTGAGATGGTATCTTATAGAATCAGTTATTAATTTAGTGGAAGGTCCATCCCATAGGGGACACCACATGGAAGGATCAATTCATCATTCAAAATAAATTTTCTACCATCATGCTTGGGGAAAAGCCTGAAATCCATGGTGTGTCCAGTTATAGGGTGTTGGAAAACCAAACTAGTAGGAAGGTTCACTCTAGAAGGGGTAAAAATTTCAAACAAGAATAAGGAAGTTTGGGAGCTGTTAGTAGGGGGAGGGGGGACCATGCAGTTAGAGTTGGGGGGGGGGTGTCCAGGGTAGTTAGAAATTATCTGGGCCATGTAAGGTTATAGTTAGTGGGGATTTTGGTTGATAAAAGTCGAACTAGGAGATATCTTTGTTGGGGGAGAAAAAATTGGTAGTTGTGGTTTGGTTGGGAGACCTAATGGTGCACTTGAGGGTCTATTTTTTACTGATTTCTCATTTTTCATCCCCTATTTTTGTAATAATGTTTCCAATTCCATAAATAAAAATTCTCTTGATAGAGTTCCTCTATCATTGGTTCATGGTGGAGAATTATAGTGTTGACATGGGCTTGAATATAACAAAATATTTCTCCCTATTATATATTCTCCATCTTCAATTCTCAAATCTCTTGTCCCACACTCAACAGATCATTGGAAGGGTAGAGATTAATTATTGGTTTCAAAATTGTATAGGCTCAAATATCGAAATTTTTGGTTGTCCAACATTATACCTAACCTTCATACAAGATATCATGTACTGAAGCGTCATTTATATAGTGTTGAATAATGAACAACATAATACCTTTGACCTCATTGAGATCATATTCAAACCATATCATTTTGTGTTTAATGGTTCTTCATCAGTTACTTTGTTGGATAAGGAGTATCAGAAAGTTACTTGGATAATAATGGTGTGGATACTTAGAGGGGGAATATCATGTGACACTTAGAGATCCATTCTAGTTATAACTTCCTCAAATGGCATGTCATGAACATGGTTCAAATCATGGAATAAAAAATTATGAGAATGGGAATTCCCCTAGTGGAAGGGTTCTTCTTCAATAAGATTCCTTTGGAAGATACTTTTTTCTAATTTTTACTCAGGATAGATTGGACATGTACATATTCATGTCCCTTTTCACCTTTATATGTACACACGACTAGAACACTTTGGGGACCACCTTTCCTTATCCTTGGATCCATATAAAAAATGTCAATCATCCTGAATTGAAGGAATCATCATTGATTATCATTGTTGGATACTGGAGCATTGGAAGGTGAGGAATAATTCATTCAATGTAGGAAACAGATACCCTATGAAATATCTTTTTTAGATAAAAAATTATCTATATGGTCCTATCTTGAATTCTCCCTGACTTGTGTGATTTACAATACCATGGACAATCTTTAGTGGGTAGTGATATTCATACCTCGGGCCTTAGAAGTAATTTACATCGGTGGGTTTCTTGGTTTTCCCAGGATACATGTCATAATCTCAACATATCTATCTAATGAATCTATAGTATCATGCGGGTAAAAGGTGTATCCCTTGACCCCTATGGTTATATCATCCATGAAATTATGGCTCACATAGGTAGTGAGGACTATCTTCATGCTCAATCCTAAGCAATAATCATTGTCCTTCGCATGTGTCATGAGGAAATGTTGATTTTTCTATTTTGGAAATGGAATCTTCCATGATCAATAGCTCCCTAGTTGGGTCAAGGTGTATCCCCTAGTCTATTACCTATCTCATTTGTAGATGCATAGGATTGATCATATCTCACACTAATGTTCCTCATATCTCTCTGGATGGAATCATTGTTTTTTATTTTCTAGTTTCTTTGGAAACTCTATATGTGAATATCACTTGTTTCTCAAGCCTCAGTTCCCTTAATATTGGGGGTGTGAATATTTTCAGTGTAGATTCCCTCAGTCTCCATTAGTTTAATACTCCATAGTTCTACATATCTAA
Source organism: Viscum album (assembly GCA_963277665.1). Taxonomy (NCBI): domain Eukaryota; kingdom Viridiplantae; phylum Streptophyta; class Magnoliopsida; order Santalales; family Viscaceae; genus Viscum; species Viscum album. The sequence goes on along the minus strand of OY728148.1, from coordinate 1,424,706,897 downwards.
TATATTCTCTTATTTTCATTGTACTATTCCCCTTTTAATAATAAAATATTTCATTGTTGGTATATCATGAAAATAAATATTTGGTGTCCAACATAATAAATGAAAAATATTTTATGTAAGGATAGAAACCTACTTATTAATAAGTGACACCAGAGTGGTTAGATAAATAATATTTGGTACCATAACTCTATAATTACATGACTACATAAGATGATGATGTAAATAACCCCGATTATGATTTTGAAATCTATATACTACAACACAAACATGAATATCCCAAACTTGTAACTCAATTTACTTCCCCATGTATGAATTATGGGGTGGTATATATGGCTAGTCAAGACACATTGGTTATATATTCCTCATTATATTAACTTGAATAGTGGATATAGATGATTTAATTCTATCATTTATCAACTCATTCAGGTTGTACAGACCATCCTTCAAATAATACATTTCTCTTGTATATTACACCCGCATCGATATCATACTGTGGACATAAACAATTTTTTTTAAATTTATACCCTCCTTATACCCCTTACATGAGATGATTATTCCTTATTTCTGAAAGTAATGAAAAATGTATCCATCCTGCACTAAGGGATAATGGTATTTAATGTATTTTTTTTGTATAAGGGAATTTTGAAGATATATTTTCCAATGTGATATTTTTGAAATAAATTTTGAAAATAGTAGTATTGATGAAAGAGAAAAAAATAACTACATAAAATCATATCAAGTACTTCCTTAAAAGTAGTAGTCATATAATTCCCTTCACTCATTCTCTTCCTCTTATAATTTTTATTATAAGGAAGAGGAGATGAAGGGATTTGTGGAACATATTCAGAGATTGTACTTGACATTGATCTGAAATAATTATTTTTTTCAACAATTATTTGATTCTCTAATAATGGATTCCAAATGTGGGATAATGTATTAGGCTATAAATCATGAGATTGTTTCCCTTGGAATGTTTTCTTGATGGTTTGTTACATGAAAAAATATAAATAATTTAAAATAAAATAAATATAAATAAACCCATTATTTTCAACGGAATAAAATATTATTTACCCTTACATAATTATAAAAAATATTTTTATAAATAAATAATTATAAAAAATATTTTTATAAGTAAATAATTATAAATATATTTATTAAAAACAAACAAAAAAAACAAAAAATGAATATAATAAATCTATCCCACAACAAAAACCTACGATCATGTCTTCCTCTCATTGATAGAAGGAATTTTTTTCCATATCTCCTTATTGACAAATGTATTAATATGGAAGGGATTCTGATTTTTTTTTAATCCCGAAAATATAATATGATGTCAAATTATTCAAAAAATCCTTCCATCATATTTATTCAAAGGATAGAAATTTATTTGTAGTTACTTTGGACTATTTAGAATTGAATGACATCTACAGTTGAATTAAAAAAAATATTAACAAATGTATAATATTTAAACCATTAGAAAACTCAAAAAATATGTCTAGAAAGTTTACCATTATAGAATCCCATGACTAATCATTCACCTACTGGTCGACACTCCAATAATTAAGGATGAAAATACATGTCCTTTAATTAATATGTATATATATGTAAGTCTTAAACTATGTGGGATGTGGGATAAGTGGGTGGGCATTCTCATCAATGTAAATTCTCACCCTCTTCTCTCCATGTGTGAGAGAAATTAATGTTAAACATGTAATAGCACACCTACCACCACTACGTTCTTTCCTCTTTAGAGAATAAGTTCTTCCAATATTTTTAATAAATATATATTCAATTTCATTAAAAAATTTAATTATTTTAAATATTTATTTATATAAAAAATATACATACCTCGATTCCCCATCCTCAGTGTCGTTCATTTAGAATGATGTGTTCTACATTAATAAAATTATATGTACTTGAATTTTATAAATAATTGATAAATTTTTTAAAAATGGATTGTTCATAATGGAAAAAATAATGAAATTTATATTTTTCAACCCAAATAATTTGTGGCTAAAACTATTTTTAATTTAAATTTATAAAAAAATGTGAATGAAACTATTTTCATCTAAAAATGTGTAATTTTTGGTACCTCGATTTGTTTAGTAATTAATAAATTTTATATATAATAATGTAACTTTTTATAATTGGACTCAAATTATAAATATATTCTTTAATAAAAACAAATACCTGAAAATGATTATAATAAATAAAATAGTCAAAATAAATTATAATGAAAAACGTGTTTGACTAAAAAATTGATATTTTAATCTAATTAATATATATAATATTTAAAAAAATACAAAAAATTCTTTCTGTCTATATAGTCCAATTTTAAAGGTATATAATAATGTTTTTAACTATTTGATTTCAAAAAATATTATTACTTATTTAATTAGGTGGGTAATTTTGTTTTTTATATCCCATTAACAAGATCATTTCATGTTTGATGGATATTATCCACACCATAGTAATTATAATATGTATTTAATAATCATATAGTTGGATAAATAAGAAATAAGTTATTCGAATCATTGATATTCTAATCAACCAAATGATGATTCCCTAGATAAGAAATTGACCACTGATAATTTGATGGTTCCAAAAATAAAAAATATTTTTTTTATAATGTTTCATATTTTAAATTATTATTCTTTGCAATGAAATGTTTTCAATTAAATAAATATAAATCCATAATCATCGTGTTTCATACCACTATTCATCCAAACTAGTTAAACATAATACCATTATAAAAAACATAGCAATGTCAATTTCTAATATATCATCAACAACTCCAAAATATGATGTTGGTGATGAAATTTGATTTTTATCTTTGGATATTAAAAAATATAGTGCTTCAATAAAAAAATAAACCACCATTTTTAATGGTATTATTTTCATTATGTTTTTTGGGTAAAAAGTTTTAACCATTTAAATCAAAACCAGACCACGTCATCCTAGCAATTGGTCAATCTGTTGAATGTTTCAATTTTCATTGTGCTTATAAATCAATGTATATTTTGTAATTAAACCATGTAATTTTTTTTATATTCATTAATCATAAACTATTCATTTCATCTAAGATATTATAACATAAACCCATCAATATGTGATTATATATATTGTTTAACATCACCTATGTTGTTAAAAATATAATAATATACATGCATCACATTATCACATGGAATAGACAATATCTTTAAGCCATGAATCCCTTAATTTTGACTATCAATTATAAAATTTAAAGATATACGTAGTCTATCATGCTACATTTTAGATAAATAATAAGTAAGAAACTCAAATAACTATTCTTATTTTAATTTTGAACAATATAATCCTTCGGTCAATACACATTATTAACATATCCATTTAAAATTTTCATAAATATTAGAAAATTATAAATCCAATATAAATAAATATGACAATATATTTTTATCTATAATACAAAATGAATCCATATAAAAACAATTATATCAAACATTTATTGTGTAAAATACATTTCTAGATGGCATGGTATGAGAATATCTTAATTATACAACCCATCTAAAAAATCTTAATTTATGATTTTTTTGAAAATTTAATTATTAACATTACACAATATAATTAATGATTAATGATAGGTATTTATAAAATTCTATGTAATTTAAATTTTAGAAATAATTATATAAATATATGATAGTCAAGGGATTTCAATCCTATTACCACTACATCCTACAATGAAACCAAAATTTTCCCATTTGATGAAAAAATACTAGGTACATTAATATATTATAGGCACTAAAAAATATTTATCTTGTCACTAATTCTTAATGTGTAACAAGCTATAGGAAATTATCTTCTATTTCATTTTTTGATTAAATATAACTCCAAATTTATTTGCAATTTTATTATGTACATTCATTCTTGTAATCTATCTTCATTCTTTCTTGTTATTTTTATCAAATTTTCAATTGTATTATCAAAAAATTGTTTCTTGAAATACATAATGTTAATATGGAATTTTAGTAAAGAAATTATAATGTGTTTCCTTGTAAAAAAATGGTTTGTTTATTCCATGTATTGTTCTAATGACCAAAACATAATTTCATTCCAAAATTAATATTGATTCTTTCACCATTTTGAAATATTCTTATGAAAAAATGGATCTAGGGACGAATCAAAATCCTGTAAATCATTAAATTCCATTTATAATCATTTATAAGGTATATCCATTCAAAAAAAAATACTTGATGTCCCATATACACAATTTTTCTTCCTTCGATTCATTAATTATTTGATGTACATTGTAAAAAAATTGGGCGTGATTTATGACATTTATCAATGTCTCCATATAATCATCCATATGTCAGAAATTAATTTAGTGTAAACATTATTATATAATTGAAAAGTTAATCTTCTATAAGGTATACATAAAATACTGTAACACCTGTCTCCCGTATAAATTTTAAATCATTAATCAATGGTGACATATTGACATCAATATAATTTTCAAATAGTTTCCATCCAAAAATCATAAGTCTTATCTTCACATATTTCTACTTCATATTTTTATTTGGGTATAACTAGTGGGCAAGAAATAAAAACATCCCTGATATATATTATTTACTAAGACTCCTATATGGGTTCATTACATCTGTGCAAAAAATGATTATATGATTTCAAACTTCATTTCAAAAATAAATTTTTGGATCAAATATTTTTCATTATGGTAATCAGTAGGATGATGTAGGATTCCATTAGATATGAACTCAACTGTAATAAATATTAGCCTATTTTAATTTAAATTTTCAAAACGATGCTTCAAATGGAGAATTATTTTAAGATATCATATTTTAATAGCAGGAGGCTTCGTGTATATTCTTGAGAGTGAATCACACTGGGATTTATCATATATTTTATATCTTGAGGTCCCATATTAATGAATTATTGAGAAGAATTCATATTCTTTCATATAGAACAATAAATTATTAGGGAATGAATAAACATTTTTATAACCCAATCCCATTAGGCATACTACCTTTTTCTTGATAATTTGAATATGGAAGCACGTTTCCTTTAAGAATAATCCCTTTTAGAATTCAATAAATTTAGGAAATTGTTTTTACTCCGACCATGTGTTTATTTCAATTGAACCAATTCTTATACTATTTTTAACAATGTAAATTTAGTGTATCCAATGAATAATGGTTTGATAGCATCCCCATATAGTTTTTTACACTTTTTTCAATGGTTTCAACAAATACATCATGAATTAGTTATTATAGATGATCATATGTATGATTCCAAACCTCTTCATCATATTAAGATTATTACTAGTTTGTCATTCCACCATTCGAGATCCAACATTCATAATTATAACTAAAATCGTATATATTTAGTTGGTATTTTATTTATAATTACTATATTTTACTCACATTCAATTATTTCATGAATTGATAATGAATCAAATCTTTCTTATTAATAATTATATTGTAAATTTCATGAAACTTTGAACCCCTTTCGCAAATTCATGAGTTTATCTTCATGACTTTAACCACTCGCGATTCATTAATAACCTAAATAGATTCAATATTACAGATGAATATATTAAGAAATATATAAATGTGATCTTATATATAATAAAATAAAATTAAAAACAACAAGAATGTATAAAAACTAATAATTTAAACATGAATAAATTTATAACAGACAACAAATATAAAAAAATAATGAAAAACAACTTTAAAAAAAATTCAAAAGTAATTGTAATGGTAAAAATATGTATTAATGAAAATAAATTTACGTAAAAAATTATTTCTACTACTAAAAATTTAATATGATAAAAAAATATTAAAAAATAAAAATAATGAAAAATGTTAATAGTTAATAACCATTAAAATATTTTAATAATAAAACATATTACATTAAAATAGTTATCAAAAAAATAATAATAGATAACAATATGCATAAAATTAAATTATTTGATTAATGTAATTTATAACTAAAAAATAATCTATCTTCAAATATATAAAAAATAACCTAGAAAGTTTATAGATTGATAATGAGAAATAGAATTTGTATTATAATTAACTCACTCCAATATGGTTGTGACAGTGATAAACCATCAAGATTAAGGAGAAACATTTGTTAAAATGAAGTAGAAAAAATATTGAACAAAAACCTAGAAATGTAGTTCTAGGTTGAGAGGATTGGTGTTTCTATGGAATGAGTAATGACTACGGTAATGAAATAAGAATGAATAATGGAAGATCAAAAAAGTAGAATGTGAAAAGGATATAAAGTTCAATATAAATTAAAGATTGAGCCTGGTCAGATCTCTTTGTGAGTTGAGGGAATGTGAGTTTTAAAAATATTTAGTTTACAAATAAGGGATATAAGATGTTATTTTTGATTATAAATAATTTGAAAATTAGTTGTATTAAAAATTGATGTTGAAATATTTTCATTGTTAATAATAATTCTTTATTTCTATAAAACTAAAATTAAAGTTAATTCTCATTACCTATTAATGCTGGTTTTTATAAAATTGATATTAAAATGTTCATAACATAATTTTCACACCAGTTTCTAAAAAATGATATTAAGACATTAATGTGAAGGAATCTATTTCAACTTCAAGAATAACCACTCAAAGATACATAATATATTCTCATGATAAATATTTTTTCACTATTCCCAAAGACCATAGTGATAAATAAATTTTTTATCAAGTTATATAAATTATTATTTTTCAATTGAAATGTAAATTAGTAAAGGAAAAAATATAATGATCATATGTGTTATTTTTAGAACATGAACTGATGTTATATAATATTCTAAAATTTTAATGAAATTTATAATAGGACTAGAGCATTGTGTGATATGTATCATTTTTATTGTTTAATATTTTTTTGTGAGGATATCAAGTTGAAAAATAAAAATAGTAAATGACATATACAATACATAAGATCAATTAATTATTACAAATGAGTCATGAACATGGGTAAATATGAGAATGTTTAAAAACTACATTACGATTAGTTAGATTGATAATATAATATTTAAAGTTACTCTCTATTGTAAACTAGAAAATTCAAGAATCATACACTGGTACATAAGTTCTTGGGAGCTCATATAATAATATTTAGGAAAAATAAATTCTTACGTAAGATTTATTTGATAAATATATACATGGATCTTTATGTTTTTTAGAATGATAGTTTCAGAAGTTTATCCTAATAATGGTATGAAAATATTTAAAGATTTAATATTTTTTTAATCCATGATTCAATGTGATATTTGAAGATAATAAAATAAGATATTTTTGGGTTAGGATAATGATTATCAAACTATGAATAATTTTGGAAATTAATGACTATCTAGTTTTTGATTTATAATTTGAGATGTTTCTTTTTCAAAATTAAAATCCCAAGTTGTGGTGAATATGTAATTAGATGATGAATAAAGAAACCCATTGGTGTGTGATAAAGATAATGTTTCAGGATGGATTTATTCCAAAAAAAAAAATTTATTCTATAATCATAAAACCTTCCTTTGGAATGAATGTTTGATTATTTCATGAGAGAATCCTTCAGGAAATGTTTCATGTTTTTATATATTTTAAGGATTAAAATTGGATTTATTTTTTGATGATTTTTTAATGTAATTATACCCTAATAATTATGGTGATCATAGGGAGTGGGAAATGGGATATTTATATTTTATTTATATTTGACTGATTCTTTAATTTAATTAAATGATAATATATATGATTGAATTAATTAAAATTGATGATAAAAAGTAAAGGAGAAATAACATGATATAATATACACACAGTTCTATTAATATCTATTATTAAAAGAACTAAATGAGAGTTTTAGATTTTAAACTTCTATAATTAAAATAAACACATTTATGTTGATGGAAATAATATAGATCTGATGCTTTCACTATCCAAATAATTCTACCTTTCAAAGAAGAAAGATAAGTGATAATCGATAACTAAATTCTTGGAGATAAACATATTTAAATAATATAGAGACAATTTACTTCCATCATTGTGATATCCTTTGTTTTAAAGGTACAAATTTATAATACATTATTCAAGGTTACAACCCTTGTGAATTGAAGCGAAATAAAGATAGAGAGAGAGAGAGTTTCTATTGATCATTATTCCGGAGGTGGAAAAAGATGGAGGATCCCAAGATACAATATCACTATATTTTAATGTATGTGGAATATGAGAGATAACTACATAGATACTATATATTTAGGAATATTTTCATATTCATATAGACTAGGAGGAACACAATAATTCACTGCAACTAATTATACTTCATGTTTGTAAAAAATAAATCATTTATTTTATAAGATGTGATTTGGTCCATTCAATGTACATGGTTGGTTCCAAGATTTTGAGTCCAATGATATACCATTTTTTAATAATTATAATAATAATAAAATGGTATTTGTGTGTGTGCGGGTTAATAAACAACATATACATGGGGTTTCAGTCCTCAATATTAGAGTAAAACCTTATTAATATACATATATATGTTCCATTGATGTTTTATTTCTTATAAAATATACTTGACAATAAAATTTTGAATATTTATAGAGATCTATTAACTCAATAGATGGTGAGGTAAAATTGGGGAAATGTTTTTACGAGTTGATAGTCCATCATAATAAAGAAAACCCTTTAGTGTATTGCATCCACCAGAGTGGAAAAAAATTTGTATCAATGATATTGTTCCACAATATATTATATACCGAACAATATGTAGATTTTATATATTCTATGTTTCCATGTTCTCATTTAAATTATTCGTGAATTGTAAATAGAGAGAAGATGATTAAAATTATAAACATGATTTTATCTCTTTTAAAACATAGAAGAATATAAGGAGTAGTGAGTTTAAATATATGAATAAAAAACACACTTATTATTTTAGGAATAATCCAAATCATAAATATGTAAAAATCAAGATGATATTATAAATAATATTAATTTCGATGATTTTTTGGAAAAATACAATTTCAAAATTATAGAAAACACTTATACAACTTGTTTTTCATAATCATTACTTTAATTAACAAAATGTTTCATATGATGAAGGAAAACTAAAATTGTTTCTTTATTGTTAATATGTCACAAATGGATATTAAATCAAATAATATTATAGAGCTTTAAAATTGATTATAAGATAGGAGAGAAATTATAGAAAATTATTTTTAGTCTATAAAAAATATTATGAATAAATATCAATGAATATTTACGATCAGTAAGAACTCTTATATTAAATTTTCATGACCATTCTTTCGATGTGAAAAATTTAAAATTGATAAATTTTGAATCAAAAAAAAATATAGAAGAAATAGAACAAGAAAGAAAATTTTTATAGATTATTTTTTCAAAAGATAACTCCATATTCTAGACTGAAGTGATTGAGAAAAGTTAATTATTTGTATCCTATATGATGGAAGAAAAAAGTACCATTCATTTAATAAAATATTATTATCAAAAAATATATTTTTAAGTATATTTCATGATAAAATTAAAAATTTGAATAAACAAGATTTAATTAAAATGGATATAAATAAAACACTATATCATTATTGAATTTAAGAATGTTTATAAGAAGTTTCCTCTAAACATAGGACAATGTAGTTGTGAAAATGTCAGAAAAACTATAATCTAAAATAATTGTAACACATAATGATCAATGTAGAAGATAGTGTTTTTTTTGTTAATGCTAGTCCTATGAAAGGTAAGGGAAAAACACAATTTATTGGTTATATAATGTGTCAATAATTAGATTTAAATGAAATTACATGACAAGGGGGCCTATTATGAGAAAAAAGAATTTACAATTATAAAATAGACGAATGCATTCTCCTCTTATGTATTTAAATGCTTGGATAATTTAGTGGGAATTTGTAATCATATTTTCCCTTATAAATATGTTTTCATATAAAATTAAGACGAATAGATTCCAAAATACATAAAAAGAATAAGATGAAGTAATTATAATTTGTAAAACAAGGAATATTATTATTCATTTTTAAATAAGTCAAATAATTCTATATAAAAATTATCCCTAAGAAAACCTTGAAGTGTTATACAAATAATTTAAGTAGATATTTCTATTGTTGAAAAAGAATACATACGAAGGGATAATAAATTTTTACCTTGGTTGATGGTGTTAATAGACGGAAGATATAAGAAAGGAAAGGTTATTTGTAAGAATAATTCAAGCTATTGATTTGGTGGAAGTAATTCTAATATATTTATATGGAAAATTCAATCATTTTGATTTGAAATGAAACAATGATTTTATAATTCATCCAATCAATGTTGAGATTCTAAACATGTTAGAACAACTACCTCATGATTAATGTGATTTAATGGCTGATTCAAAGAATAAAATACCATAATAAGGAGTTTAAAGTGTTTAAATTTCCATGATACCAACAAATTCTATTAGGAATAATAAGAGTGAAAGGAAAAAAGAGTTCAAATAGAGTTTGAGTTAGATATAACGAGGTATGTCGGTTCAGAAGCTACTCTATATCTTGTTTCTATCAAAACTGAGAAATGAAATTAATAATTATTCCATTTTATAGTTTTTTAATAATTCCATTTTAAAGAATTAGAGGTTATGTATGATTTAGAGGGAGAAATGTAAAAATATAAGTACAATAAAATAAATACACCGTACAGGAAATATGTCACCATATTGGTATAGTCTAACATATAATATCTTGATAGTTATTTATGAGATAAAATGCCATGTAGTGAATTTTTAGAGTATTTCTTATAGAGGGAAACTATTGACAATATCCCAATATATACAGTTTTATAATAAATTTATAACTTCTAGAAATTTCTCATTATGTTTCACAAAAAACAATGTATTAAAATTCTATGATCTATGATTTTGAAAGAATAATTTCTAAATTTTTGGGGTAGTTGATGAAACGATGAATTAAATGAAAAATGAGAAAATCAATGTCTCATTTATAAATATCCACCATATATTTATATTAAATTCTTATAATTTTTGTGTTATTATAAGTGCTAGATTTTGGTTAAAAATAGTGATTTAATTAAATAATTTGATTAGGATAAAAATGTATGTCATAATAATCTATGAAAATAATTCATTATTATATTCCCCCTATATTTTAACTTATTGTTTTCAACCCCAAGAATTGGTCACATTAAATTATAGTGGAATAATTTAATAGAAATTTCATTAAAGGTATTGATACCACCACCTTAAATCTCATTATATTTATTTTATATAAAATGTATATAGAATAAAGTCTACGAAGAAAAAACTAAAATGAATTTTCTGTTTTGGTATTAACAACAAATATAATGGATATACTATCAGAATAATTTTTTACTTTTAATTGTATTCATTATGCTCAAAGGAAATAATCATTTGGGAAATATGTTAGAAGAATAACATGGAAGTAGTTTAGAGTTCCGAAGTATGTTTATATGAATTAGTTTAATTTTATAAATAACAGTTTTATTTAATATTATTCTATATAAAATGAATTATGGATGAATAAATATTTCAAAACCTTGTAGAGAGACCATGTTATTATTATATCAAAAAATGAATATTTTCCATTGTTCATTATTGGAGATTAATTTCTCTATAAAATAAGATTGCTGGATGATATGATACTTAAAATTTTATTTAGTGAATATGTTTAAGCTTATTTGATGAATTTAAATGCAATATGAATGCTAACATGGAGTTATATAAGTGATTACTATCATTTTATTAAAGATTATTCATTAAAAAATGAGAAATTATTTTATTTTTCTCTATCATATCATAATTTTTTTTTAAAATTGTCCAAAAAAATTAATTTTCTTGATTACTGAATTCTATGAGATTGATGAGAAATAAAAATTTCAGTTAATTTGAATTAAGTATAGAGGTTATATATATAATTTTCCATGTGAAGTTGAGATAATGGAAGCTAATGAAAGCGGGCTGGTACTTTTAGTGAATACCTAATGTTGTGAGTACTATAAAAGAATTACATTATTTATGTGGAAATACATGGTTGAAAATTTTGATTTGACATTAGATAGTAGAATATCATTTAAAAAATAAAAATCGGTATTTGTACCCAGTATAAAAGTTTTTAATTATTTTTTTATTATTGTTACAGATTTGAAGTTATGATAAAAAAATTGAGTTTTTGAGTTTAGTTGAGGAACATGGATATAGGTATGGAAATTATTGGATACATTTTATTGGAAATTTTTTAATGTGTGATGATCCAATATTTTATAAATTAAATTCCATTTTGAATGAAAAAAATTCAATGTTTGGTAATGTAGTTATAAAAAAAATATGCTGTATTTTTCTATTTTTTATTTTTAACCATTATTAAGTATGGGAATAATTTATCTATATAGGCTAGAAGGCAATTAAACATCAGAACCCTTGATACTATAGTTGTTTTACTCTAACAATTAAAATTATTATATATTAATGGTTATGATAATGTCTAATTCACATCAGAAAACTAACAAATTTCCTCGACTAGTAGGATTTCTCCCTATAAATCCCACATATATGATCTTCTAAGTGATGGGGAAACATTGGTATTTACCGTTGACCAGTGCCAAGTAATGATTCCCAAAGTGAAACTTAAGAGAAACCTTTTATGGATAAATTTAAATCTTATCAAGATCGCAACCCCGACCACATTAACTGAACCACCCCCTGAAATTATCACCATCCTACTCCATACCCTTATAGATTACATTGGTGAAATAATTTGTTATGTATCTAGAACATAATAGTATGAATTTTTTTAATTTCATTGTAATAAAATAATAATTATATTTATCCCTCTTTCATTATTATTTCATATATATATATATATATGATTAAATAATAGGAATTTGATACATATGATCATAACTTTTATTTTTTGGGATAATATATATTTTCCATTAAAATGATATCTTGAATAATTTAATTTTTTTAAATAAATGATAATTTCCTGAAATATTACAAAAAATAATATTTATTTAATATTGATGATAATATTATGTTATGAATACCATTGTAACTTTTATAATGGTCGTAATGTTATTAGTTTCATTTATCTAATATTTTTGAACCAATAAAGTTTTTTAGTATAAATTCTAAATTAGATTATTTTGAAATTTATATTATATAATATAAATATAGTATTTGAAATCACCATTTTTAAGTTATCCAATGGTTAATTTTTCATAATTTTCAATGAAAATATAATTTTTTGTTAAAAAATAAATATAATTAAATATAAAATGTTTATTATAAAATCATAACATCGCTAAAGTGATTTTAAAAATACTATACAATGAATTTTTGACAAAAAATAAATTTATTATTTAAAATAATTTATTGTTGATGTTATTTGATTAATTTTACAAAACAATATTTAATCCTACAAAACCGATATTACATTATAAGGTTTTAATCTCAATTATTTTTAAAAAACACCCACCTAAAAATATAAAATGGGATTACATTAATTATTTTGATTCTTTGAATATTTAAATTCTTAATATCACTCAACTTAGGAGGAAAACCAATTCAAAACCACATGGTGGTTTGTGGTGTGTGGAAAGGGTCTTGTTCCATGATGGAACTCTCCAACCTTACATCTATGATGCCAGGATGTTTTTTAACACTTGGGGAGAAATGTAGGTGATATATCAATAAATTATTTCCATTACTATATGGAATGATCACGATATTGGGTATTGGGTAATTTTTGACTACCTATCTATCTAATCTAGCCTTCACAATGCTTCTATCATCACATGGAAAGATTTCAAATTAAAGGTCTCTAGAATCTAGGACTTCATTTATAATATTCCTACGCCCAACTGTTTGCATGGTGAAATGATAAATAAATACATTTGGATCTTCTAGAATCACATGATCAATGTGAAATAACTATATAATTCCAATCATCACAACTCGATGAAGGTTATCACTATGAATCTCTCTTTCTTCTTATCAATTGTTTATGCTAAGTGTAACTTAGTTTAATGGGATTAGCTGTGGCATTATTTTGAAATTTTTAATCTAAAGGATACCCCTTGGTAATTTGATGGTGATTTTATTATAGTCCTAGAGTTTGTTGAGAATAATGGTGGGGGATTACTTCCATGCAATGATATAGATGAATTTATTTCCTTTTATTTAGGAAATGGTTTAATTGATGTTGGATATTCTGGTAACCATTTTACTTGGTGAAATAACTAGTAAGGAATTCATATATTATAGTGTAAAAAAGTTTTTTATAAAAGCATCATCACTAATTGTCCTTTCATAATTATTGTGTTTCTAATCTGGCTTAGTCTATTTCTGACCACAGACATATTTCTGTTTATCTTGAAGCTAGGACATGATGTAATAAATGGATCCTCTTTCTAGATAGGTGGAATTTGAATCCCTACTTCTTCAAGGCGATAGGTATATTCTAGACTAAATCCATGTCTATAAGATGTTGGGTGGGTTTCTATAACAAACTATGGTGGTTAATGCATTATCTCCAATCATGGAATATTAATAATCCTTCTCAAATATTATGGATGGAGTCACATAAAGATGGAATTTAATGCATGAATGATAGTATTGAATAATTATGGGTTGATTCATTTTTAAAGGATATTTCTAAATGAAAAAAAATTATTGAGATAATATTAGTAAAGGATTGGGTTTCCCATGACCATTCCTGAGTATTGTGGGTTAGACGTGGGGAATGTAAATCAACTTATTACAATTAATGTATCAAAGAGAAGAAGAAGGACTTTATTGCCAATATAAAAATAGAATATAGATCATATTGTAATGAATTTTATTTTTTGGAATTTATGATAGATTATTGTTTTAAATTATTTATTGATGAGACCAATCCTTTCGTAAAATGCTAGGTACCTCACAAGAGATTCATACATCCTTAATTATATTCACAGGGTGGTTACTGATGTGATCCACAGTAAAATTTGATGAATTCTTAGTGTGAAATAAGTGTGGTAGGTGGTTCATTCCATGATTTCATAGATATATCCATGTTCTAATGCATTCATAGGATTAATCTATGTGGCCTCTTGGGATATCATTGTGTTAGAGTTTCTGAGATCATTCGAGAATAATTCATGGGGGGTAGTCTCCCATGCATGCCTTATTCTACAACCATGGTTCTTAAGAAAAAAGTAAAAAACACATCATATATCAAGAAATTACAACCCATAAGTGTATGCAATTATTATTATATGGATTTTGATGGAATTATTAACAGAAGAATTTATATATACTTGCATGATTGGGTTTCCATGGAACAACCCAGTTTTAGTAAAGGTAGATCTATCAAATATACTGTCAGTCTAGCTATGGATAAGTTCGGAGACATCAACATTAAAAATTTTGTCTCCAAAATTTCTCTTAATGTTGATATAATTAAGGAATAATGTGGATTGGAATTCTGATTTATAAACAATGATATGTCAAAGGTGGGTTTCTCTAACAATGTTGTTAATGAGTTTTTTAGATGTTATATTTCACCATGGATCTTCATTACTCTCATATGAAAGAAGTGTGGTTTTTTTTTATTTTAGGGTCCTTTGATAGGGATATCCCCTATCACATAGCATGTTTATCCAAGTTCAAGATTCTATTGGTAGATATATCACAAGGACCATGTTGAATGGAAGCATTCAGCCTTTCTAGTAAAAATAAAATATTAATGCAATTTACCAAATTATTTTTACAGATTATATTTTTATATTTATAAAAGGGAATAACCAATATATCTATAACCATAATAAAATATTTATATAGTACTCCTAGTATACGGGGAAAATTATTAACAAGTATAAACGTAATGTTAACTTTTCAGCACATTTCTCACAGAGAAGAGTTAAAATGATTGTGGACTATTGTGGTCTGAAAAGATAAATCATTTATTTTTTGTACATCGGGGACTATAGTTCCTCATAAAGGTTATGTATTCATCAATTATATTGGATAGTAGATAAAATATTTAGTCAAATCAGAAATTGTAAAAACTGATTTCATTCATTTGGAGGTTTCAATAATCTAATTAATTGTGTTATCACTTCAATACCCATGTATGTCCATTCAACCTTATGATTTTTCAAAAAAGGTATGAGAAAGAAGGAAAAAATTAGGAATAAATTATTATAGGTTAAATATGATGAGTGTGGTACCTTTGGGTGGTGTTAGAAAGGTTGGAGAAAACCCCAAAGGTAAGGGATATTAATCTCAAGGGTATCAAAGAAACCTACACTACATATAGTCGAGGCTTGTTTGGGAGGTAATGGTGGGCTCATCTATGTGGTTCTGATACATTTCATTCATATATGGTTTGATATCTAATGTGATTCATGAAAGGATATCAAGGATTTGGAGAAGAATCCAGGGTCACATAGATGATCTCCATAAACACTGAAGATGGATAATTGGGCATAAAGACAGAAACTTTTGGAATAAATACTAGATAGGTAAGTTGTTTGGATTTTGTTTTTATTTAAAATGAAAAAATTGTTTTTTCATATGAAATTAGTTACCCAAATTCTATCAAATCTATCATATGTCTGCACCAAATACATAACATTGGGGAAATTATTCCCAATAGAAGGCCTAATAATTTGTTTCATGAAGGCTTCTTATGGAATTTCTTTCCAGAAAAGCATAGAATGCACTGAGGGATAACTCTTATGGATCTTCTATCCAGGATTAATGGGGAGATATCCTTTTCACTAGGATATCTCCCTAATTTTATATTTTCATTAAGGGAAAATTAGGGTCCCTGAAGTCTATAAATATAAGGATTCCTTGTGTAAGGGAGTCTTCCCCGCTTCAAGGTGTTCATGATATAGAGATCCCAATGATGAAATAATATGGAAATTATCTTTTCATGGAGAATGGAAAATTAATGTTTTTGTAATATTGGATAATGAATTGGCTTTAACTAATATTATGGTACTATCAATTAGTTTCTTTATAACTAGTTTTTGTGTATTGTAAATAATAAAAATGTGTAAAAATTAAAGTTGGTTCTTATTGTAGAAGGTTGAAAGGCCATTTGGTATTTAGAAAAACAATATTACTATGAAGGACCATACATCTTCCAAATGAACTTAGTGGATATATCGTAGAATATGGGAGCTAGTCTTGGGACTCTAATCTAGAGATGGCTCAAATATCTGAAGATGATAAATTCCACTGCTGGTATTACATCCTCAATCTCAGTTCCAGTTTCATAGACACCTGGAATGTCGTTGAAATGAGATCCTCCTTGTCAAGGTCTAATTATGAACACTAATGGGTCCTAAATTTATGGATTTATTATTGGAGGAAGGATAAATCATGATATTATGGAATCTATTTTTGTGGCATTATCTACCATCTACGAATAATGGGATTCCCTTTAGGCAGAGGCCCCCTAATTCAAAATGGTATCACCATCTTTCGAGATAATTATATTTTCAAATTATTCATGGAGACTAATTAATTGATTATAAAAACATTATCCCCAATAGTAACAACCTACCATGGAACATCAGATAACTCAATTGAAGAATCATGAAACTTCTGGATGATTGAGTAAAGGTTCATCACACATGGGGAGAAGGTAATATGGTGTAAAATTTCTTGGCATCCCAAAGCACCCAATGTGATCACTTTTGTTTTTTTTCTAGTTTTAGATCTATTATTTCTATGTCTGTAATATTGGTGAGGGTCGATTCCTTGGACTTACATCAATTATTTCCTCCAGGACATGTCCTTATGTAGAACATATTTTCATCTCCAAAATCATGTTTCCAACTTTTGATGACGATTAATTTTTTATTTAGAGTAAAAACCCTATGTCTAAATATAATGAAGAAGTTTCCAATATTTTTCTATAAATACCAACCAAACATTTTTTTTACATACAACTCAACACCCATTAATTATGAATTTATCCTCCATATTTCTTTTTAAGTACCTCACAAGGTGTTCCTAATCCCTTAAGAATATCCACCAATTTTTTTGAAGATCCCATTGATGTGAGGAGATTCTATTCCTCCTCATCTTTATTCACATACATTATTTTTATTAAACATTTTGATTAAAATCTATTCATAATGAAATGTGTTTTTTAAAATACATTTACTATACTTGTGATTCCCATGTAATGATATACCACATATTTTATTTATTTACACCCTCCATGAACCATTATGTACATTCTTTATGATGTCAAAATAATTCTGTGATTTTCCAATAAACAAATTTTTGATGTGAATACCCATCCCTACATCCACTAAAGGGTATTAAACTAGATTTAACTACATATTATTGATTTTTGGAATTCCATGTATATAATCTGAACACATTAATAATGGGATTAAATTGGATTAATGGTGTTTATATACAGTGTCATTTATAGGTAAAAAAATCATCTACATGATATGAATATGGAAGGTGGGATTTGAATTATAGAGACCTATAATTCATTGTTTAATGTTTCTATATCATGAGTTACCATGTATAGTTCATGGTAAATTAGCATAATAAAATTTTTATATGGTGTCTTGGACGATACCATTGACTTAATCTTATGATGTAAAGTTTTTGGTTGTTTCCACTTTCTTATGATTCCATGATGTAATAATATTATGTCTTGCATCTTTGATCATGTTTATCTTTCTCACCATTTTATTTCACCATGAAACTATCATAGACTCCCATGTATTATAGTCATCTATATATGATTTCATTATTCCATTATTGATAATTATATCCCAGCCATTCCTTATATTTGTCTCCATATAATGTGATCAAAATTTATTAGATCAATGTAATTTTAGGGGAATGTTATTGGTATTTTAAATAAATTCATTTCATACTTATTACACTCTATTGTGATGTGTAAATATTTAAAAAATACACTCAACATATCTACCTTTTGGGATTGTATTTTGTGTATATTTTTTAAATAAATAATGAAATAAAGTGTATAAAATATATTGGTTTTCATAGTAAGTATTGAATCATCATCCAGTTTTTTTGGGGGGTGATGATTATAATTTTTTTTAAAAGACATAAGAATGAGACTAAACATAGGAAAACATCCAAAAATTTGGTAAATTTATATGCTCATTATGAACCATTATGAAGTGGAAAAATTCCTATGAAATTTTATATTAGGAAATAAACCATGGATAACTCATATTGAAACCGATATATTAATATTTTAAAGAATATATGTCATTTAAGAGTTATCACATCAATTTTCATAGTTTCTATATTATGTGTTTAATCGTTTGAAAATTTCATTCCATATTTTTCATATTACTATAGTCAGTCATTTGGAATAGGAGGAACCAATTTAACAACAATTATTGTTGGGAATTTAAAGACATAGTAAATGAGATGCCAAAGATTCTGAGTGTAAACGTTAGAAATATTATGTAAATAATTACTCAATAAACTCATGTATCGAACATAAACATGAATTGGGGGGGGGGGAATACACACCCATTTAATAATGTTAATGTTCAAATTTATACATTTATGAAACAATGGAATCTAAATTTTAGTGGAACTTTTGATCCCCTTCGTATTGAAAAATGGATGACCTCCATTAAAAATATATTATCCATATTTTAATTCATTATGAAATAGGAGGTTGTGTGGGATGTTTATCACATGGAGGGAGAAGATGACTGATGGTGGCAATTGATAAAATATTTTATTCTTGGAGAAGATATCAAAGAAATGGAGTGTATAGAATTCAATAATTGTTTTGATAAATATTTTCCTCAAAATACTAAAAAAATTGGTAAGGAAGATCCTTAGACAAATGAAAAATAATATTTATTATATTTGAGTGTTTGAGGAAAATATAAATAGTAATACATGATACAACTTGTTATGAATCACTGACCCCAAATGTATTGTTGACCAATTCATTACTGGGATAAATAAAAAAGTACACAATGATTTGTTTATTCGATACACTTACAAATTAGATGTAATTGGATGGTGTTTCTAAATTCAAAATAATCATCCAGGAATCTGAAGGGTCTAAAGATAAGAAGTTGAGATTTTTTTTTATTTTGGAATTGTGATGGTGAAATCATATAGTGGATTGAAATTATAATATCCCACTTATCAAAATTATAGGGAATGGAATACTAAAACCATCATGTATTGGTCAAGGAAATTCTATTAGTGTTGGAAGGAGAGGTACATGGCTAGAGAATTTTAATGGGTGAATCATATTGATATGAAGGAATATAGGAATTCTCAAATTATTCCTCAACAAAATTTACAATATTTTAATTATAATAATAAATGTACTTATGTAGAAAAATGAATTACCCCAAAAGTAATCGATTCAATCTAGAGATAATTATAACTAATACTTAGAGAGAAATAATGATAATATTCCATAAGAACTACTAAGTATAATATTGAAATTAAAGCACATACATGTAAGATAAATATTCATTAATGAATATAAACAATATTATAAGCTTTTTTGTTGTACTCATTCATTCATATCACACATTTATAATTGAATAATTCAAACACTGCCTAAATAATTTTCTATGGAGTTACTAATGAAAAATAATATTCCTTAATTAATGATTCCAAAGTACATAAATTATTACCTATCAATATTTTTGTGATGAATTTTTCAATGTATGTTGTGTTACATACCTCATAAATATTCAATTTTATTAATTTAATAAGATGTATTTAGTTGATTAGAACCAACATAAACATCCACCTGAATAATGAACCCTCTATATCATGAATCTTCGTTCAATTATATACTTGTGTTTAGAGGAGGACTGACCTATTTTGGAATCATCATCTAACGGATGGATTTAATTTTTCATGTTAAATAATATGTTGCTAAAATGATTATTAGTAAGTAAAAGACCATACATGGTTACATTACTATTTTAAATGAATATGATGTTGTGTTCCCTAAATAATTTCCTAGAAAACCTCTAAGATAACAAAATGAGTTATATATAAAAATTATATGTAGAACTCTTACAATATCCAGAACTCAATATAGAATGTTCACTATTGAACTTAAGAAGATGAAGAATAAACTATCAGAGAATATGGATAAAGAGTTTATAAGACTATGTTCTACATTATGGGGTGAACTAGTCATCTTCATCATGAAAAAGAATTGTTCATTGCACCTTTTTATTTATTATCCTATGATCAAAATGAACATGATAAAGTAAAACGACCCTCTACCCTCTATTGATTACATAATTGATCAGCTATGTGGAGTGCAATACTTATCTAATATGTATCTTCAGTTAGGATATTATCAAGTAATGGTGATGAAAAATGATATTCTCATGACTATTTTTAGTACAATATATTGGCATTGTGGGTTCACAGTGCTTCCATTATGACTCACTAATGATTCAAATATCATTTGAATTATTGAATACTTGATTTAGTGATTTCATAGATTATTTTCCTCTATTATTTATAGATTATATTCCTATAAAATCTTAAATAATGGAGTATAATGTTTAGCACTTGAATTCTTTGTTAAAGATCATTCAAATGGAAAATTTTTGTACAATATATAGAAAATGCATATTTTGGATAATGAAAGTAACATTCATGGGTCATGTTATGACAAGAAAATGGATATATATGGATCCATACATGATAAATAAAAATGAAGTATGGAACAATCCAATATATTTTATGAAGATATGTGTTTTACTATTATTATATAGGTAAAAGTTTCAATTTTAGTTAAACATATAATTATTTCCACAACCATTATCGAAGATAACTCAGATTGGAGTGATTTTTCTCTAATCTAATTAATGTGACGATATTTAAATAATATTTTAATATCCCAAAAATAGAACCTATTTTCACATTATCCAGGAATGGGTAAGGATTTTGGATCAATAATTATGAATCCAAAAGGTTCTTGGGTTGAGAACTCATGTCAACTGACAATTTGATAGCCCATTCCTCGCACTAATTAATGATCAATGAGATAATCTACCAAATATATGATCGTGAATTGATGGTAGTGATCTTAGAATTAGTTATTTTGAAACAGTATCTCTCTGGGTATACATGTTATATATATTCATTACATAAATTCCTCATGATTATATTCACACAAAAGGAGATCATCACGCAATAAAAATGGTATTTAGAGATAATCAATGACTATGACTATTCAGTCTGCAAACATGTTGGGAAGGTAAATAAAATTGAATTTTCTCTTAGTTAAAACCCTATAAATGATGAGAAATGAAAATGATCCAATATTTTTGGATATTAATAATATTTAAATGGGAATATTTAAATGAACTTCATCTTAACATGCTCAAAAAAAATGAAGTTATCCATTCTTGAGAAGATTAAGGGGGCCAAAAAGATGATTAGGAGAAACTGAAAAAGGTAGTGGATTTTCTAGAGTAAAGATTAACTAATTATGGATTCATAAGGATTTTAACCTAGATATCTGTCCCATAAAAATAAGATTTAAAGGGGGAACACTAAGATGATGTACATAACTAAACATTTTCTATAAATTATAGAATCAGTAAGATGCATTGTGATTAAAAGAAAAACATCTTGTCGGAAAATATAAAGTAATAATTCTTTATGGGTGGTAGTAGATCACCTCATAAAGTCATAGTATTTCATTTCTATAATGGAGTATTTCTACACTGACCAAATAACAATTATTTATATAAACGGAAAGTGAAAAAACTTCATGATGTTACACTATCAATTATTTCAAATTGGGATTTGAGGTTTACCATGAGTATTTTTACAATCCTTCAATAACCATGGGATATAGGGGAATGTTTCAATATAGAATACCACCCTTAGACGGGTGGTTTTTTTTGAGAGGACTATTCAAATTATAGAGGATATTCTATGATATTGTTCAATGGATTTAAAAGGATATTAGGATCAACAACATCCCTTAGTGGAGTTATTAAATTAAAATGGCTTCCATTCAATCATTATAGATGGAAACTTATCGGGAATTCAATGGGAATATGGGTCATAAAAAAATATTCTATGAAAAATTTAGAGTTAAATAGTTGATGGGATCCGATCATATTCATGAGATGTGAGAGAAGATTCAAACCATTAATCATTATATGAAATCCATGTAAATTGAATAGAAAATCTTTGAAATACATCATCGATGCAGACTAGAAGTTGAGGATGGAGATAAATTATCCCTTCAAATATCATAGTAGAATTATTTCATAAGGTTTGGGTTGAATTGAAACCATAGTCCAAAATTAATCTTTCCCTCTTTGTTGTGACCCATGGTTTTATTAATAAAATTAAATTTGCAAATGAATATACTACTTATTATATAATGATGATATATAAAGAAAAAACACTAATTTCTGTTTTGGAAAATTATAAAATATATTTTTTTCATATTTGAAATATAATTAAGCTTCATAAAAATTGATATTATAACCATTTTATGTTGACCATATTGATTATTATATATTTTTCATTATGTTAATGTAAAATTGAAAAATAGTGGAGAATCAATGACATCCACTAGTAGTATAATACCCTATGAAGTACATTTATCATAGCTTATGTTGGAGATAGTATCACTTACCTTTTCCCTTAAGTACAATGAATTTGATATTTAATGACTAATGAACTAGTGAATCAATTTACAGTAGAAGATTAATCTTAATGATATAATTCACCAAAAAAATTTCATCTAATCACTACAAGAATGTTTCATCATTTTACACCATACACATTGGGAATAAACTTGTGTAATACGGGGTTATATATCTGGGCCCTAATTGTGTGAAGTTTTTTAATTTTGTTTTTAAAATAATGATTATTTTTGTCTTCTTATTATTACATTATAAATGATTCAAAAATGAGATTAATAAAATTTATATTTTTATATGATGATCCAAAAATCATATTTTTGGGATATATATTATTTCAATGACGTCACATTTTCCAAATAATTCTAGAATTATTGTATTAAATTTTATTTAAATAGAACATTATTATTAAATAGTATTTAATGTAAATATAAATGTGAGTATAATTTAATGAAGTCAAATATAATTTTCATAATGGGCATAAAACATTTATCATCATAAAAAAAAGTATTTTTTAATAAATAGTGATTTTAATATAAAAGTTAAAATTCACATATTTATAGAATTATCCTGATAGAATAGATATTATTTTTCATTTCAGAGTGTCAAAATTATCCATTGGTGAATGTTTCATAATTTTGGGAGAAAATTTTATTTTTTTGTTAAAAATAAAAATGATATATATAAATATATATATTTGTGTGTGGTATGTATTATGATATCATAAATAAAACAAATGTTTTCTAATAAAAAATATAAAGAGTTTATATGACCAATATTTTGATTCTCCAATAAAATATAACTTTTTTTTATTTATTTGATTCAATTTATACAACCTTAACGAATCCACAAAAACCAATATCATATTTTAGGGTTTTAAAATCTATTATTTATGAACATGGAAAACATCCACATCACTAAGTGTATTATTTTAATTATTTAAAAAAAATAATTATTAGATAATGAATTTCATACTTCTATATAAGAAACCACTTTCAAAACACCAGGTAAAGTTTGTGGTTTTTTTATTTTATCATATAGCATCGAAAAAGTATTTCTAGGAATTAATAATGAATTACTCCCTATTTGGATACAAAGAACCACAAAAAATAAATTATTATTCACTAAAAACCCTTTTATATTTATTGTGCATTACCTTTAAATCTATGGAGTCCTCGTAAAGATACCCTAAAATATTCATAATCTTATAAAAAACATATAGGAACACACTATGAAGGAAAGGTATCCTCTCATTACAGTTTTATTCAAGAACTTTCTTTAAATGATGTAATTTTATATTCAATTTTTCATGTTGGGATTTTTTTAAACAACAATATCAACTTATTTATTATTTTAATTTTATAATATACCACTTTATAACTCATTATTTCCTTCCATGAATGTTTATGTACCCCCATTACTCTTTTATAATTTTCTTATAAATTTCCATGCCAACCATTTTTACAGGGAATAACAATCCCCATTTCTACTCATTGATATTCACCTAGAAATTCGTATCATTCATTTATTTGGAAATTACATGTATTTATCAAACACACCTTAATCATGGGATTATACAAATAATTGATATTGTTTTGTTTTAGAATCTATGTCTCCTAGTTATTCATGAAAATGATATGAATGTGAAAGGTGTTTCTGAAAGTATATAGCCCTCAAATACGTTGGCTAATGTTTTTATCTTAATACATACGATATATAGATCATAGGAGGTTATCCTAATAACTCTATGTTAAGATTCTCTAACATTTATCATTAAATTTTTTGAATGATGTCATATCTTTGGTTGGTTCCACATTAACATGTTGAAATTATGTTATCATATTATAATGCTTTGATGTTCATTTTTATGAATCTCACAACTCATATGTTTCCTTGATATGACTCTTGATTCGTATTTACTTATTTAACATATATTATTATTTCATTTTTATCTTAAATGGATTTATATACCACCCTTTTAATTTTTTCATCCCAAGGTTATCCTTCAAAGTAATCGATGTTCAACGTATTTTATGTGCATATTGGGAAGTTTTTATATATTGTTGTTGTACCCATTTTGCATGTAATAATTCATTATACCTAATTTTACGAAGGAAAATTTCCTCAAAATATTATGGATTTTTATTATGCATATCATTATTTTCTAAATCATGAAATAATTCATATTTAAATATGGATTTTTAGAGTTTGTATTATATAAAATTCAAGTTATTTATTATTATTATGATTCTGAAACCCTAATAAAATTATTAAAGACAAGACTAAACATTTAAAAACATACCTAAATTATATTTTTGTATATATTAAGTGATTTCCATGAAAAAACATCCTTCTGAAGATTCCACAAGTGGATACGGATATGGAATAGTTATACCTAGGCGTAGTAACCCTGAAAGTGGATCATTTGGCCTCACTCGATCATCACATAATGAATGAATAAGTGGCCTTGTTATATACGTAGTTTGAAATGCCCAAGGGATATGATTTTTAAAATTCATATTATTCTTAAAAAAATTACAAGGAGAAAAAAAATACCCACAAAGATTTATAATAAATAATAGATCCTGGGTAACATAAAATAAAACACCAAAATTTATAGGTTAGGGAATATATTTCTTTTTTGTGTTATCCCATTAATTTTCAGGGTTTCCCATTTATTGGTTCAATGGTTTAAATACTTCCATTCAAAAAATTTTCATATTAGTTTTTCAATTACTATAAAAAAGAGAAACTTGGTGAAACAAATATGAGGGTAAATGTGATGACTTCCCAAATGAAATTCCCAACCGGATGGGAGAAAGAGTTTGAAACTTTATTACTAATTTATCAATTAACTAAAATTATGGATAGAAACCTATATTGGGTGGAAAACACATAGCCCACAAAGAACGAACATGTTTTAATTGGTAGCCTTATTCAGAAATGGAATCTATCTTTCTATGGATATGAAAATTCAAATATCATCAAAAAATGGATATAATATATTAAAAATATCTTCTATGTCATTAATTTATATGAAAAAGGGATGGTTGGGTTTCCTGTTTATCATATAAAGGGTGAATCTAATAAATTGAGGATATAAATTTGAAGGAAAGAAACTTGAGGAGGGGATCAATGAGACTGAATAAAAGGAATTATGGAAAATGTTTTTTGATAAATATTTAACTCACACTCTCTAAATTAAATGGGAGAAGTAATTATTTTCCCTCAAGAAATAGGATGAGGAATCGATCTATAAGTATGATGAAAAATTTAAAATATATCCATGGAATGCCTCCATCATTTTCATTAACCATGAAACTAACATTAACCAATAATTATGTTGGATAAATAAATTTCTATAGAAAAATAGAATTAATTACAGAATATGAAAAAATATGTGATTATTGTGTGATATTTACTCAATATATTGAAATAGATGAATCTCACAGATCTCATGGGAGTTGTTATATGAAATAGATAATGGATTTTAATTGTATGGCTATGATAAATAAATCTCATGGATGTAATAAATCCCAATATATAACTTATCCAATATTTTGTTAAAGGAATCCCTTAAATTTTATGAAGTGTACAAGGAAATGATTCTTGTGTTGGAACGTTAGAAATGAACTATGAAGGGATAAAACCACAATTTGACAAAATAATGGAATTCTCTAGTCAACCCATAGCCTATATTTTTTTGTGTCATATTCATGGATATTGGAATATATGAAAATATGTTCACAAATCTAGTGATTTCCAATGAAAAATAAAGGAAACAATATCCAATACCAAGATGGTAAGGGATATCTTATAATATCCCATCTAACGAGGTGGATCCTAATAATGATGTGGTGATAGATATGAGAATTATTAATTATCGAATAGGAAATATACTATTCTTTCATATCATACATGTTTAGTAGAACCATTTTAACTCAAACTAAAAACCAAGAGGCGTAGTAATCAATGAAGATCAATTATTTTTCAAATGTGGAATAACAAAAATGCAACTCAACCCCAATATAAATATAAGTGGTAAATTTCCCATAAAACCTTATTATAATCCCTTTGTAGTAATTCACAACTATTTAGTAAATGTATTGAATTTCCTTGAATATATCTTGCATGAATTTATGAGAGAAGGAAAATCACCTATTTTTTCACTAATCACCTAATTTTTCACTAATCACCCTCTTATTCTATGAAAGTGGATAGAGGAGTATGAATGTACTTTGGTATAATCATCTAAAGTATTGACTTTAATTCCATATGGAATATTTTATATAACATAATTGAATGAGACTACATAAAATATTATCCATAATGAACTAGCCATTATAACGTAATTTGGGTGATCATTTTTGAAAAAAATTGCATGGTCTTCATCCCAGTAGAGTGGTATAGTTCTCCATTATAATTAAACATGGAGATTTAGCTATATCAAATAATTCATATAGATTTACCATTTTTGAACATGTGGAGATAAAAAAATTTAGAGGATAATCTGTTGAGTCAATAAGGTTTTCCTTATGACTATTCCATTCCATCTTATTTTGAAAATCACAAACACCTTATACATAAGAAAATATAAATTTTACCTCCATATGGGAAATTTACTTCATTAAGGAAATTTACCTTAACCTAGATTTTATTATAAATAGCAATATTTTTTGTAAGTAAAAAAAATAGATTCTTAACCAAAATCCCTGAATCATATAATGATAAGTATTGGCGTATTCTGTTTCTAGGATCCGAATTATGGATATGAACTTTCATGAGTTCGACTCCGAACTGTTAAGTAGTTCGACTCCGAACTCTTAAGATGTTCAACTCCGAACTCATTAAGTAGTTCGACTCCGATCTCTTATGTAGTTCGACTCCGAACTAATAAGTAGTTCGACTCCGAACTCTTATGAAGTTCTACTCCAAATTCTTCAGTAGTTCGACTCCGAACTCTTATGAATATTGACTCTGAACATTCATGAGTTCGACTCTGAACTCATAAGTAGGTCGAATTCGAACTTTTACCAGTTCGACTTTGAACTCTACAAGTTTAGATTACGAACCCTGGTGAAACAAGACTCTGAATTTACTTAGAAATTCAGACTCCGGAGTTCTACAGATTTCAGGTTCCGAATTCCTATAGAACAAAATCCGAACATTTCATAACATAGACTTCGAATTTTATTTTGGTTAGACTCAAAAATTTTAATTTTCTTACAGTCTGGAATTTTTCTATGGCTTTTACTTACATATGTTCCATTTCAAAACGATGTTGTGCATTCATTTATACATGAATTATTATTAAATGATGTCGTCTATTCTGTTTCTAATTAACTATTGGTTGAGTTACACATGTACAGGTCCCTCCAAGTTTCATGGAAAATATGACCTTTGGAGGAAGGATCCAACCGTTGGAAATTTTCCTATAAATAGGAGCTCATTTAAAAAATCTCTATAACAAGTTGATCGATCTAGAGAACACACGCTGTTAAGGTGATTTCTAGAGAGAGAAGCTTTTCATGCATTGTGCATACTGAACCACTCGTTCGGATTGCTTTGTGAAACTCCGAATGTTGGTGATTACATTCGAGGGATTCCGGGGATAGGATGACAGAGTTTCTGACTACCTTGATGTTCGAGGTCTTCCTTACTGAGGAAGACAGAGGTTCCAACTACCTTGAAGTTGAGGGCTTTCGGGGATAGCAAGATAGAGACAATGATCTTCGTATCGAGGGCTTACCCTGGTGTGGGTAAGACAGACTTGCTTGAAAGTATAAATCATGGGACCTTTATCCAATTTTATTGGATACCATTCTCTTAGGGTTAAAAGAGTTATTGTTTGTTACATGTAGTTTTACTACTTGTTTGTTTCCGCTGCATATTTTATTGTAAGGAAAGTATAACCTTCTTATATTTCGTTACACTTGTACTCTGATTAATTTAGATTCTATACGCTTTAAGGTAGAATCACTTTTTGTAATCCTTAGTTCCAATTCTTTAATAGGTGTTAGAGGTGTTGTGAATCTTCTTAGTTTAACTTTGTAAACTTAGATATTTCCTTGTCTAAGGAAAACATAGTTATCTGTAACCAACATTAAAGGTTGCAATGGAATTTTTAAAGAATACAATTCACCCCCATCTTGTATATTGAGCATCTACATCACTATTTTGATCCTACAATTGGTATTAGAGAAGGTTTCAGAAATACTTACACTCGCATATAAGTTTTTCTTACTCACGTTTTCATTATTCTTCATCCTTTCTTAGAAAGTATATTCCCATTCCAAAATTTTTCATTCCAAATTATCATTCCGAATTGTCATTCCGAACATTGTGGTTACGAACTCTTGTTACTAACAAGATTGTATACCAAAGGTTATTTTAAGAATGGAAGGAATCAATGTTGGTTCTATTGAGAATCTAAACCCTACAAGGACACCAATTTTTGATTGTAATGACTATGAGTACTAGAGAGATCTAATGAAGACTTTTGTTATCAATATTGGAGTGGATAATTTCGTTATGCTTACTGGTGATTATAAAATTCATGATAAGGAAGTTAGAACTTTCACTAACCCGGAAAAGCAAGAGTATCAACTAAATTATAAGGTATGAAATACTTT
Organism: Viscum album; assembly: GCA_963277665.1. Classification (NCBI taxonomy): domain Eukaryota; kingdom Viridiplantae; phylum Streptophyta; class Magnoliopsida; order Santalales; family Viscaceae; genus Viscum; species Viscum album. The sequence goes on along the minus strand of OY728148.1, from coordinate 1,424,676,561 downwards.
ACTATGTTCAATGACTTGAAATATATATAGCCAAATTTCTTCTTGTGAAGTAGATAATTGTATCTTGAAGAAGTTAGAAGTTACACACTTTGGCACCTCTAAAGTGATTGAAACTAGGAGAGCTATGCTTAGAGCTGAATACCTTGGCTTCAATTTTCCTTATGGAAAACCAATCTGTAAAGTTCAATAGAGATATATGACTATAGTGAACTGTCTTCAGTCTATGAGAGAGAAAGGTCTGGATGAGGAAGCTCTTGTGGATAAGATAATTGATATTATTCTCAATGAGTGGAAATCCAAAAGAACAGCTATTGATGATAATAGGAAGGTCACTCAAGTATCGTTAGATGATCTATTTTGAACTCTTCTCCAACACGAAACAAGAATGAAGAGAAATGATGAAAACATCAAGAAGAAGAATGGGAATGGTACTGTTTCTTTTACAACAACATCAAATCAGATGAAAGCTAAAACTCCTGAGAGAGTAACCAGATCCAAGTCTAAGAAAGATGTTATTCAATCAGAATATAGTGAAAGTGAAGTCTCAGAAAATGAGTTAGAAAATCTTTCATGAAGAATGAACAAGATAGCTGGCCAGAGAAATTTCCAATCCATGTATAATAAAAAGGAAAGGAAAGATATTAAAGATGGAGAAGTTACTTGTTATGAATTCAAGAGAGCTGGACATATTAGACCATATTTCCATTGGCTCAAAAAGAAAGAAAGGAAAGAAATGCATTCTGACAGGAACAGAAAGAAGTATTACAAAACCAAAGCTATGAATGTTCTGAAAACAAATTACACCTGCCAGTGGTGGTGACTCTTCAAGAGAATCTTCTGATTATGAATCTTCAGGACAGAAAAATCTTTCTCTTATAGCCAGATTACCCATTAACAATCATTGCTCTATTTCTAAGGTACAAAATGATGAATCATTGACCAATGTTTCTTTAAATTCTGATGATAGAGAATATTATAACTCTTTGGATTAATAATCCTCTTCTGATGAAGAAAATACTTTACCAACTTAAGAAGAGGTTTCTAGGTTTGCTGAACTTCTTGAGATAGAGAATTCCAAACTCAATAAAATACATGATAAGGCGAACTCTAGGAATACTATTATTACGAAAGAAATATCATATCTTACTAAAGTTCTTTATAGAAAAAATGATGATTTTATAAATATTTCGAAAACTCTTGAGGAAGTAAGTTCTGAGAAGAACAAACTTTATAAAGAGCTAGAAAAACTAGTTTCTAAAAAAAGTGTTTTTGAGCCTAGCTTTAGTTCTAAATCAAATTTTTTTGAAGATAAAAACTATGTTATTAAACTCAAGTCTGAATTTTTTTCTTTAAATAAGTGTTTATCAAAATTTACCCATGGTAAAGAAAATTTTGATAAAATGTATTCAGAAATATGACCTTTATGAAACAAATCCAGATTTGGTTATACCCATGCAAAACCAACTTTTAGTAACAACTACATTGTTCCACAAAGTGACCCATTTTGTACCAAGTGTCAATGTGGTGGTCACTGGGCAAAGAATTGTTTTTTAAATAATACCCAATATTTAGGTTTTCATAAAGCCTATTTTTATAAGAAAGCGTGGGCTCCTAAAATTTTGTTGTCTGGAAAGCTCAGATCCAAAAAAGTTTTGATTCCGAAAGTCTAATTCTTTTCTTATTTTCAGGAAGATAGAGGAAGTACCTATAATAATACGTGGTACATGGATAGTGGATGTTCCCATCACATGTTTGGAAACAAAATATATTTTGAAAAGATTATCAAAACGAAAGGAGGAAAGGTAACTTTCGGAGATAATGCTCAGGGAGAAATTGTTGGTATAGGTAATATTGTTCTTCTTGGTAAAACAATGAGTTCAAATTTTTTATTTGTTAAGGGCCTTAATCACAACCTCATTAGCATAATTTAGTTATGTGATGAAGGATACCATGTGAATTTTAGGAATGATAAGTGTTTAGTTCACAATTCCAAGGAAGAATTGATTCTATCAGCCAATAGGAAAGAGAATGATTACACTTTATACATAGAAGACCATAGGAACCAAGAACTACCTTGCCTAAGTGCAATGGAAGGTCATTCTTGGTTATGTAATAGAATATTAGGTCATTGAAATCTTAATAACTTATGTAAACTCTCTAAGAAGAAACTAGTTAAGGATATACCAGAGCTTAAATTTGATTCTTCTAAAGTTTGTGATCCTTCTAAATATAGAAAGAAACATAAATCTAGTTTTAAATTAATTTTTTAAGTCTCAACAACTGATGCATTACAATTGGTGCACATGGATTTTTTTGGTCCAACACAAACTGGAAGTATTTGAGGAAAATATTTTTTGTTTGTTCTAGTTGACGATTACACCAGATTTACTTGGGTCTATTTTCTAGCAAAGAATTATGAAGCTTTTTCTTATTTCAAAAGTTTTAGAGAACAATTTAAAAATGAGAAAAATCTTCCACTGATTCATAGTGATCATGGAGGAGAACTTCAAAATTCTTATTTTGAAACTTTTTGTAGTAGAAAAGGTATTAATCACAATTTTTCAGAACCTAGAACCCCTCAACAAAATGGTGTAGTTAAAAGTAGAAATAGAATTATTCAAGAGATAACTAGAACCTTGTAGGGTGAATATTCTATAGCTAGACATTTCTGGGCTAAGCCTGTAAGTACTGCTTTTTATACTATAAATTGAGTTTTGATTAGGCCTTTTCTTAATAAAACTCCTTGTGAGTTATGGAATGGTAGAAAACAAAGACATTCCTACTTCAAGGTTTTTGGTTGCAAAGTATTCATTCTGAATACTAATGATAATTTACATAAATTCACACCAAAATATGATGAAGGAATTTTCATAGGCTACTCCACAACTTCTAAGCCATATAGAGTTTTCAATAAAAATACTTGTACTGTTGAAGAAACAATGCATGTAAAATTTGATGAGTTTGATCCTTTTATTTTTAAACCATCCCAACCAACATTCTCAGATGTGTTTTCAAAAACTGATTGTCAACCTTTGATAGAAGATCCTTCTGATAAGGAAAATGTTCAAGAAGATACTTCTGAAATATTTACCCCAGAAGACTTTCTACCCTATGTTGATGAATAGGTTTTAAAAAACCCAAATCAGGTGTTTCTTAAGAATCATCCCAGTGATAGAATCATTGGTGATGTAAATCAACCTGTAAGGACTAGGAGTTCATTGAGAAATGAAGTAGAACATCTAGAATTTCTTTCCCAATTAGAAAAAAAAATCACTGATGAAGATTTAGGTGATGATGATTGGATCAAAGCCATGAAAGATGAACTAAATTAATTTGAAAGGAATTAATTCTGGACCTTGGTTAAAGACCTAAGGAAACTTCTGTCATTGGAGTAAAATGGGTCTTCAGAAACAAGTGTGATGAAAATGGAGTCATAGTATGAAATAAAGCTGGAATAGTTGCTAAAGGCTATAACCATCATGAGTAAATAGACTATGAAGAAACCTATGCTCTAGTATCTAGACATGAATCTATTCGTATTCTACTTGCCATTGCCCCATTCTTCAATTTTAGACCTTTTCAAATGAATGTGAAATGTGCTTTTCTTAACGTTTATGTTCAAGAGGAAGTTTTTGTTGAACAACCTCCTGGATTTGAAGATACAAAACATCCTGATCATGATTTTATACTTACCAAAGCTTTGAATGGTTTTAATCAAGCCCCACGAGCCTGGTATGATAGACTCACATGATTTTTTCTTCAAAATAAGTATGTTAAGGGAAATGCAGATCCAACCCTTTTTATAAAGAAAGATAAGAAAAATGTTTTGATTGTTCAAATTTATGTTGATGACATCATATTCGGTTCAACTCAGCAATATTTAACTGATTCTTTTGCATGTCTAATGAGATCTGAGTTTTAAATGAGAATGATGGGTGAGTAATCTTTTTTCCTTGGTTTTCAAATTTTTCAAAGACCAGAAGGAACCTATATATCTCAACATAATTATATTAAAGATCTTCTCAAAAATTATGGTTATGACAACCCTAAGAGTATAAGTACTCCCGTCGGTACCTCAAACTCATTAGATCTTGATGAAGCTGGGAAACCAGTATATCAAACATCTTTTCGAGGTATGATAGGATGTCTACTATACTTAACAGCTAGTCGACCAGAAATAATGTTTTCAATATTCTTATGTTCAAGATATCAATCCAATCCTAATGAATCTCACTTAAAGGCGGTAAAAGTAATTTCTTGCTACCTAAAGGGAACCATGGATTTAGGATTATTTTATACTTCTAGAAATGATTTTGTTCTAAAAAGATTTTCTGATGCTGACATTGGTGGATATAGAATGGATAGAAAAAGTACATCTAGAACTTGTCATTTCTTAGGAGATTCATTTGTTTCTTGGTCCTGCAAGAAGCAACATTCTATTGCACTTTCCACTGCTAAAGCTGAATATGTAGTAGTTGGAAGTTGTTGTGCTCAAGTGTTGTGGATGCAACACACACTCAAAGATTATGGCCTGAGTTTTACTAAGACACAAGTTTTGTGTGATAACACAAGTTCCATTTCCCTGAGTAAGAACCCTTCACATCACTCTCATGAAAAACACATATACATTAAGAATCACTTTCTTAGGGATCACACAATTAAAAGAGATACCATTCTTCAGTTTATCAAAATGCAAGATCAACATGCTGATATTTTCACAAAATAATTACCCTTCAATATATATAAATACATTAAACAAATGTTAGGAATGATAACCATAAGGTAATCATTCTTTATTAACTTCTTGTTTAACAATTTCCAACAGTAATAAAATCCTTTTCATAGGGGGAGTACATTTAATTGTCAGTATAACTAAAATTTTCGTATTCTATTTTTAAAACGTAGTGTAACTAAAATTTTCATAATTAGTTTTTTTTTTCAAACTTTTCGGAAGTGATGTTTCCGGAATGGAGATTTCTGAAACTAAAATTTCTAGAATGAAAATTTCCAGAACAGAAATTTTCAGGATTAAAATTCTCAGAATGAAAGCTTCTAGAATGGTGAATTTTGTAATAAAAATTTCTGAAATGGAGATTTTTATACTGAAATTTTTGGAATGGAGATTTTCGTACTAGAGTTTTAGTAACGATATTTTCATACTGGAACTTTCGCAATAAGTTTGTTTTTAAATTCATTTCTTCAAGATGAATATTACCAATTACGAACAATCTTTCTAGCCAATCTGAGAACTATTATTTCCTTACATATAGTTTTGTAATCATATTTTCCTTGCTGGTATTTTCCTGAGTTTTTAAAAGTTCAGATTCTAGTTTTTCTCAAATTCGAATGTTTTCCTTAAAAACCTCAAAAGATCGGAGTCATGTTTTTCCTTACGGGAGTGTTTTCAACCGTCAGATCATATCAAATCATATTCAACTGTTAGATGGATTTTGGGAGACCAACGGTCACGTCCATCGCCTAGATAAATGGGACCCCAATACTCGTCCCACATCGATTTTGAAAGCCTTCACGCCTCAAAGCCCTGCTTCTCTTCTTAATACCGGTTCCAAACTTTGCAAAGTCGTTCCAAATCTTGCAGAATTATTCACTAAAAATGTCTGTAGAATCTACATCTCAAGATATGTCAACTACGAAACCAATCTCTAAGTGGTGAGTTTTTAGTGAAAGGTTAGTTCATCCGGATGTCTACAAGCTTGATTCTATTGTTACCATGAATTTAAAGTTGAATGGTTGGGAAGATATATTCATGTTCAAGTCAGAAAAGCAGGATCCAGTTTATACAGATTTTTTGATCGAGTTCTATGAGTCTGTGTCCTTCCTGATAGAAGATGGCAGAGATTGGTTTTCATTCAAGTCTTATGGGAAGACTTATAAGCTATCATACACCAAGGCTGTGAGCTTGGTTGGTTTGTCCTATGAGGGGGAAGCTGAGTTTTTCTCTCATAAGATTCCAAATGAGCAAGGAAGTTTCAACAAGGTGAAGGCTATAAAATGATTTGGACTTAAGGATGCTACGATGGATATGATTGCTCATCTCACTCCGAACAATAAGATTCTTCAGCTCTGGTTACAAGGTTTTCTCGTACCAAGAAGAGGCAATAATGATAATTTCAAGAAAAGTGATATCTATGTTTTAGATTTCTCGGTAAATCTAAGAAAAATTAATTTGATGATGCATGTCTTGATTACGATCAAGAACATCAAATAAGGTAATATGAGAGATCAAATATTTACGTAACCTTTCTTACTATCTAGGCGGATTGTTCGGTTCCTAGAATACTTCAAATTTTCATGCAAATCAATATTTTGGAATTTAATGATTTTGTTAGTAAATGATGATACTTTCAAAAGGTTGAAGATGGGTTTTTCCAAAGAATCTGGAGAATTTTACCCTCTATCTGTAGAAGAGGTTGAAGCAGCTCAGAAAGAAACACAGAATTCAGAACTATCAAAAAGACAAGGAAGAAGAGAAAGGTTAAGGAAGTGGTTGCTGATAAAGAAAATCCCCAGGCTAAAGAAACTCAGTCTACTCCCCCCAAGCCGAAGAAGCAGCAAACATATACAGATGAAGTGGCAGCCAAGTGGAGGGAAGTCAAAGAGAAGAGGAAGGAAGGGGATCCACAATTCGGATTGGACCCTACAGAGGCTAAGGCCTTAAAAGAAAGAGCTGTGGAAGAGCTAGAGAAACAGGAAAAAGAAAAGAATATGAAAAAGAAGTTTTTTGAAGCTGAAGTGGTGCAATATTTGCTGAAATCTACAGAGTTAGCTTCTGGAATGCTTCCCGTTCCGGAAAAATTGAGTTTTGATCCTTCTTTACTAGAAGCTGCAGCCAAGAACTATGTCACTCTGGAAAAAGCCGAGGATAAAGAAGTAGTTGAAGAAGCTGAAAAATATGTTGCTGAAGAAGTATAGGAATAAGAACAAGAAGAAGAACAAGAGGGAAGTGAAGATTTAGATGGCTTGATCAAGAATGCAGAGTTTTATAAAGATAAGGCAGAATCCACAATGTTAGTAACTCCTGGAAAGGGATATGAGGAGGCTAGTAAGAATGATGATAATCAACAACAAGAAGAAGTAGAAAAAAATGTCTTGAATGATGAGGAAGAGTCTGATGAGAGGAATTTTCCTTATGGAAGGTCAAGAAAAACAGAAACTAGGTGAAGACCAGATTATACAAGTTTCTGAATCCTAGGAAGTATCTCTTGATGAGAAACCTATTCCAAGAGCCGATAAGGGGAAACAAGCTCTAATGGAGACTCCTATAAAAGATATCACCGGGAAGAATGAGGTTGGTGGTACTTCTAGAGGAAAGTTAGTGCAAGATGAAGAAGATCAATCTCTATGAAAATTATCTAATTCAGAATCATCATCTCATAGGCATGATTTTGTTGTTCAATCTCTGAAGAAGTTGGTGGACACCATTCCGATTCTTCCAACTATATAATCCAGATTCTAGATGCTGCAACAAAGTATGAATCAAAAATCAGATTCCTATCCATGGTCATGGATAAGTTTGTGAAGATGATTACTGAACAAAAAAGTTTCTTATCGATTGTGATGTGCATAGAAAGTCTTGCAGTAAGGTAACAAAGTGGTCTAAGAGAGTTGATGAAGATTTAGTTCGGTTTGAGAATATTCAGGATGAAGTTCAAAATGCTTTTGAAATGGAGGATAAAAAGGTTAACGAGATTTATGAAAAGCTGACCCAAGAGCAAATTTCTTGAAATCAACAGGTCAGAGACCTGAATGGGAAGCTTAACTCAGTATCTCAGAATTGGAGAAGTGAAAGAGATTTCCAGATTGAGTTTAAGGGGAAGTTTGAAAAGCAAGATGAAATAATAAAATTGCAGAAAGAAGCCATGGAGGCTCAGGCATATTCTTTAAATGTCCATGAATAAAAGGTAAAAGCCTTGGAGAGGCAAGTTGAGGAAGATCAAAAACACATGAAGAAACTCAAAGCCTTGTTAAAGAAGCTCATCTTGAAGGAGAAGGAAGACAAATGAACTCACTCCGATTGTTTTTTTGTAATTGTCTTTCATTGTAAATTTTTTCCCAACTCTAATGAAATGTTATTTGGTTAGATCTATCTTGAAATATACTAATGTTTTAGGTACCATATTTTATTTTCCATTCCCTTCAATTGTTTTTCAAAATCACAAAGGTAGAGAATGAAAAAGAACTACTCCTAAGGAGGAGAAAGGAAAATTTATAAGTGAAATATTCTTAATAAAAGGGGGAGTTTATCACTATGAAGTTTTTCATTCATACAATAATGAAAACTCCACTCCAGAAATTCAGAATACAATCCTTAGTGTTTGAATTCATAAGGAGGAGTTAGTTGTATTCACTATCATTCATGAACAAAGGGAGATATGTTTTAATTTAAAAGTCTAATGAATTTTTTTAATGTCCTTATATTCTTTTTCGTAAGGATGTTTGTGCTTTCTAAAAGGGGGAGATTATTGAGTCAATAAGGTTTTCGTTATGGCTTTTCCATTACTTCTTTTTTTGAAAATCACAAACACCTTATACTTGAGCAAATATAATTTTTACCTACATAAGGTAAATTTACTTATTTAAGGAAATTTACCTTAACCTATATTTTCATATAAATAGAAATATTTTTCTTAAGTACAAAAACCAGATTCTTAACCAAAATCCTGGAATCATATACTGATAAGTATTGGAGTATTCTGTTTCTAGGATCTGAATTCAGGATATGAACTATAATGATGTTCCACTCTAAATTTTGGATACAAACTTTCATGAGTTAGACTCCGAACTTTTAAGTAGTTCGACTCCGAAATCTTATGTAGTTTGACTCCGAACACTTATGAAGTTCTACTCTGAACTCCATAAGTAGTTTGACACCGAACTCTTAAGTAGTTCGACTCCGAACTCTTAAGTAGTTCGACTCCGAACTCTTATGATGTTAGACTTTGAATTCATAAGTAGTTCGACTCCGAATTCTTATGAAGATCGACTCCGAACATTCATGAGTTCGACTCCAAACTCTTATATACTTCGACTCCGAACTCTTATAAAATTCGGCTCCGAACTCTTAAGTAGTTCGACTATGAACTTTTACCAGTTCGACTTTGAAATATGCAATTTTTGATTCCGAACCCTGGTGAAACCAAACTCTGAATTTCCTTAGAAATTCAGACTCCGGACTTCTACAGATTTCTGTTTCTGAATTCTTATAGAACAGAATCCTAACATTTCTTAACATAGACTCCAAATTTCATTTTGGTTAGATTTCAAACTTTTAATTTGCTTACACTCTCGAATTTTTGTATGGATTTTACATACATATGTTTCATTTCAAAACGATGTCGTGCATTCAGTTATACATGAATTATTATTAAACGATGTAGTCTATTATGTTTCTAATTAACTATTGGTTGAGTTACATGTGTACAGGCCCCTCCTAGTTTCATGGAAAATATGACCGTTGGAGGAAGGAACCGACCGTTTGAAATTTTCCTATAAATAAGATCTCATTTGAAAGAGCTCCATAACAATTTGTTCGATCTAGAGACCACATGCTATTAATGTGATATCTAGAGAGAGAAGATTTTCATGATTTTTGCATACTGAACCGCTCATTCAGATTGCTTCGTGCGACTCTGAATGTTGGTGATTACATTCGAGGGCTTCTGGGGATAGGAAGACAGAGGTTCCGACTACCTTGAAGTTCAAGGGCTTCCTTGCTGAGGAAGACAGAGGTTCCAACTACCTTGAAGTTGAGGGCTTGCGGGGATATCAAGACATAGACACCAATCTTCGAATCGAGGGATTACCATGGTGTGTGTAAGACAGACTTGCTTGAAAGTATAAATCAAGGGACATTTATCCAAGGTTGTTGGATACCATTCTCTTTGGGTTAAAAGAGTTATTGTTTGTTATATATAGTTGTACTACTTGTTTGTTTCTGCGGAATATTGAATTGTAAGGAAAGTATAACCTTCTTATATTTCCTTACATATGTACTCTGATTAATTTAGATTCTATACGCTTTAAGGTAGAATATCTTTTTGTAAAACTTAGTTCCAATTCTCCAATAGGTGTTCGAGGAGTTGTGAATCTGCTTAGTTTAACTTTGTAAACTTAGATCTTTCCTTGTCTAAGGAAAACATAGTTATCCATAACCAACTTTAATGGTTCCAAAGGAATTTTTAAAGTATACAATTCACCCCCATATTGTATATTGAGCATCTACATCACTATTTCATTCCTACATAATGTAGATAAAAGGTTTATATACCCTAATGCTTCATCATTGGGTGAACTGGTCATTTTCATCAAGAAGTTAGATGGGTAAATGTGATTATGCATTGATTATAATGAGCTCAACATGATCATAGTAAAAAATAATATCTTATACCATATATTAATAACTTTATTATCAACTATGTGGAGCCAAATACTTATACAATGTGCATGTTCCACATTGATATTGTCATGTAAAGGATAATAAGGAGGATACCCACTATGAAATATTTTTACACAAGGCACGTCAACTAAGGAAAAATTATCATTACATTCTGAATCACTAACTATATAAATATCATCATGGATATGCAAAATAAAATATTTATATATTACCATGAAATTTTAATGGTAGTATTTTTAGATCATATTCATATATACTCGAAATGGAAAGAGGAACAAGGGGAGAATTTTAATGTTATACTAACAACATTGTAGATATAAACATTGTTTGATATGTAATGTTTCGAAATTTCAATGTAACTTAATTAAATTATATGGAATTATTTGGAGACTATATGATTTTATGACACCTAATTCCAAGGTCTGGTGAGCCCAGAATCGAATTTTGAACTTTTTTAAAGATCATTTAAGTAAACAACCGATTAGGTTTTTCCAACTTTTACATCAGTGCTTGGATCAAAAATAAGAGGGCACCATTGATCACAGAACAACATGATTCCCCTAGAATGGACATAACATCGACCAATGATGGTAGACCATAAAAGTTAGTTTTAGTACATATCAAAAAATAATAAATTAACTTAAAAAAATATTTTATTATATTTTCTCTTTGTTGGGTGGTTTCACGACAACACTGTGATGCAGTGATGAAGATGTGATGATCCCCTTTAATGATAATCTTTAACAAAAGAGAAAACTACACGTTGTTTCATTAGTGAAACAACGTAATGATGTAGAAACAAAACATAATATAAATGATACAACACATTTCTCTATTAATGAGAAAATACATTGGGGAATCAAATGTGGAATTCCTCTGATGAAACAATGCTGAATATCCTATCCAACGATGAATGAAAAACATTGGAGAATCACTAGTGTCATAAATGCACCTTGAATAATAGGAATGGCTTCGAACGAAACATGAATCCTCACGGGAAGATCACTTCCATGATGGAAACCTTTAATTTAGGGGTTTTTATTGTTTTATGTTTCCACGTTCACTTTTCTAAATGGAAAATGATGATCAACCCATGAACCAGTTGATCCATTAATCACTCTTTCATGTAGGATGAGGTATTAATTAGGTTTTATATACTATGATTAATTATTTTTCGATAAAACGTCAATCCCAAACCTCCCCATGTTTAAACCACTAACACAGAGAAAACATGAAAACAAAAACATGGCCCAAGTCCCTCTACCATGTGTTTCTTCTGTAGTCTTCATGAACACATCTACAAAGTGTCATGTAGGAGGATTTTAGGACATAACATGGAAGATGAAATACCCCTATGGCTGTAGGCACAAGAGACATTAATAAAGGACCACTAGAGTCCAACCGGTGGTCCTCTGAAGAACCCATTGGCCGGAAAAGATGGTGCGCCAGATGATACACCACAGCTATCTCGGGTCGTGATGGTGCAACAAGTGCCACCATCAACCATTTAGGCGGTTACAAATAGGTGTGTGAGGCCACCAGTCCATGTCGGTGCACTGAAGATGCGACACCACACCGCGTCACACGTGACAGAGGCCATTTTCGATTGACTACGGTGGAGGAGGTTGTCCCACAGATGACCCACAAGGCAGTGGGATACGGAAACGGCTTCCAGCCATGTCTCGGCTAGGCAGACTGATTAGGGAATGAACATCATTATCTGGTCAGGCTAGACCCATGGGACAATAGACCAGACTAGGCTGGAACCATGCTTGTCAGGGTCTGGGTCGGATCTGTGGACCCGGGTCATGATGGTGGAACACATGCCGGGTAGGTATGACTAGGTCAGACTTGACCCAGTCCTAACCAGACCATTTTTTGAAAATTGTCAATATATTTCAAATCAGGCATCTAATTGATGATCTATTAGTGGTGTTGAAACCCTCTCAAAGAGGCAGATCGTTTGTAATATTCTATGGAGGATTTCATGGAAGATGTAATTCAACGAATGGATTGAGGATCAGTTCTCACAGAATCAAGAACATTCTCTACAGAAACCCTACTATTGGTTGAGACCTAATGACTACTAACAAGAGAACACATGTGCATCAGATACTATGGACCAGTGGGAAGAAGCTAATGTGTGATCTGGTTGGCCCATAATGTGGATTGACTCTGTGTGACCCAAAAGACCCACGATACACGATAGGAAGAGTACCTCAGTATAACCAAGGTGGGAATAAGCTTCTATGTGACCCGACATGCCCAATTTGGGGAGAATCCTTGAGTGACCCAAAACACCAATGGTACTAATTAGGGATGAGTACCATATCAATCCATGGTTAGTGGAAAACAAATTTTGTGTGACCTGGTTGGCCCACTATACTCATTGAGGAGGAGTTCCTTAGCAAACCATGGTGCTAGATGACATAAGTGATGATCCTATTTTCATACTGTAGATTATACATGGCATGAGTTTCTTGTTCCGTAGGTTTCTTTGTGGATTTATTTGTTCTCTTTCCTTGTTGGTTTGGGGTCCATATGGATTATATTGTTACTCACCCCTATATGACCATCACCTTCACATGTTGTGTCTGCTGTATAAATCTGCCACCATGATGGAGGAATTAGTGGCCCAGGACATGGTGGTTCCCATTGCAATCATGTAGGTGGGGCATATTTCTAAAACATCCAGCAGCTAATCTACACATACCCATCATGTGGGGTTTCCAGCGGATGACGTTCAATGTTTTCCTTGTACATTGTTATTTTTGGTCTAACTTTTCTTTGGTTTTTATTATGAACCTTTTGAACTTCATTTTGTACTTTCAACCATTGATTGTTTAGTGTCATGAATATATACTTATATATATTTGGGATTTGTTTGTTTGTACGTGCATACATGTACTCAGGAAAATGCCTCTCACATGTAGGTTGATGTCTTCAGTGCTATTTTCCTACCACTGGCATTCAGAAGGTGGGATTGGGGTATGTCATGACACATGGCCCGAGGGACAAGTCTTGAAAATGTGGATTCATAAGCAGTCTACTCAACATCAATAAACGAGAGTCCATTGTTTTCTTTTTGGGTAACAATGTTAAATATTTCAAGTCTGACATTCAGATTTTGGGAGTCTAGTATTGGTGAAGTGGTCGGCGTATCCATATACCATGACTTTTTATTATTCATTTTTGTATCAATACATAGAAACAATGTTTGCATGAATCATATAGGAATTGATTAATTCATTATTATCCTCTTGAATAAGAGTCATCTCACTAGGTATAATCTGTTAACCTTGGTCCATCATGATATGTATTAGGATGCCTCCATGTAGACGACCATCTCAAATTCCAAAGTGCGACTATGACAATAGCCCACCTAGAAATGAGGTATTAGTTCAAGGACCAGTTCTATGTATGGACCCACCGGGTGGTGCACCAGAATTACCACCACCCATTGATCAACAGTTACTATCGGCGTTACTGGTAGAGGATGCGTGTATGTTCAACGATTTGCATGAGTTCCAAAGAGAGATACCTCCCATGTTTTGCGGAGTGAGATATCCTCAAAAATATGGGGACTGGATGGAGGCATTGACATGGGTCATTAGATTAGTGGGAAATCCACTTGACCAAATATAGATCGTAGCTGTGAGCCTTTTTCAGGGCCCAACATGGAGATGGTGGAGCCTGACAATTTTGAATCATGATTGGGTGCCACTCTCTTGGGTTTACATCAACAATATTTATTAGGAGGAGTTCTCCCCCATGACCTTGCACATGGTGAACATACAAGAGTTGATTCATCTACAGTAGAGTAGCATGTCAGTAGTAGTGTAATTTGAGAAGTTTATATATTTGACTCGCTACTACACAAACATTGTGTCAAACCCTTTCGTCAGGGCCTGGACCATTGATCAAATACTCATACTGGATATCAGGGTGTCCATGGGGGCTCTCAACATCCCCACTCTGGATTGAGTGAAAGATTAAGCCCTTTTTGTAGAGAGATTTCTGGTAGAGAAGTAGCCAACAACCGGAGCCACCAGCATACATAAGGTGAAAAAGACTTCAATGTTGAGTAGCAAACAACATACGCGGGGACCCAACTAGGATAGATATTTCTAGGGACGACCCAAGGTCATTGGTTTGGATGTGCGGGGCTCCCAGAGAAGAGGGGGTCAGTAGTGAACCAGGTTGTGCTTCTCATGTGGTGAGAAGGGACACATGGAACATGACTACCCGGCCCGCCACACAAATGATCGCAAGACAGCCAAGGGACCACGAAGGTAGGGGAATAGGTACGAGCATGGATGTCCATTGGGTGAAAAACATAGAAGGGGAGCAGGACATGTGGCAGGTGGTGGACGAATGTTTGAGGTGCTACAAACACCACCCCTAGGTGGTCCACCACAGGCTCCAGGAGCTGGAGGATAGGGGCGAGGCTGGCTTCAGGAGATGAAGGCATACAACAACGTTTCTCCAGAGATGATTATAGGTACGATCTACATAATTTCTTGACCCTAGTTAAATAGAGTCTATGCATTATTACATAACATTGGCATGATCACAAGAGATCAAGTCTTGACAAACTGATTAGTTTAGTAGCCTTGGAAGTACAAGATACATACATAAGTTTTACATTACGTCATGAAATAATGAAATATAACATTGTGTCCCCTTTGAACACACTCATATCCTTTGGCATATCCCAGAAGGTTAATTATAATATTTTTTTCACATCTAGGGAAATAGAAAACATAACAAATGGGTAATCTCATATTCATAGTGGGGATAACAATATAGAGGAAACTATCATAAATAATCAAAAGAATTTAAGGAAATGTATAAGACTAAAACAAAAGCATTATAAACTTAAACATTAGCATAATACGGAAAAGAAGAATCACATAAATCCATTTACTTATTCACATAGAAATTCTACTAGTGGATTAATCATATGTAATTTCAATCGCTAAATATATTAATTATGGAATGCATAATTCCATTTATCATAACTAGATAGTTAGGTCCTTGTGCTAAGACTACAAATAAAGATTTTGTCTTGGCCTTCTACCAAGACACTAGTTTGACACATGAGACCTACCAATGCATCAATGAGCTATAATGGTCTCCACCCGTCACTTACTAAGTCCAAATCATTCTTCATATGAAAATATTGAATGATAATTTAGTCATTCATTTTAAAACTATCACATGAAATGTCAATATTTTAACCAAAGACCATGAATGTTATAAAAATAAAACATCAACATTCAAGCATAACACATTCAATACAATATGGAAGGTTGCATTATAATTAATCAACCTCAATAAAGAATAATGAAGGATATTTACATAGATGAAAATAATCAATAAAACTATTTGAGAGAAATATCCCCTTTTTCGTGAAAACATTTAAATGTTTCACTATTTATCAAGAAGATATTGAAAGATAGATTTTTGAATCAATGTTTCCCATACCAAATTAAAACTGTTAAAATGAATTTTAATTTAAAAATATTAATGTCTCTATAAATAAATAATTAACACCATTATTACAACTTGTACATTAGTGAGAAATATTTAGAAGAATAAATCATTAAAAACATTTAAATTGATATTTTATTTTGAGTTACAAACCAAATGAGAGAGGCTTGAATACAAACACATTATGTAATAAAAAATTATAATATCATGAGAATAAATTGATTCATGATACACTATGTCAATGTAGTATATATACACCATATAAAGAAATAAAAACCATTTATCACCCAAAACATTGATTCTATTGAAATATAATTAACAAAGTTATATTAAAAGATCATATATAATGTCATATTTATGTTTGTGTTTATTTCATAATTTAATAAAAATGATGTCACCATTATACAGGATGTCAACCTACCCTCTAATAAGGAAAATTATCAGGTAAGGGGTTTTCATCTCACTTTTTATTCCAGTGAGATTCATGCTATGTTGCCACTATTTCCTTTTGTGTGGTGTATGTAATACCCATGATTGTATTATTTGTGTAATATACTCTAAATTATGGCTATTTATATCTTCATTGTATGATCCTTCATTCATGGGGTGTATGTTTTGTAAGTTACCAAATCAGTAATGGAATTTCTAATTTAAATTTCCACTCATTGGGTTTTACACAATCATCATTGATTTTTTTACTCCAAGATTATGTGTGAAATCACTCTTTATGTAAAATTTAAAAGTAAAACTAATTCCAATTACCTAAATTGGATTAAAATATAAAACTATAATCAAATTATGCACCAAAGGCATTCAAATTTATAAATTAAGACTATAAACTAATTTTATTAAAAAAATTGTTTCAATAAAAATTTAGTATTTTTCACTTTTCACTAAAATATGAAGTTTTTTAGAAAATAGACAAAAATTTATCCAACTAAAATTTTAATTTTGCCACTTCTAAAGAAGAATATTATTTTGTCAAATTTAATATATGAAATTTTCAAATATTGGATTTGAAAAGGGTTCTCTACTAAAAGGCAGTAAAATACCATTTTTTGAAAAATAATTCTTTTAACATAAAAATTGATTTTTTTGTTATATTATGTCTATGAAAAACATAATATTGATTTTAGAATTTTAATTAGTATATAAAATTAAAAATTTAGTTAATATTATTCATAACAGTTTTTAAATTACTAGTTTGGTAATTCATGGTGCGCTCGAACTCAGTGTTGCATGTAGTGCGGGCTATTTAATTGTTTTAAAGAAAATAACAACTGTGATATTTTGGGATGTTATATTATTCCCACCATTTGGAAATTTAGTCCTAAAAATTTTAGAATTGGTCTTCGTAACTTCATTGAAATTTCCACCTCTAAAAAAGAGTCAATAAAACAATCTCTTTTATATAATGAAAGAGATGTACAAAGGTTACCTACGATAACCCATACTAGGATTCCATGTAGGAAAAAATGGATATAGAAGAAAAAAAAGTTCTAATTTATGATGTAAATTGATAGAATACATTATTAGGAGAATGTTAATAACAAGAACACCACAAACATATGATTGGTTAAAGAGTAAATAGTTTCCTAGTTGGAAAAGTTAGTAGAAAGTTTTTTTTGTCTTAAGTTCTATTTCATAAATATTAGGAATTTATTTATGTGATTGAATATTAACCTAAAGAGATATACTGACTTTTTATGTAGAGTTTCATTGATTAAAAAGTTTCTACCACTAACACATCTTTTTTCCAAATAATTATCATTCAAAAAGAAATGGTCACACCTGAAGAGATAGAATCATCTTTTAGAGACTCACATAATCCACAAAGGATGATCTATATATTTCCCTTGCCTTTTTAGATTAACAAAAACCCAATGGTTAGTAAAAGATCATATGATCCCAGAAATGGATTACCCATTATAGAATGAAACACTAATATTAATTTTGAAAATTAAACAAACAATACCCAAAGTTTAAAAAAGACCATTCAAGAAACAATTGTCCTTTAAATCCTTTAATATAATACATTCTATAATTGAAACCCAAAACTTAGAATAATTTAATCACATAGTCATTCATATTAAATATTAACATTTATCTCAAAATAACATCAACTACTCTTAAAGTCTCATTCAAAAGTGTAATTAACCAAATCACATATTCTCAATGATATGTTAATCATTTCCATTAATAACCTGAATCTCAATAAAAACATTGATTCTTCTAAAACAATAAAAATACACCATTAATTATCAAATTAAATCCCATAGTATTCTTTTTTAATTAGTCATATAGTGTTCCAAACAGAGTGAATGTCTTTCAAAATAACATTTATCAATTAATCACTAAATCATTTTCTAATACTAAGGATATCCTTTTGAAAAAAAATATGATCCCAAATCAATTTATTATTAATCAAAAAATTCATTTCACTAAGAACAATTAGTCACAGTAACCAGGTACTTCACGTAGTGCAGTGGTAAACGATAAATCCCAGTTGCACTTTGGTTGTGGGTTTGATTCCCGTAACTTTTTCTGACTCGACAGGTTGTCACACAGTCTTCACGTTGAAATTTTTTCAAAAACTATATTTTATAACATTCCCAAAATTAAATAAATTCCTCAAAATAACTAAAATATAATTTAACCCCAAATGATATCTCATACCTTGAATTTTCATCCTGAAATTAAATAACCTGTAATTGCCTCCAATTCATGGATCATATAAACCAAAATGATTCTTTATAAAAATATCCAAAATAGAAAGGATAATTAATCCTCAAATAGAATATTCACATATCAAACTACATGGTTACACATACAAGAGAAAATTATTCAAGAGTAATCCCATCAATAAAGAGAATTAATAATTTTAAACATTTTTCAATCCATTTATTTTCGCATAGGTTCTTCCATGACCATGTAGTTATCCTATAGAATAGCGAATTGGTTAGGGTAATGCCCATGTACCCCTAAATTTACAAGAAATGACAATAAATTGATTCTTAGCATCATTTTTTTCATTAATATTATTCCTTATTTTCCTCAGTAATCCTTTAATTTGTATCCTTCTTTCCCACACATAAAGCATTTCTTTGTTCCATTGAGAAAAATTACAGGGTGTCTCCTTCCACATTTCCCGCATGAAGGAAATTGAGATATTTTTCTCCATGGTCTCCACTAATGGAACATTAATCATTCTCTGCATTTCTCATATTTGTTGTATTTGGTATTTGGTTAATGTATATATTGTTGGTCATATTTTTTACAACCTTCTTCGGCAAGAACAAAATGTCTTTTACGCCTATCAACATTCCATTTAGTTTCCCATTTCCGCCATCATTCCCACCTTGTACATCATGTTAATTACTACTATGAAATCCTTATAATCCAGTCCTTGACTAAAACCAAAAAGCATAGTGTGAGTAAAAATATTCATAAAATCATTTAGATATTATCATGAGACCATATTTTCAATCTAAAACACCATAGGATTAACCAAGGTCATTTATTCTCATATTATATTAAAATCCTTCAAATTGGTTTGTAATGAAAATGTTAATTATCATAATCA
Organism: Viscum album; assembly: GCA_963277665.1. NCBI lineage: Eukaryota > Viridiplantae > Streptophyta > Magnoliopsida > Santalales > Viscaceae > Viscum > Viscum album. Next base: position 1,424,657,068 of record OY728148.1, on the reverse strand, counting down.
TATCCCCTCGAGTGTTTCATAACAATTAGTGCAGCTAGACCTGTTGTCATGCACCATTTTCCATTCAAGTCTAGATCAAAGTGGTATTTTTGGGTTTTACAACTCAGAACATCTTTGCCAGACCGGCCTCTACCTTCTCATATCTATAAAGGTAATAATTTCTTAGAAATCCCAAATAATATTAAAATTATCGAAATTTATGGATGTTATTCTATACTAATCATCAAATTCAATATTTGGATAGTGTTTTCTAATCAATGTTTTTCCAAATATAGCTTCTAAGGTTTGTAATAAACATACTTTCAAATCAACTATAACGCTCTGACCCTAGTTAACCATACATGGTGAATTTTTACATAATATTGGCATGATCACAAGAAATTTTGACTCGAATAAATGATTAATTTATTATCTTCGGAAGTACTAAATACATACCTATGTTTTACGTTAAATCATGAAATTATGAAAAACAACATTGTGTCACCTTTGAACACACTCATATCCTTTTTCCTATACCCATAGGTTAATCAAAATATACTTCTTCATATATTGGAAAAAAGAATACATAAGAAATGGGTGAGCTCATATGCTAAGTAGGGATAACCATATAGAAGAAACTATCATAAATAAACATAAACATTTAAGACAATGTATAATACTAAAACAAAAGCCTTTTAAACATAAGCATTAGCTTAATATGGAAATGATAAATCAAATAATTCTATTTAATTTTTCATATGAATATTATACTAGTCGAATAATCACATGTAATATCAATAGATAATTTCATTATGATGGAATATAGAATGTTGGACATCATAACCACATAGTCAAGGCCTCGTGCCAAGACTACAAATAATAATTTTTTCAAGGCCTTGTTCCAAAACACTAGTTTGTCTAATTATACCTACCGATGCATTGAGTAGATATAGCAGGCTCCACCCATCACTTACTAAGCCAAATTCAATCCCTATATGAAAAATGATGAAAGATAATTCAGACATTCATATTAAAACTAGCAAACCTAATGTCCTTTTTTAACCACAAACTATGAATGGTATAAAAATAGAACATCCCCAATCAAACATTACCCATTCTATACAACATTAAAGATTGAATTATAGTAAATAAACCTCAATCAATAATAATTATGGATATTGACATAGATAAAAATAATTCGTTAAACTATTTGAGATAAATTTCAACTTTTTCTTGAAAACATTTAAAAGTTTCAATATTTAAAAAGAAACTGTTAAAAGATAGATTTTCTAATCAATGTGTCCCATACCAATTGGAATCATTTAAAATTAATTTTAATTTTAAAATATTCATGTCTATATAAATAAATCCTAAACCCCATTTTCAAAAAATGGACATTAATGAGAATGATATACAAGTAAAATCGTTAACACATTTAAAATGGTATTTTATTTAGAGTTTATAACCAAATGAGAGACACTTGAAAAAAAAAATTTGTGGTAACAAAAATGTTATATATAATGAGAATAAATGGATTTATGATATACTATTTCAGTGTACAATATATACACCATATAAAAGTGTAATGGTGCATAACAACAAAGAAGTCTCAATGGAATGTAAATTTAGATTAAATCCCTTATAAAGACTGTATCTTTATGTTAAGGATAAATAAATGACAAAATTATGTGTGAAAAATATAAAAACACTCAATATGATTGGATATTAAGAGTAAATCAATTGGACTACATTCACAAATATTCTACTAAAAACATCACCAATGACTTGGATGTTTAACTCAAAGAAATGAAATTCGGTTAACATTACTCTTATGAAGATCATATCGATGACATGAGAATTTTTCAATAGAGTGATTATGTGTATTAAAACTATATGAAAACAAAGGGTAGTTGAAATTACTACATAAATAAATAAATAGGCATTTCACAAATAATTTTGGAGAAAAATAATCAATGATGTTTGCGTAAAACCGAAGGAGTGGAAATTTAAATTAGAAATTAACTTACCAATTTTGTAACTTACGAAACATACACCCCATGAATGTAGGATTATAAAATAAAGATGTTAATAACAAAATATTAATGTATATTTCACAAATAATACAATCAGGGGAAGTACTTACACCACACAAAATAAAATAGTGGCAATATAGCATGAGTCTCATGGGAATAATAACTGAGATGAAAAACCCTTAACTTTTACTTTTCCATAGTAGAGGTTAGGATAAACTTCTGGATAATTGTCAAATAATTTTTATTAAATTATAAAAGAACCACATACATAAATATGATAAGACATATAATTTACTACTATTAATTTTTTAATGATATTATTGTAGTATCATTGTTATAGTTGCTAACTGATTCGTTTTCCTTTATATGTTTTGTTATATAAATCATGATTGTCATGGATTTCATGTACTTAATTCACAACAATAAAGATATTATGTTATAAAAAAAATATTTTTCATCATAAAATGAAAAATATTCTTGAATAGTTACAATGGGGAACGAAATCTCATCACATCGTGGAGACTGTAAGCCGTACGTACGCAAGAATGAAAATATCATTCTATTAGTGGTTAAATAGTATATAATTGGAAGGTATATTATATATAAATAATAATTGAAATGTTATATTTCTTATTACATCAGTTAAACTCATTATTATAACCATCCAAATAATGAAGTGTTTAACAACAAACTACACCACGATGTGGAGACGGTAAACCGTACGTACACATATATGGTTACATTGCCATTCATATGATGTATAGAATAATGAATATGGTTGTAACATATTTATAGTAACATCAAAAATATTTATAATGATCTGTTGTTAGTATTTTGGTATGGAAAAAACAATGAAAGTGGAATTGGATGAAGTAAAGAACATTGAAAGAGGTGATGAAATTATTACCTCATCTCCGGGTGCTTCCTTTTGATTTGATGAAAAGAGCACCATTGGATGGATTTATGTTCAATGTAATTCCTCTATGTTGAAGTGAGGGTAGTAGGGAGGATATTTAGGAAGGTTTTTGAGGAGACAAATGGCTATGGAAGAGTGATTTTTAGAGAAGTGGAAGTACACTTTTACAAGAGAGGTGAGGGTCACTTTTGGAAAAGCTTAAAATATTATTTTTTTTATAAACTAATTATCGGTTATTAATGGTACCAAATGGATTAATTTCCCGAATATGGTGGGGATTGGTCTAAATATAATTAGCCAACATGTTTTAGATATGTTTAAGTCACCATATTAACCTTATCTTTTAGATCTAATTCTTAGTTAAATAGTTTAACTTTCATCCTGTCTTCTTGTATTTTTATATCACATGGTTAATTAACATATTATAAAATACCCATATTACCTAAATTGAATAATTAATGACATATTTATCATCTTATAATATATTTGGATGAAATTTATATTTTTATAAATATTATATCATTTAATAATATAGTATTTTCTTTTAAATACTCATTAATATCCATTTTGACACTATTTAGAATTTGTTTTTTGTGAAAGTCCAAAAAACGTGATTACATAGAATACAATACATTAAATAAACCCTAATATATAATATTAACCTTTAAAATTCGGGGAAATCATCAAAAGTTTCAATTTACATTAATTATGATATTTATAATATCATTTATTTTAATCATTCATTAATAAGGTAATTACTGCATCATCATTATTTCATAAATAAAATTAATTATTTAATGACAAAAAATTATAAATAAAATACCATGATGTAGAAAATATATGTATCTTTCTAATAAATATTTATTGTCTAATTAATCTTATGTATAACCCTATGTTCAAAATGATTTAGTTATTATACGTTGAATTTAACACTTTTATCTCTTCTTTAAATAAAATCATAATAAATGTCATAATATAATAAAATAGGATCAAAAGGATCATGATTTGTTCCTACGGTTGAATTTGATCGAAAAAAACTTATCTACTAGAATTTGGTCATGTGTTTGGGTAATTATAATGTCATTTGTACCATTAATTATCGTATTTACATTTAATAGTGGGAAATAAAATTCAAAAGTTCTTATTCACTATGTTTTTTTTAATCCTAATAAAACACATTTTACTTACTAATTTGAACTGTTTCTCTATGATTATTTATATTCAATTCACAAAAGCGGTAAAAAAAATTTTATGCGAATTTGCAAATGTACCTAGAAGGTGAGTAAAAGGCGGGAAAAAGTTCAATAATTTTTTTTTATATAATCTTATTTTAACATTAATTCAATGAAATAAATTAGAATAATATAAGTATAATGTATCGATTTTGACTTTATAATAAAATTAAATTAAAAAAAAATATTTAAACAAAATGTCGGCTTTAAACAATAATGCACTGTTTTTCACTATTTATAAAAAAATTGAATGTTTTTTTAAAAATACCAAAAATTCATCCAAAGATAATATTGATATGCCAAATTAAAAAATGAAGTATATTTCACCAAATTCAAAACATAGAAGTTTTATTAATTAATTTTAAAAAATAATCTTGTTGTCAAAACTAGAATGTGGGTCTTTGAGAAGTAAAAACTATCAAAAGATTGATATGTGTTCATGTCCAATTTAAATGTAAAATTACATCCAATGACAGAAATCATATTAAATAAAAAATAAAATCTAGTTTTTCTTCAAACTATTAAAATATATAATATTACAATATAAATTATTTTTTTTAAAAATGTTGCTCTCAATTAAAATTTAGTATTTTAATTATTCATCAACTACTCTTAATGTCTAATACAAAAGTGTAATTAACCAAATCACATATTCTCTATGATAGTGTAATCACTTATATTAATAACCTGAATCTCTATAAAAACATGGATTATTCCAAAATAAAAAAAATCCACCATTACTACTCAAATTAAATTCTATAGTATTCAATTTTTTAGGAATATAGTTTTCCCAACAGAGCGGCCATCTTCCAAAATAACATTTATCACATAATCACCAAATCATTTTATTATACTAAGGATATCCATTTAATAAAACATATGATCCAAACTCATATTATTATTGATCAATAAAATCATTTAACTAAAAAGTATAATTCAAACTAAGCATGGACCTCCAGTATTCTAGAGGTAGGCGATAAATCCCAGTCACACTTTGGTTGCGTGTTCGATTCCCACAGCTTTGTCTGATGCGAAGGGTTGTCACATTGTCTGTGTTTTTTCCTTTTCAAAAACGTTATTTTATAACATTCCAGAAAAGAGATAAATTCCTCAAAATAACCTTAACCTAATTTAACTTCAAATGTTATCTCATACCTTGCATTTTCATCCCAAAAATTCATAACCAATAATTTCTTCAAATTCAAGGATCATATAATCCAAAATGGTTCTTTAAAACTATATCCAAAAAATAAAAGATAATTTGTCCCCTAATATCATTATCACAAAAACAATATAGGGTTACAAAAAGAGGAGAAAGGTTTTCCAAAGTAATCCCATCAACAAAGAGCATTCACGCTCTTAAACATTTATCTATCCATTTATTTTCATATAGGTTATTACATGACCTAGTGGTTACCCTATAGAATATGGAATAGACTCAGGTAATGCCTAGGTCCCCTCTATTTATGGGAACTGACTATATATAGGTTATTAGGATCATTTTTTCTCCCATAATACTATTCATTTTCCTTAAAAAATCATTACATTATGTCCTTTTTACCACATATAAATCATTTATTTGTTCCATTGAGACACTTTATTGGGTGTCACCTTCCACATTTTTGGCATGATGGAAATTGAGTTTTCTTTTTTCCACGGTCTCCACTACTAATGATCTTATCATTTTATGCCTTTCTCTTCATTTTTGTGTCTTAGAGTTGGTTAATGTATATATTGTTGATCATATTTTTGGAAACCATCTTTGGCATAAACATGATAACTTTTACGAATATCAAAATTCCATTATTTTTGGTCACTTCCACCATTGTTCCCACATTTTATATTATTCTCACTATTACTATGACATCCTAGGAATCCATCCATTGACTAAATCACGAAATCATAGTGTGAGTAAAAATAGTCATAAAATCATTTTGAGAATATCATGAAACCTTATTTTCAATGTAAAACACATGTGTATTAACCATGGTTATTTATTTTCATCTTATATTAAAATCCTTAAAATCAGTTTGTAATTAAAATCCGAGTTATCCAAAGCATATCCCCCAAGTGTGTTGTAACCAAGAGTGTAGCAAGGTTCATTATCGTGCACTTGTTACCAGTTAAGTCTAGCTTAAAGCGGTGATTTTGGGTTTTATCCTTAGGTACATCCGTTCCAGAGCCACCTCAACCTTCTCGTATCTAGATTGGGATGCATTTCTTGGAAAACCCATATAATATTTACATTACCAAAATTTATGTACGTTCTTCTATAATAATCATAAAAGTATATCTTAGGGTTGTGTTTTATAATCAGGGTATTTCTAAATATAGCTTCCATGGTTTGTTCTAGACATCCTCTCATACCAACTATAATTCCCCGACCCTAGTCACCTAGAGTGGGGGATGTATTACATAACATTTTCATGATCACCAGAGATAATGTCTATAAATAATGATTAGATTAATATCTTTGTTAGTACTTGATACATACATAAGTTTGACATTGCATCAGGAAATAAAGAAAAACAAACATTTTTCACCTTTGAAAATAGTCATATCCTTTGGAATATCCCTTCAGGTTAATCATAAAATAATTCCTCACATCTAGGGAATAATAAAACATAAGAAAATGGTGATCTGAGATTCTCATTAGGGATAACAATATAGCAGAAATTATCATAAATATTTATTAAAATTTAAGGCAATATATAGGACTAATACAAAAGACTTTTAATCCAAAACATCAGCAAAATATAGAAAATATAAATCAAATGGTGCCATTTACATATTCACATGGATATTCTACTAGTTTAATAATCAAATGTAATATCAATAGGTAACTTTATAATGATGAAATTCATAATGTCGGACATCATAACCATAGAGTAAAGGTCACGTGCCAATTAATTAAATTAATATTATTTCAAGGCCTTATGCCAAGACACTAGTTTTTCTCATGAGACCCATTGATGCATTGGGGAGATATATTGGTCTCCACCATTCAGTTACTAATTCAAATTCATTCCTCATATAAAAATGTTGAAAGATTATTTAAACATTCGTATTAAAACTAGCATACAAAATGTCTATATTTTAACTACAAACCATGAATGGTATAATAATAGAACTTCCACTGTCAAACATAACTCATTAAATAAAATATCTAAGATTTTATTAAAATAAATAAACCTCAATCAAGAATAATGAATGATATTGGCATAGATTAATATAATTAGGAAAACTATTTGGGAGAAATATCCACTTTTTCTTGATAACATTTAAAAGTTTCACTATTTATCAAGAAGATACTAAAAGAAATATTTTTTAATCAAATTGTCCCATACAACATTGAAACATTTAAAATGGATTTTAATTTTAAAATATTCATGTCTATATAAATAAATAATTCACACCATTTTTAAAACATGGACATTAATGAGAAATATTTAGAAGAATAATCTTTAAAACATTTAAATTGATATTTTAGTTAGAATTCCTAACCAAATGAGAGACGCTTGAATAAACAAATTGAGGATATAAAAACAATATAATACCATGAGAATAAATGGATTCATGATAAACTATGTCAAAGTATAGTATATACGCCATAGAAAAGTTAATTGGAGTAACAACAAAGAAGTCTCAATGTAATGTAAATTGAGATTAAATCCCTTATAATGATTGTATCATTAGGTTAAGGAAAAATAAATGACATAATTATATTTAAAAAATAGAAATACACTAAATATGATTGGATATTTAGTGTAAATAAATAAGGGTACATTCACACTTATTGTTGTAAAAACAACACTAATGACTTGGTTGTTTACCTCAATGAAAGGAAATTGAGTAAAAATTACACTTATCATGTTCATATTGATGACTTGAGAATTTATATATGTAGTGATTATGTGTATAAAAATTATATCCACACAAAGGGGAGTGTGAATTACTAAATAAATAAATAAATAGTGATTTCACAAATAATCTTTGAGTAAAATAATCAATGATGTTTGCGTAAAACCCAATTATTGGAAATTGAAATTAGAAATTTCTATAGAGATTTGGTAACATACGAAACATACACACCATGAAAGAAGTATAATACAATATATATGTAAATAATCATAAATTAAATTATATTACAAAAATAATACAATCATTGGTAGTACATACACAATACAAAACGAAATAGTGGTAATATAGTATGAATTTCACGGGAAAAAGAAGTTAGATGAAAGAACCTTACCCTATACTTTTCCTTAGTAGAGGGTCAGTTATACTCCTGTTTAACGGTGAAATAATTTTTATTAAATTATAATATAACCACATACATAAATATTATATCATATATGCTCTTAATATATTGTATTGTTAATGATGTTTCAGTATTACAATTGTTTAGGGTGTTAACTGATTCGTTTTCCTTTATATTTTTTATTGTGTAAGACATTCTTATTATGGATAGGATGTTTTGGATTCATATCAAGAGTTATATTATTTTCTTAAACATTATTTTTAACCATCAAATGAATATTACTTCTGAATGGTTATGAAGGGGAATGAAATCTCATCGCGTCGAGGAGATGGTAAGCCGTACGTATGCAGGAGAGACAATATCATTATATTAGTGATGAAATATTATCTAATTGGATGGTATATTATATATAAAGAATAATTAAAATTCTATATTTATTTTTTAATCAGTTATACTCATTATTTTACCCATCCAAATAATGATGTGGTGAATAACAGACTACACCACGATGTTGAGATGGTAAGCCGTACGTACGTACGTATAGTGACTTTTTCATTCATAGGAGGTAAATAATAATGAAAATGGTTGTAACATATTTATAATAACATCAAATTATGTATAACTTACTGGATATTTCTTTTTTTTTCTGGAAACAAAAATGAAATGTGACATGGAAGATGAAACTAACTTTGAAAGAGGTGATGAAATTATAACCTCTTCTTCGGGTGCTTCCTTTGGATTTGATCAAAAGTGCTCCGTAGGTTGGCCTTATAATAAAATCATGTCATATAGAATTAAGTTACGATAGTTGTAAGAATATTTGGTTAGGGTTTGGCTGATCCAAATTTCATTGGAGCTGTGATTTTCAGGGAAGGAGAAGTACTCATTTATATGAGAGGTGAGGGTCAGTTTAGGAAAAGCTTGAAATATTATTTTATTATAAAATAATTATCATTTTATAATTTCTCTAAAAGGATTTTTTTGAGTATAAGGTGGGTATGGATCTAAAAACTCTCTAATAATAGGTTTTAAAAAAGTTTAGTTTACCATATTAACCTTATCTTTTAGATTTAATACTTAGTTAAATAGTTTATCTTTTACCATGTCTTCTTGTATTTTTATATTACATTGTTAATAAACATAGTATAATATGCCAAAATAACATAATGTGTTTATTTAATGATATATATACAAATATATATGTCTTTTGTATGAACCTTATATTTATTGTAATATTATATCGTTTAATAATACAATATTTGTTTTAAATACCCATTTATGTCAATTATGATAGTTTTTAGTATTTGGTTTCTGTTAAAGTCCATAAAACATGACCACTTCACAAAAAAATAAATTAAATCACCCCTAAAATGTCATATTTACCTTTAAAATTAGTTTAATTAATCAAATCACTCAATTTTCATTTATTTGATATTTATAATATCAATTATTTTAATCTTACATTAACAAGGTAATTACTACATCATCATTATGTCAAAAATAAATCATATTATTTAATGTATAAAAATTATAAATAAAATCCAATGGTTTATAAAATCTTTTTATCTTTATAATTAATACTTATAGTCTAATTTATCTTATGTATAACCCAAAATTGAAAATGGTTTATTTATTAGACATTGAATTTATCACTTTTAACTCTTCTTTAAATAAAATAATAATAAATGTCCTAATCTAATAAAATTGGATAAAAAATATCATATTTTACTCCTAATATTGATTTTGGTCGAAATAAACTTATCCAATAGAATTACGACACATTTTAGGGTAATTATAATATAATATTTTTCCTTTAATTACGCTATTTAATTTTTACTGTGGTAAAAAAAATCAAAAGTTATTATTCACCAAAAAATATTTTCATCCTATTGAACCACATTTTTCTTACTGATATCAACAGTGTGTCTTGAATTTTTTAAATTCAATACACAAAAGCAGTAAAATTATGTTTTATGCAAATTTAAAAATATCCCTAGAATGTGAGTAAAAGATGGTAAAAAGTTCAATAATGTTTTATATATGTAATCTTATTATAAAATGAAATTAATCAATTAAATTATAATAATATAGATATTATGTGTCTAATTTTAATTTAAAATAAATTTAAATTTAAAATATTTATTTAAATAAAAAAGCAGCATTAAACAATAACACATTGTTTATCACTATTCATCAAAAAATTAATGTTTTTAGAAAAATACCAAAAATTCACTCAAAGCTAATTTTGATATTCCAATTTAAAAAATTATGTATAGTTTACCAAATTCAAATAATAGAAGTTTTATAAGATAATTTAATAAATATTCCTATTGTCAAAACCAGAAAGCGAGTTTTTGAGAAATAAAAAATATCAAAAGATTGATATGTGTTTATGTCCAATTTAAAGGTAAAATTTCTTCCAATGGCCAAAATTGAATTAAATGATAAAAATATAATATAATTATAATTAAAAAAATTAAAATGTATAATTTAACATTATAAATTTTTATTATAAAAAATGTTCTTCTTAATTAAAATTTTGTATTTTTCACAATTTATTAAAATATACAAGTTATCATCAAAGAACATAAAATAAATCCGAACTAAATTTTTATGTCTCAATTATAAATAATATGTTTGAATAGATACAAATGTAAAATATCGGATTTAAACTGGGTTCTCCATTAAATAGCGGTAAAATTAGATTTTTTTGAAAAATAATTCCTTTATCTGAAAAATTGATTTTGTTGCTATCACTAATAGAAAAATCCCCTATACCAACAGTTTGGAACCATTGGTATAGCATATATCGACGATTAAAAGAACGTTTTTCAGGTTTGACGTGGGGATAGGTCTATACCTACATTTCTGGGAAAACTGTTGGTATAGACCATTACAAATGGTTTGAAAACCCATTTGTATAGGTCACATGAAAAATCTATAACAATGGTTTCATAGAATCGTTGGTATAGGTAATTAAAAATAATTAACATTGTTGGTTTTGATCCTATCACCACCCATTTATAATCCAATAACCTAACCACTAACCTAACATTACTTTTTTTATATAATATTATAAATATATATGTTTATATTCATAAGTATTTTAAATTAGGTTTTATTTAATTTTATTTAATGAAATATTTCATAAAATAATGTATGTACCAATACCAATGTTTATGAGGACTGTTGGTCCATGTGCATCAATGTTTTGAGCTATACCAATGGTTTTTCCAAAACCATTGTATAGGGTCACTATGATGGACACATACAATGATTTATTGCTATAACCATTTGTATAGGTTCATAGAAGTGAATAATAAAAATAATTTAGATAAAACCGTTGTTATAGGTCCATAAAAGTGACCTATAATGACGGTTTTTGCCAAACTATTGGTATAGGTCTAAATTAGTGACCTTTACTAACAGTTTAGCCAAAACTGTTGGTATAGTTTCCATTTCTACTACTATATATTATGTCTATGAAACACATAATTTGGATGTTAATATTATCTAGAGTATATTAAATTAAAAATGTAGTTAATATTATTCATAATTGTTTTTTATGGATAGTTTTGTATGTTGTGGTGCGCTCAAACTCAGTGTTTCATGCATCACAAGATATTTTATTTCTTTAAATAAGATAACTTAATATGAAATCTTGGGGTGATACAATCTATGTATTTTCCACCTTAGTTGCAGTTCTTATTGACACAGGTTCCTGTCAATCAATCTTTTCCATGGAATTCATTCTAGGATCGAAGATTTTGGTGGAACTTTTGGCTCGATCCTTATGATTATGGACTCATATGGGAGGGGATTCGAAAATTATACACTGGTTATGGAAGTTTGAGCTTACTATAAGAGGAAAGTTCTTCGATTGGGGTCTTTTTTTAGTGGTGTCAAGGGCTTACGACATCATCTTATTTATGGTCTGATTATCAACATTCCATGCTCAAATCGACTGCATTAGTGGAAAAGTGTGGGGTGTCTGTATGGATGGGACGAGGTTTTGATTCCCTGTCGAGATGGTAACTATTTCAGCACATGAAAAACTTTATCTGATCATGGTGTTTCCAATCAATAACTAGTTATCGAGCCTCACCATTTGTTTAGTGGATGGGAGGAGTCCAACATTTTCTGTTGTGGGGGAAGAGTATGATGATGTCCTTCCTGAGGATGTCCTGGGACCACCTTCTCATATGGAGGTAGAGTTATTTATTGACCTGTACCCCCAGACAACACCGATATCCCCATAAGAATATCAAATGGCTCTCATAGAGCTTTCGGGATTGAGGGTACAGTTGAAGGACTTGCAGGAGTAGGGCTTCATGAGGCCAAACGTTTCACCATGCCCATCCATAGTATTGTTTTCAAAGAAGGAATACATGAGATTAAGGATATGCGTGGACTTCCAATGCCTGAACCAGGTGAATGTGAAGAACAAGTATCATATTCTGAGGATTAAAGACCTCTTCTAACTATTTAAGAGAGAGAGGTGGTTCTCAAAGATTGACATCTAATATGGAAATCATCAGCTTTGTGTATGAGATGAGGATGTATAGAATATCGCCATTAGATGCCGGTATGACAACAAAGAGTTTGTGGTGATTCCATTCTGCATGACCGATTCCATATTAGTTTTCATGGGACCCATGAATATATTCTTCCGACCTTACCTCGATCATTTCGTGGTGGTCTTTATCAATGGAATGATGGTGTACTCAGAATCAGAATAGGAGCATGCTACACATATGCGGATTGTCCCGAATATGCTATAAGAGAACTAGATTTATGTGAAGCTCTCAAGGTTCTAGTTTTGGACTTGGGAAGTCCACCTACTAGGACACGTCTTCACAGTGGATGGAGTTGTAATGGATCCAAAAAAGGTATAGGCAATTCTTTCTTTGAAGACACCAAGGAGTGTGAATTAGGTGAGGAGTTACTTGGGTTTGCTAGATAGTACCATAGGTTCATGAAAATATTTTCCAGAGTATCAATACCGTTATCAACCTTCGAATGGAAAGAAAATCTCCTCCTGTTGAAGGATATGTTTCATTGGGATTTCCAAGAGCTGAGGTGGAGACTAACAAGTTCCCTTATCTTGAGTGTACCAGAGGAGGGTGTTGGGTATATAGTTTTATGTGATGAATTGTGGACCATACTGGGTTGTTTCAAGATATAGGAGTGTGCGTTGATCACTTACGACTCACAATGGTTGAGGATGCTTGAGTTGAACTGTGTGACCCATGATTTGGAGTTAGAAAAAATGGCCTTTTACATAAAGATGTGGTGGAATTACTTGATGGGTGAATGATTTACCATCTACTCTAACCACAAGAGTCTTAGGTATATCTTCTCCCAAAAGGAAAAAAACATGATACAATGATGATGGATGAAGTTCCCCCTGGACCATAAATTTGAGAGAGTCTATAAACATGGGAAGAGGAAGATATTGGCAGATGCGCTTAGTAAAAGGTCCAGTCTATAGTTGCTGAGTGAGGAGACATATAACTTAGCCGCAAGGTAGATATCCTTCATGGTTGTGATAGAGAAACTTACCCTTAGTTAATGGTTATCAGTCCCCCACACATTCAACGAGTTATGGAGGAAAATTTTGTGGATATTAACTACGGGGCCTGACATGCTCAGTTATCCTTCGGACATGCTTGTGATAGATTTTTGGCAGGTGGGGAGCACATCATCCATTTCAGAGGAAAGACCATAGTACTAGGGACATTGTGGGAGGAGGTGTTTAAGAGTTCCATAAATTCCCATTTGTGGTATATCCTGCTGTACTGAATATGTACCGGGACCTCTAATGTTAGTGATGGTGTACAAGGATGAATAAAGTGGTGGCATAGTTAATTTCATGATGCCTTAATTGTCAGTAAGTGAAGGCTGAGTATCAGGTTTTAACAACCTTGGCCGAGTGACTGGAGGTACCATAGTGGAAGTGGGATGGTATCTCAATGGACATTATGATGGGGTTACCAAAAATGTCTAGTGTCTACCATTATATTTGGGTGATCATTGGACAAATCACCAGTAGGTGTAAGATCCTACCCATTCAAGAGGTGGGATCAACAGGGGGAATGAGGTGCCTCTGCATCCAAGAGATATTGCGACTTCATAGGGTGCGTTCGACAACCGTCTCAGACAGTGAATCACACTTTACATCCTAGTTGGGGAAGGGATTGTAGGAGGTTTTCATGAATTATTTGCACTTGATCACATGTTTTAACCATTATACAGATGGCCATAAAGAGAAAACCATATAACCCTTAGAGGAAATGCATCATACTTGCATCCTTTATTATGGACTTAGTTTGGAGGACCAGCTTCCAGTGGTGGAGTTTTAATACAATAATTGCTATCAATACACTATCGCCATGGCACTGTTTGAGGCCTTGTATTGGTGGCTTTGTAGATCACCTCTATTCAAGAGAAATCTAGGGGATTTAAAACTCAGAGGTCCAGAGTTGGTACAAGATTCCATAGAGATGGTGAAGATCATCCAGGAGAGGATGATGACTACACATAGTAGACTAAAATATTATGTGGACAAGAGATTTAGAACCATTGATTTCGAGAAGGGAGACCATGTTATCAATTGGGTCACACCCCGACTGGGATTGCAGATATTTGGTAGGGGGTCTTGTTATCTTTGATGTTTATCAGACCATTCCAAATTGTGAGAAGAGTTTGAAATGTTTCGTACTGTGAAGATCATCCCCCACAGATGAACCAGGTGCTTGATTCTTTTCATGTGTCACAGCATAGGTGGTATGTGCATGATCCATCACATGTCATCAACTAGGGGGAGCTGGAGTTCGATTATGGTCTGACATTAGCAGAGATTCTGGTGGAGATAGGGAATGGAAAAAAGTGAGACCTTCATTGAAGGTTGATCCCTCAAGTTCACAATTGGTTGTAACATATGAATCTTTAGGAGAAAACATAGGACCAGGAGGCTTAGATTAGTGCTTAGTGCCCCAATTTGTTTGTTTTGTCTTGTTTTTTCTTATGAGGGAATGGAGCCCAAAAATGGGGGACTAATGTAATGTCCTATAATTTCCATGTATTTTTTTTAAAAAATTGAATTGAATTATTTATTTTACTAGACTCAATGAAAACACCTGATTCTGAGGCTCCAGGAGCCCGGAACAGAATTTCGAACAATTTTAATGTCCATTTAAGTACTCATTTTATCATGTTTTTCAAAAATTTAAACCGGTTCGTGAATCAAAAATCATAGAGCACCATTCAACTGAGAACAACAGGATTCTTCTAGAATGTTCTTAACATTGACAAGTAGGGGTCGATTAAAAAAGATTATTTTCAGACTTTTTAGAGAATAATACAATCACATAAAGAGTTATTTTATATTCATTTCTCACCATTGTGAGGTGGTACGCCAGCACTACAGTGCAGGGATAAGGTGGCGACGAGATCCTTTAATGCTACACCTTAACAGAAGAAGAAAAAACACAGTATTTCATTAATAAAATAGTGTAATGATGTGGCATCACAACATAATATAAATGCTACGATGTTTTTCTCTATTAATAAGATAAATAATTGGGGAATCAAATGGTTAATTCCACTAACGATCCTACGGAGAAAATCCACTCCAATGATGAAAGAATAATTATAGAGAATCACTAGAAATGAAAACATACATTGATGAACGTGAATGGAGGGGTAAGAACGATGAAATATTTGAACAGAACATGAATCCTCGCAGGCGGATCACTTCAGCAATGAAAACATTTGAGGCAGGGTTTTTTTTGTTTTATGTTTCCCTATTCTTGATTCTAAATGAAGAATGAAGGTCAACACTTGTACTAGATGATCTGTGGATTGATTTTCCATTAGAAAGGGTGTTTTTTTTAGTTTTCTATTCCATGAATAATTATTCATTTTAGGAACCTTAGTCCCAACCCTACCCATCCTTAAACCTCTAATGCAGAGGGTTCATGCTGGCACGAACAAGTCTTGATCCCCTATGCCTTGTGTTTTTTTGTACATTCTTTATGACCACATCTTAAAAGTGGAGAAAAGGAGGATTCAAGGCCATCATATGGAATATAGAATCCCTCGAAGGCTATTGGTGCAAGCGGTGTGAAGAATGGACCACCGGATCAGACTCAGTGGTCGGTCGAAGAACCCGCTGGTGCCCCAGCACCAGCGGTGGCACAACGAAAGATGTGATGTGGCCAGATCAGACCATAACAGTGTGGAAAGGTCTTGTAGACTCCATTCCAGTATCTGGAAGTGGGTGGACATGGCCACACTACCGCATTGGGGCACCGTAGACATGGAACCACACCTCGTCACACATTGAAAAGGTCGTAGTAGAATGCAGATTATGGAGGAGGAATCCCAACAGATGACCCATGAGGTAAGGGGATATGGACCCTACTTCCTATTTCATCTTGGTCCAGAGGAATAGAGAGGTTGCGGGCCACCCCATCTGGCAGGTCCCAGGTCATGTTGGGTCTATGTCGGGTCGGTGAACAAGAGTTAGGTAGGGTCTATCAAATCGGATGAGACCAAACCCATACCCAACCGACCCCTGTTTTGAAAAAACATCAATATCTTTCAAATCAAGCATCTGATCTATGATGTTTCACGCCTCACGATGAGGTTTAATTTTTTTTATACTATATGGAAGCTTTCATTGATGTTGATATTCGACGAATTTCATGAGGAGTGGTTCTCTCGGAATCAAGTTCACTACACGAAGATACCTCTTTATTGGATGAGACATGAAGACTGCTAACAAGAGACCCTATGTGGATCAGATACTATGGACTTGGGGGATGCATCATATGTGTGACCTAGTAGGCCCATGGTGGGGAGTGACTCTGTGTGACCCCATAGACCCACGATACACAACAAGAGGAGTAACTCAGTGTGACCAATGTGGGAAGCAGCTTGTGACTGTCCTAGAATGCCCATGGTGGGGAGCAGATCTCATGATACCTAGTATACCCATAGTAATCATTAGGGATGAGAAATGAAACCATCCAAAATTAGTGGGAAGTAGCTTCTATGTGACCCGATAGGCCCACTATACTCATTGAGGAGGATTTCTCCAGTATCCCAAGGTGTTCAATGACATGACTGAGGTCCCAACATTCATATCATAGATTATACGTGGTGTGATATTTCTTGTTTCATGGTTTTCATTGTGGATTTATTTTTGGTCATTAATTATTGGTTTGGGGTCCCTATTTAGTATATTATTACTCGCCCTTGCACTATATTCACTTGAACATGTTGTTTCTGGTGTAGATGACCGCCACCTTGACAGAGGACTTGGTGTCCCAGGACCTAGTGATGCCCAGGGAGACTAGGAAGGAGGGGAAAATTTCTACAGATTCCAAAAGTAATTATACAATTACAAATCAGGTGGGGTTTCCAGCCAATTACTTTCATATTTTTCCTTGTATATTCATGTTTTCAGTTTATATTTTGTTGAGTTCCTATTCTGTCACATTTTACAAATAGTTTGTACATTTACCCAATGGTTGTTTAGTGGCATGCATTTTCATTTTTACAGCTTTGTGTTATGGTGTTGTGTTCATGCTTACTAGTACTCAGGAAAATGCATCCCACTTGAAGGTTGATGCCTTCGACACTAGTCGCCATCCCCTGGCCATCAGGAGAAGGGCTTGGGGTATGTCATGACACAAGTCAGGGGGAATTGGTTGTGACATGAAATGTATTGAAAATGATATTTTTAGATAATGGAAGTTACATTCCTAGGGAATACTATCTAAAAAATTATAAAAATGACTCCTTAAAAAAATAAATGAAATTAGAGGATTTCCCTAACCAACATCTGTGAGAGAAACTTATAGATTCCATAGATAATGTGGTTACTATTGTATATCTTTGAGAAACAAATCACTATAACCAATCCCACTAAACAAGATAAATCTAAATTTATTCAGGAATTTCAAGACAAATGAATGTGAGGATAAATTTTTATTGTTAATTATGTGGCTAATAACTACATCTATACGCACATTACCATCAAATGGAGAATTATTTTTGATCTATAGTGATCCTTCCAAAAGGGATTGAGTTGTTTCCTGAAACTTGATTAAAAATGTTACCTTATTTATACAAACAATTATTTCTCCATGGGAATAAATACCAAATTCATTATCAATAATTAACTATATTAATCATCATGTTGAAGATTTATAGTCATTATATTTATAGGGAGAGGTTACATATATATATATATATGCATCATAAATTACCCATGTACATATTCAGCTAATTAGAGATCATTACATGAAAATGAAGGTGGTTAGATGTGATCATGGATTTTTGTGGTTCAATCTATTACCATCATTGGATAGTGAATAATGTGACAATGGATATTAGTAGAAAGAAACCCACAACACTAACCATAATGTTGTTTTAATAGTATCCAATCATCTTGGACATGTAGAGGATGGGTGTGTGAATAGTAAAAAGAAAATTATCCTAATTTTATCAAATAAAATTTCAAACAACCATTAATAAAATGATCATGGATGCCCAAAATATAATGAAGTGGTAATGAAAAAGGAAGAGAATATTATGGAGTTGAAAATTTCTAAATTGTTATATATATATATATATATTGTGGAACCCGAAAATGTGTACCCAAAAACAAAATCTGAAAATGTAACTACTATATGATTCATGTAGTTAATTATTCATTATTTATCCTGGAAGCACTAAAATGTATAAATATCTAAATAAATACTTCTAGTGGGACAACATGGGGAGGGGGATTGCGTAATTTCTATCTTGATAGTCGGTATTACTAAATTTGAATAAATAAAAAACCAAAGTATGAGGGTAACATGAAACCATTTCCAAGAATGTATGGAAATGATAAATCAAAAACATGGATTTCATCATAGTACACCCCATGAAATCTAAATGAAATAATTTCATCTTGGTGGTAGTAAACCAACTTACAAAATTATGAAATTTCATTACTATGTAGAAGATTTATTTCAAAACCAACTCACCATGATGTACATAATGAATGTAGTAATACCACATAGAGAGAAACTCCCATCTGTATCTCATTGAGATCTGTGCTTTACCTCATTTTAATGCTCAATCCATTATCAAGAACTATATATGGAACTCAGTTTCAGTACTAATTGTCACCCTCATATGGATGGTTAATACATGAGAAACATAAAAAATTTGATGGATATAATATAATCAATATCAATATATATCCAGGGATGTTTTGATATACCACATCTCATAGTTGAGTTATCATATAGCAATCAGTTCTATTCTATAATTCCAATGGAATCTTATGCATCTATGTGTCGAAAGTGGATTAAAACACCAATATACTATGATGACGTTGGAGAGTGGATTCTTATGTGATTTAATTTTATCAAGGATATGGAATATAAGAATCATATAATTCAATGTCATATTAAACCCACAAAAATTCGATATAATATCTATATAGGATATCCTCAAGTATATATAGATATTTACGTCATAGATAATGTTTTTTTTGTATAGCTCTAGGGAATAACTATTGAAAGTGGTTTCCCTAGACCCAACTTGTAATGTGCTTTGATTACTATTACATGTATTCAGTTTGTTTTTATACATGTGTTTATCTTTCCATGATAGTGTAGATACTTCTACATCCAATTCATTAATGGAAATGTCCATAGATTACCCGTCACATCAAATGGTTATAGCAGGTGCCCAGATATAATGAGAACCCTGAGATACCATGACAATAATCATAAAGTAACGTCCTATGGTCTAGATACATCAATATGAAAGGAAACAGATGACGTGTGACCATCAGGTGCTGGGGGCTCATAAGCATTGAAAACATTATCATAATGTTCGCACATGATGATCTCTAGATATTGAGATCATGGGGACATACCCACTCAATAAGGACACCACATGTTTCTGGTGTCATTTTTCGTTCTTATCTATGGATATGTGTAATTGTCGCCTTACATTATATCATTATCATTGAATTTCATTTAATTACGTACATTTGATATAAGGTAAAACCCATGGTGACAAAGTCTTGGTGAGTTAGTTTTTATCGGGTACATCATTAATGGCATGGCATTGATTGAATGATCGAGAAAGGATTTGTCACTTACAAGTTTAGGAAGAGATATCCCAGTCCTGGTTGATTAGGATGGTTGAACTTTATATAAATTCATGGCCACGGTAGTCGAATGTAAAAACATCCGGACAAATCAACAAACAAAATAAAGCAAATAAAGAATGATGACACAAGTATGAATTCTGCCTTATTGAGATATCGATGATGAAGATATTATATTTCATGGACTGTGTTCATATTAAGGCAGTTGTTGCATTGACTTTTCATTATCTCTATAGGGGCCTCGATGGGTTGCTAGACTCCTCTCTAGATCGGTGGTATTAATTAGTCCTATTGAGATAAGGGCCTAGAGGGTCACACACAATAACGCCTTGAGAATCAGCCCTATTATGGGAATATGAAATTAGAACTTGGTGGGACCCACCAAAGGGTCCGTGAACTATCCAAGTTGTATGGATCACCAAATAATAAAAAATTTTCATTAATTATTCGAGTTTATAATAATTCGTTGAATTTATTTATAACCTGTATTTACAAGTTACATACTAAATACATGTATTAATATTATTTGACTAGATTTAAATTTACTAGGTTCGTTTGATATTAGAAGGAGGAATGAGTCGAGTTAAAGACTCAAAGTTATCACGTAATATATTTATATATTACATGTAAGTGATAAATTGAAAATATTATTTATAGAATAATTTTAGTTGTCATAAATAATTATTTAGATCACTTATATAGAGGACGTCTATTACACGGGGGCCAGGAACATACACCACGTGTTTGAAACACTCCCTATATAAGTGAGAGAGAGGCTCTCCCATGATTACAATTCATGTGTCAAGATTGGGAGCAACTCTCTCCTACTGGAACTTAGAGAGAGAGAGACTCTCAAGAAAAGAAGGATCTCCAAGATCATCCATCCCAGATCAAAGCTTCCTCCTTTTTGGTGATCCTCACTGCACTAATGTGAGTGTCAAAGATCCGTGCTAGCACCCAGATCGTAATGAACGGCGTGCGAGCATATTTGAATGGCGTGTGTGGACGATCTAGAGGACTTTGACATTAGAGTCTTCGATTAACGATCGCCGGCATCCTGTGCATCAATTCTGAACAACGTAAACGTTCAGTTTAATTTTTGTGCTCCTTATGAACCTTGCGAGATCCTTGGACCAAGCTGGGACAAGTTCACCAGAGTTGACAGGGTTATGTCACTCCGGTGAAGTAGAAAATTTATATTTTCAGCCCACCGGCTTCCGCTGCGTAGTCCTGGTACCCAAAAATAAAATCAAGAGATTTTTAAATGAGGGAAAGTTTATTCCAAGAAACAATGTCCCCTTCAAGATGCATGATCAAACTTGATTTATAGAATATCAACTACCAACCCCACTAATCCTAACGTAATCACTTTATCTGTTCCTTGTATCTCTCTTGAAGATATACATATGAGGACCCTCACATGTAAAAAATCATGAGGTGTTACCATTGGTCAATGATCATTCTAATGAGGAGTGGATGATGAACACCTTAGATCATAGAGAGAATTATTTAGTAAATAAGATAACTGACAATATCAATGTGATGAGATGGAACAAGAAGAATTAGGAATTTACATGGCAACCAAAAGAGGAAACGAAATAGAATTACCCGTAACCAATTTTTTTTATGAAATTAAATTTTTTTGTGCATAATTTTTAATTAGTGGAAGAATTTATTGACCTTATATTTTATAATTGAAATTTACATTTCAAATAAAAAAAATACAATTTTATGTTATGATGATATAGAAAATATGTTATCATAATTGGTAAATTTGAACCATTGTATGTTATATCATATCAAATTTGAAAGAACATCAGGCATCATAATTATATACAATATGTATAGTATTCTGACTATTTATGTTAGTATATGTTATGGGTTATGATAATATCTAATAGACATAGATGGAAGACGTGATGGACTTGATTAATATAATCATACCCAGCGAAGTCCATTTATCATATATTCCAAGGGAGATGAAAACACTTGGATTTACATCAAACATGACCAATATGGGGTTCAACAACTAATAAATTATTGAAATAATTTAAGAGGGATGTTCAAGCTTATCTAGATCACAACTAAAACCATATTTTTTGATCCACTCAAAGAAAATATCCTCATCACACACCTTACCCGTAGGTAATACAATAGTGTAATTAGTGGTTATGTTTCTAAGCCCAAAATGTATGAATTTGAATTTTTCTCAATAAAATAATGATTAAATTTATACTTTTATTAGTAATTTATAATTTATAAAATAGCATGATTGATAAAAAAATGTTTTAATAGGATAAAAATTTTTTTTTTTGAAAAATATATTTCCAATGAAGATACAATTTTTGATGTAATTATTATATTTTTTAAGTACATTTTTTTAATAAAATATTCATACTAGAAATATTTATTTTATATTTTAATAATAATATAATTTTTGGAATTGAAATGTAAATTTTATAAGATCCAAAAAACTATTATAGTTATGAAAAAAAGTATTATGATTTTAATTTAATATTTCTAATTCTTATATTTATTGAATTACTTGTATAAATTAAATATTATTTTTAAAATCATAAATTCGACAATATCTGTTTGTAATTTTTTTAATTTTATCATATAGTCGAATATTTGGGTAAAAATTAAATACAACATAAATATATTTTATGTATTATGATATCCTAAAAGACCAAAACAAGATGTAATAAAATCTATAAATGGAATAAATTATTACATTTACAATAATTTGTTTTTTTTGTTATTTGATTAATTTTTATACCCTTAAATAATCCTCCAAATCATATAATATATTTAATGTTTTTTTTAAAAAATCGTTGTAAACAGAACTGAATTCCACCACAGTAAGGTTATTATTTTAATTTTTTTTATAATTATAAAATATTTAATTCCTCTACTAATTCTTAGAAACCATAGGAATAAACAATCACATGTTCTATGGTTTTTGATTATATTATAATATAGAGTTCAAAAACTATGTTTTGGAATTGATAAAGAAATACGCTATAATTTTTCTTAAAAACCCCACCCAAACATCCATTCCACATCATTTAAAACACTTGTAGAATAATGTAACTATAAATTTATCTCTATATATTCCTACTAATTTTCATATAATATATTAATAAGCTCCTTTGAACCTATTAGAATATCCCTCTCAAGGTAAGGGATACTTTCCTTGTACTCCTTATTCAAGAACATTATTTATTTTATGTGTTTTGAGATCAAATTTTTCATGTTGAGATATGTATTATAACCTCAATATTTCTTTCTATAGGATTTCTTTGTGATTATAGACCCAATTCACACTCATTTATCCCTTCCATGAATCTTTTTGTACCCCCATTGGGCTACCGAAATTTTACATCAAATTTCACTGAGAAACATTAATGTTGTGAAAAACCCTATGTATTCCCATTCATGGGTATTCAACTAGATATAACAATCATTAATTTACAAGGTACTTATATATATATATATGTATATCCTATCATCCTTAATCATTATATTAAATGTTAATAAGTACATCCTTATGTTGTATAATATGTTTGGCACACTTATGCATGTACATGATATGAATAAGATGGATGTGACAAGAAGTATATAGACCTGCAATGTGTTTGGTAATGGTATTATCTCATGGAATACCATATATGGTGTATGAAAGTTTAGCATAATAACATTATGTTATGATGTATTTGATTTTATCGTTGACTAATGAATATGATGATAGGTTTTAAGTTTTTTCCACATTCCAATGTTCCTTTAATGTTATCAAATTATATCATGCTTAAATTTCAATGTTTATTATTCTCACTCATCTTAGGTTTTATTGATATGAAACCTGACACAAATTTTTTACTTTATCTTATGATATAATTTTATTATTCAAGTACTATTATTATTTTATTTTACCATTCTTTTGTATGTCACCAGGTTGTCTCGGGCAGTATGAGAAGATCAATGGATTTTTAGTTCATTTTGTCCTATTTTTAAATAATTTTGGTGTACCCATATTTAATGTGTCTATTCAATTTACCTTTTATACCAAATAAACTATCCATCATGATTTTATGATATTTTATTTTGAGTTCCATTATGTAATTAATCATGAATTAATGTGTTTTAAAATATGGGTTTTCATAAATTGAGATACATATTCACATTGGAATTAAATCCCATCAAATATCAGTACCACATAACCTATATAAATTACTCTATATGTTCTATATATATAGTATAAGGAAGAATACTCTAGAACCCTCACAAATACTGAATCCAATGGAGTTACATTTAGAGAACTATCTTTTAGACAATGAGTTTCCCTTGATGATATTTGATCCTATATACAATATTCTAAAAAAAGACAACTCACTAGGTCAATGTTTTGTTGTGTAACCACAAGTTTTTCAGAGGAATCATGGGAACTAAAAGGGGAAATGAAAAAAGGAACCCCCATATGTTTTTGGTTGTAGGATAAATATTTTGATGGTGAAATTTATAAACAAGTAATAATGTGATTATAAAATTTTAAAAACTAAATTTACTTTTTAATGAATAAATTTCTTACTTAGTAATGGAGTTATAGAAAACTCATACACAATAACCTTTTTATTTTAGACCATTACAAAATATTTTCGTAATATTTATTAAATAATTAAAAAACTTTTATTCATTATTACCATTGATATTTTCATCATTATATAGTAAATTTCAATATAATTAAACAGTAAATATTATAATAATGTCTAATTTACTAAGACTGCAGAATAAATGACCTAAACTAGTAGGAATATACCCTATGAATTCCATTTATTTGAACTTATGAAGGATATATAATAACTGGAATTTACCCTTGAACCAGACCAAGGCAAGATCTTCAAATAAAAATTTTATTGAAATTATATGAGGGATAATTTCGAGATGATCATGATCATGACACAGACAAAGATCATTGAGGCACCCAAACAAAGTACCTCCATCTCAAAAATTACATTGGCTTCTCATTCTAGTGTAATAAAATTTTACATATGTAGACCCCTGTAGTATTAATATTAGTACTTTATTATTAAAAATATAATGATTATGTTTATATGTTTTCCTTTATAACATTATATATTTGAGTGTGTGTGTGTGTTTGTGTGTGATTAAACATTCATATTTGGATAATTAAAGACATAATATATATATTTTTGAAATATATAGTTTTAAATAAAAAATTATTTTAGATACATTGTAGACATTTAATGCTAATTATAATTTCTTGAAATATTCTTAATAAATAACAATTATTTTAATATAAATCAAAATATAATTTTAGTAGTAATAATTTAATTTTTATATAGGTAAGGATCTTATTAGTGTTGTAGAAACAAGTTTTCCCTACTAAATAGAAATTTTCATTTAAAATTATAAATTCACATAATTTTTAAATTATTTATTAAAATAAATACTATTTTTTAAATAATTATGTCTAAATATTCCAATTTTGAATTATTCATTATTTTCGAACACTAACAATGTTTTGGGTGGAAATTAAATATTATATAAATATACAGTTGGAATTATGACATTATAATATTAAAAAATATAATAAATAAATACTAATAAAATAATAAATGCATAAAATAGTTTACCCATTAAATATAATTCATTGTTTTTGTTATTTGAATATTTTTCCAATTCAATAATCAATCCCATAAAAAATTATTACATTTTAAGGTTTTAAAATAAATTAATTATAAACACGACTCACATCCAAATAATAAATGGAATAAATTTAATAAATTTGTTTCTTAAAGCAATAAAATATTGAAAAACACTCCTCATAAGTAAATTCCATGGCAAAAAATTTATAATTTGTTGTGGTTTTGAATTTGTTTTAGTTACAGTTCAAAACCTATGTTTAGAATTTAATAAATAATTCCCCTATAATATCAAACAAATACTACCCCATAATACAATTAATATTAACATAAAACGCATTTATAATTATGTTCTTCTCCTTATCACTTTATAAATTCATCAAAAGTTGTTCCCAATATCTTAAGAATCATGTTCTACGCTTTTAGAATAACCCTCCTAGGGTAAGATATTTTCTTATTCCTTTTTATATTCATGTACCTTATTAATATTCATACCTTTGTCTCCATATATTCATATTTAAATATGTCTCCACACATCCCTTTAGTATCATTATTAGTCACTTGCAATGAGATACCACTATTCAGTCTCATTCGTCCCATATATGAACCTTTATGTACACTAATTATCATGCTGTAATTTTAATGAGATTTTCAATGACAATGTTTTTTATTTTGAATACATATAAAAATGTATACTCAAGGGTATAATAATTTATGTAACTATATATAATTTATTGGTCAATTTAATTAATGTAACCCATACTCATAAATCATTGGATTTAAAAATAAGAAAGAAGTTCTTTTATTGGTTGATCAATGTGGCACCAAAATTCATATACAAGAAATGATTTTTATGGGTGGATCAAAAATTATATAAATGTAAAATGTATTGGGTAATGTTATTATCTCATGATATAATATATATGTTTCATTAGTGGTTTGGATGAACACTCTATTTTTTACTCTATAGTACATATCCTTGACTAATACTTATGATGTCATGTTTTGTGATGTCACCACATTTTTATGACACATTGATAATATAATCTTATATCAAGTTTATATTTTCATGTGTATAATTATCAACCATTTTCCACTAGTATATTCTCTTTTACACACAATTATTAATTTAATCAAGCAATACATATATTATTTCCTTTGTATGATTTATATCTCACCCCTTTATTATTTACATCCCTAGACTATCCCGTAATGTTTTAGAAGATATGTTGAATTTTAGTGGTATGAATTGTTGTTTTTTAAATAATATAATTGAATCCATATTTTATATTATTATAATCCAAATAAACTAGGCCCTTGATATTTTGGGATTCTATTATGTGAATCATTGTGTAACAAATAATAAAATAAATGTGTTAAAAGATATGGGATGTCATGAAAAGTGCATGATACAAAATTTATTTCATAGACTATAACAAATTTTAAAATCAAGGATTATATTCCCTATATATATATGAATTATTTTAGAGGTCATATAAATCATTAATTGAGAGAACCACCATGTGATACAAAATATTTCTATAGGATGAACAATTTAGAAAATTCCATAGAGCCCACAGTGATGTGTGACATATTTAATATTTTATGTATGATATTTTATTCTAGTAGAACTATTAATAAATAATGGATATAATATTAAAAGAATAAAAAATATATTCATATCTTCACAAGATTATATGTATTATTTCTATTGATCAAACGAAATATGGTAAATGGCCAAATAATTGAGTGATAAATATCATATTTGATATTGTTCTAGCATTTTCTTGGGTTATCTCGAAGAAATATTGATAATGTAAAAAATATTATGAAACACATAATTGTATATTAATCTTAAAAAAGAGCCATCAAGATGGGGAAATTCGGAATATGGAATAAATACACTATGGTATGTTTGGCTAATAATTAATTATATAAATATACTCCCGATAAAAAATTTGAATATCCAAGATTCCTACACTGATATGTATAAGGGTTCTATCTGATACTTCTACGTGTAATAAATATAATAACTTATGTAATGTTTATCAGTTATAAAAATATGATTGTCTTTATTATTATAAAAATGATAGTGTTAAAATTTTATCATGATGATGTTGTACTAATATTAAAAGATTATATATTAAAGGATAGTTGTCCAGATATGAATAAGTTAACATTTGTGGTGAATTAAATAATAAAATTTACATGTCAATGTAATGATTATCATTCCTGGAATGTGTTTATAAATGGAATATTTTTCAAATATGGATTTTTTTGTTGAGAAATTTAAATATCATGAAGTGAATTCCATGTCTTTGTAACCATGTAATGGGAATATAGGTAAGGACAAAACATAATGTGTGATTAAGAGAATATTTTGGGAGAGATTCATTCCACAACTGAAGAAATCATTCTAAAATTAAAAATGCATGATGAGTAAGGAATATATTATTTTGATGTGAGAGAATCCTTCACATAAAAATATGCATGATTTATATTTTAATGATTTTGTCCAGTTTAAAGGAATGATCTGATGATATATATTGGTATCATAGACTTGGTAAAATGATAAAATTCTAATAATATGTGAAGATAATTGACATATTAATTAATACAATGAACATATAATATATATGATTTTAGAAAATTTTATTTATCACAAAAAATATACAAGATTTAATGTTATATAATATTCACATAGTTTTTTTGAATATATATTCTATAAAGAAGAGGAATAAAGGTACTAACCTAACACATCTAACATTAGAAAAAACATTTTATTCCTAAGAAACGAGTAATGATTTTATTTCTTTACAATCATAAAAATAATATGTGTTGAATAAGAAATAGAATAGAGAACCAATACAATATTCATTATTATAATCCTATGCATTAAAGATATATAAAATTGATAACCATCCAAATAAGATGATTTATGTCAAAGAGAAGGAGTACCAATACTTAAAGAGGGTAATTATCTTGGTATATTTAATATAATAAAAAATATATAATTATGATATATTTTCATTAAAAATTATCCAGGATGAAGAAGAAAAAAAGTTGTCACCGCCTATAAAATTTCTATATTTTAAGAATGAATAATACAAGAGTGATCTTCTTGTAAAAAATTATTTCAAGGAAGGTTATTAGATAAATAGATTCTAGGAGGGATAGACGATATCTATTTTAATGATCATAAATTAATGTGGTATAATATATATATTTTATTTTAAGAGTAATAGGTTTGTTTGTTAATTATAACTTTTTGTTTAATGGACTATGACTCCAATGATATAACCTTTCTTAATATTCCCCTATATAATATATGTGGAGATATTTTTGGATGAGATAATAACATATATACAAAGATGGTGTAGCCATCCATCTAAGAGGATAAACATATTAACAATCTCTTGTGTATTAAGGTGGTTCTATACTTCTTATATTATTTTCATTCTAACCAAATGTGTGAACTGTATGAAAGATCCACTCATAAAATATGTTTGATGTTAATGTAGGTAATGTTCTTTTAGTGGTAACAATTAATTAGACCGATCCATCCCACATCTTATTAGGGATCACTACTCCAATTAGAGGATTTAAATCCATGTAAGGACCAGTACTATGTAATTAATCTAGTATCCCACCCATGCATATTAATAAGACTAATTATTTTTAATTCCAATAATCGTGTTCCGTGTCATTTATGAAATTGTAAAGTTGTTGTACTCAATATAAGGTTTACAATAAAACTATGATGATTATGTGAGTGGACTACTTTTGACAGAATTAAATGGAGTGAAGATTAAAGATGGTAGAGAATGAACATGATGGAATGAGAGAGGTGATGATTAGAGTCATAGATGGACTTCTATAAAAGTGTGACAAGTGAAGGAAATAATAATGACCATGAAATTTATATGATTAAAGTTTGAAAAAATGATCATGAATTTTTTATTTCGATATATAAATATTTATTAAAAAAAATCATTACTGGTTACATAACACAGACACTGCTCTAAAATACCTGATTTGTTTCTCTTAAAAATTATTCATTGATCTAATAAAACACATGATCTACTATTATAATAAATAACATAATCTAGTTCCCAAAAATGAATGATTCACATTCTCAAAGAATTTTTGTCCACTATTCTAAAAAATGAACCAGTACTGAAATTAAATACACAATCAACTAATAAATAAAAATAGAAGACTCTCTACTGTGTGAAAATATCTACTGCTCTAAAACATGGAAATTTATATTTAGTAAAATTAATTATAACTAATAGGATTTGAATGTTAAGTTAATGTTGAACAATATGAAAACATTTCATGAAAATGATGTTATTAATGAACCATGTTTATTAGTTGTGAGAAATAGTTATAGTGGTCGAAGAATAGGTAATAAACCAGAAGAGAAACACCAAAACATTCATCCAAAATGTTTACATGCATATACATTAATTTTTAAGAAGAAAACATACTAAGTGTGGACAAAAGGGAACTTTTTTAATAATTCTAGAAATATGTATAAGATATCAGTAAAAACCCAATTTTCGCAATTAGGATAAACTTTAATAAGAAATCCATAAATATCTACATATAACTACTAGGGAAACACTTACATTGAAATAATCTCAGATATGATATATTTCACTAACCTGTAAGAAATTTTGTAAACTTCAATCCAATTTGAATACAGGTGCACCGACTTGTTACCTCCAATAGCATCAATGACATGGTATGTAAAACCATATTCAGCAGTAAATGGGGATGTTGACGTATACAAGATAGTAGGATCCCTTTAAAGACATTCCTCCACTATTAATTTTATTGGAGAAGAGTTAGATTTCCTAATATATGTTATTTGGAAACCCCAAAATTCCTTGAAGATCCACCCTTAGTAAAAGAGAAATCAATATCTGAATATAATGAAAAATAAAATACACCTAAAGAAATTATGCACTAAAACAACATGAATGTAATAACTTGATTGAATATTGTTCCAAACCAAATGCATGATACTATTCTGTTTTCTATAAAATAATTGTGTTATGCATAATTCAAATAAAAATTTAATGATGTTCTAGTCAATATAGTGAAGCATGTTATTTCATTATTCTGAGAGTTCATAATAATATTTTCAAGAATAAATTATATATTAAAAGGAATGAACATTTATTCTAAAGATACTGAAATAGAAAACATGAAGTATCATAAATTTAAAAAATCAAATATTAATAAAAACAATTTAACATAAAAATTGAAATTTTCATTTTGTAATAATAGATTATGTTTTTTAAATAAGGAAACAGAGTTAAATGTTAAAAAAATTGTTAAAACAATTTGTAACCTTCACTAAATCTATCCAAATTCTTTATGGATAGCACTTAGTAATTCTAACACCTAAAGGAAAGCTATGTAAAACCATTCATAATGTTTAAATTATTTAAATAAGACATCGTTAAAATAGTAGAACTTGTGCACTAAGAACATAGTTAATGATTCCAGTCACAAAATGTTTTTCATGCTTCCATATTCCCTATTATTAAGATGAAAACTATGAACAACTGAACTAATTCCATAGAAACAGCTATCATACTACAAAATTAATTATGAAATATCATATCAAGAGGAATTAAGATGTTCAGTTAATAGGAAACACTAAAAATGAATATTTCTCACTACTATGATGCTAGAAAATCCTCACAGAATTAAAATCAAACCAAAAAATTCTAAATAATCTCCCTTATCTAAATAATACCCCCCAAAAATGAAAACAATATAACATGTAATGTGAATGGAGTTGAGGAGATGGATTGTAGTGAATGGTGACAAAAATCAAGGCTACCGTAGATACATACCACATTAATCAAGGATTCATTTCATTTGGAATGGATAGATTCTTGAGGGAATACTTTTGAGTAGACCATGGATGAATGAGGAAATATAACCAGACACAGATTCAATGGGATTTAGAGGAGCCGGGGGTGGAGTAGCCAGATGTGGAGGAGCTAAAGGTGGAGGAAGAGTAGAAGAATATGGGAGGGAAAATGTAAGTGAAGCAGGTGGAGCTTGAGGCTGAAGTATAGGTGGAGCCTTTAAGTGGGGAGGAACTATAGGTGGAACAACTGTAAGTAGAGAACATCGAGGAGAGGTTGAATAGACCCACAGAATACTGATATTTTGGAGAGGATAATCATGACAGTAATCTGGTTTAGAGGAAGGTATATAGATGGAAGGATACTGATTTGTGAAGGGGGTTTCAGAGAAAGTGACACATGACAAGAAACACTCCTAATTTAGTATATATATAGATACATTTGAAAAATATACTCATACTTTGTAAGGAATAAAAATTTTTGTCAGTATGGTGAATAAAGAAACATGAATTAAAATAACATTCTAGTGTATATTTAAAATTCTGATGATTATGATAAATAATTTTATAGTTGAGGCCATTGAAAAGTAAATGATAAACGTTTAAAATAAATTTTTACATTTTAATGACTAAAATAAAATAAAAATACATTTAATTTATTTAAAATAAAAACAAAATTGAACCTGTATATAATGTAACATTGAAGAAAACATGGGTTTTTACAATGAAATATAAATGATGATAATAATAATATATGACAATGATTTAAACAATTATTAATGAAATGTATAAAATTAGAAGATGGAAAACATATTGAGAATAATTTAATCAAATTATATTATACAACAAAAAACTTCATGATTGTATTTTTGTAACTTTATAAATCATTCAAATTGACTTGAGGTTGAAGAATGTCCTGAAATTATAATTTCACACTATACAAATCTTTATATTCATATGCTTGAATATACATTTCTACATAGAAAAAATGATTTAAATGAAGAATAAATATTAATGAATACTAATATAAAAAATCAAAAATAATAATTTTAACATAAAAGAAAAAATTAGTAACCAATATAAAAAAGAAGATAACCTTGGGTTTCATAACATAAGGTCATTCTATACGGAATATAAGATATAGTTCGGGTCTCGGGGAAAAGAGAAGGGATGCAAATATTTTATATTAGTAATGGATTTATTTGGATTGGGTGAGAATGTTTGGATTATCCCATGGTTCTCTTTGTGGTCCCAATTTACTAGTGTTTCCAGTTTTCTATCAGGTTTTCACTATACACAAATATAACGAAATATTTGTTTTCATTTTTCTTGGAGACTTAACATTTTTTCACCTTCATTAATTGGGAATCCACCATTTCTAAATCTGTCATCACCAAATAAAAAGTGAAATATGAATAATTTATCCAAATAATTTATGTTTAGAATCATCCATTTTCTGCAACTTTATGCCTATAATTATATATACGTACAATATATGGATATATACATAGAAAATATATATGCAAAACATATATAATTATCAATCCATTGGTCTGAGCAAAAAAACATTAATAAAACAGATGGTTAATATCAAATATAATAAATATGGTAAAATACTTACTGAATCAAAGGATCCCATAATAGTGGAGAAAAAATAATATTTATCATTATATGAGTCATAACATAATACCTAAAGTCCCATGGTTTATATATTGAAGGGCTACAATAAAAGATAAAATCCCACAAAACATATGGGTAGATAGAATGAATATTAATGAGTTAAAACATGATAAACATGTTGACCAATCCACTGTCTTTATTAGACAATGAAATTGGAAGAGGTAAAAAGTGAAAAAACATATCATGAATAGATATGTCTTTTCCCCTGAAAAATCTCAATGCTCTCACCCCATTATAAAGCATCATAGCCAATAATTTGGAAGTAAAAGGTATTGTAGGAAAACTCACTAGTTAATGATATATGAATGAGGAAATCCCATAATACAAATTACAGTTGTAATTAAATTAACATGGAAACCTAACATCAAATATGTTGATATGTGATAACTTATAAATTTTTTAAAAGAAAATTATAATGACACCACTGAATGAAACTGTAAAAAATCACAATATGAACAACTGTGAGCATTATACATGAAATATTTATGGTAAAAGGAAACTAGTAATTTAATGATGCATGTTTCCAAAGACATTAAAATGAAAATATATGAAAATAATAGTTAATATTCATGACTAAAACTGTATGAACTTTGTTGAATGAAATCAGATAGGTACACCAAAAAAAAACTGATGCACAAATTTGGCTGTGGAAATCTAAAACAACCATGGTAAAAATAATAAATAATGTATCATTAACTGAAAAATGAGGATATGACATATTTAGAGAATCATAATTGGACAAAAAATTATTAACGTTTGAATAATTTATGTGTAAATGGAAGTATTTATTTATTTACTGAAGGGGAGGACACTCTATTGTATGACCTTGAGATCTTCAGGGTCATTGAAGATAATAATTGTTGCAGATTTGGTTCTCAACTGAACATAGTGGATCCCTAATTAATGATTCATGAAAGAAAAATTAATTAAATACACTGTGGTGATTTGGTTTGAATAGTGTTAAATGTATTACATAAAACTGGAAAAAATTAATAGAGATAAGTTTAGAAGGAAAACTCACCTAATGCATGATGTGTTTGGAGCAAGTTTAATCTGCCCGAAGAAAAAATGTGGACCCAATGTTAATTTATCAAAACAAAGGGGGATTTAGATTCTTTAGGTAAATTGTATGTGTCGAAAAATTCTGATTAACTTTGTGAAGATGCTTCTTGGAGACATCCACGATGGTTAACGGTAATGTAGTAATTGCACTATTTTAGGAGGAAGAACATGAATGAGACGAATGTAACTGTGAACCATATGAGAATGAAATTGAATTGGTAACAATAGGGTTGGGATTGGATTGAAAATATACATTGGTAGATGGCAGAGGGTTACTTGGTTGAAGATAATCAGTAAATATAAGTTGTGAGAACAAAATTAGATTACATAAGTTTGAATTTTTCAGTATTATATGGGAAATAGATTATTGGATTTTGATGCCAATGGTATTTCACAATTGAATGGATCCATTGAACAAGATGAGGGGATTTTAAGGGTAGAACCAAATTCATAGGTAGAGGAAGGAGGGTAAGGAAATCAACAACTAATGAAGAACATTTTGAAACCATATATTGGGGAGACTGGAGGAGGTGAAGGTGGTGTATCGAGAAGAAGTGGAAACCCAATATTTGGGAGAACAATGAAGGTGAACACAATGAATGGTGTGGATGGGATGATAATGGATAAGGTGAAAAATGATATTAGTGAGATGTAATTCATGATGGGGAGACTAGTAAATATGAAGGTAAATAGAAATAAGGTTACAAGATTGGGAAGGCAGGTGCTGAGGTGGTGACAAATTTCCTGAATCAGGTTAACTTTATTATATATATATATATATATATACTTCCCTTTGGGGTTATAATTTTATCCGAATAGGGTATACTTCCATTTTCATTCATTTTTATTATAATCTATCTTTTCATTAAATCCTTATGTTTTTTGTGTTGTTTGATTTATTCTATAGGTTCTAATTAAATATGGACTGATGTTTTCTTGGTTTGGATAAAGATCGTTTTGTGTTTGATAGTGTTTGGTAGTAGATTTTGTGTGTGTTATGTCGTATAATATTTGTTATATGTAATTAATTAAGAATTTGTCCTTCTAATTTTCTATTATACTTTAAAATTAACTTTATAAATATTTATTTGGGTAAATATATGAGATTGACCAAATGATGATAATAAACCTTCCAAAAACAAATGGTTGAAAAAAACTAATGAGAATGTTTCTTTCTATTTTATTTATACTTTTGATTGACATCGATGTGAATATTACTAATATAAATTTTTATTGATATTTTTTTAAAGGATGAATAAAATTTGGTAGAAAACATGAAGTTATTAATTTGAATATAAAATTATGAATGTTGAATTAATATTTTTCAATGTGTTTTTTATTTATTCATGGGATGGATTAAATTGGAAAATATTATTTTAGTTTTTAATAAGGCATGATTTATATTATGCTAGTGGAATGTAGGTAAGTTTCTTTTTGATTAGTGGTTTTTGCCATATTTTGGTGGTTTGGATGTGGTATGGGAGAATAAAATGGAAGCGTTGAGGATATTATTATGGTTTTATGGAGTGTATGATTATTTCATTTGAGAATTATTTCCCATGATTATTTAATAATGATAAAATTATTGAAATGTATAATACAAAAGTTGTTTAATGATATGAATGATGGAAAGGAAATGATAATCGTATTATTGGACAATTAATAATTAGTAAATGAAAGTATAATTCTTGAAGAAAGTGTAATTTTATGAAATTTGATTGTAGGATTTTAATATTTTTATTGATTAAGATAAGTATGGTAAGTAAATAATTTAGAATTTTTAATGAAGTTGAATGATGGTAAATATGTTTTTTTGTTGCAATATCATGTTTGGTTACATATTTTTTTAGATGATGTAGAAAAAATGTTAATTATTGGTAGTGATTTCAATGGTTCAAACAATGTTTTTAAAGGAAGTTAACCATTAGGTTGGTCTTGTATGTATCGATATATCAAATATAATTTTTTGTTAATTCTTATGAACAAACACCCAAGTCAGGTAATCTTATCAACTCCCATATGAGGTTTTGGGTTTTGGGTCTGCATCATCATCAATGATATTGGTGACATGGATGAATTACTATTCAAATTTTCCTACATTATCTTTTATAAGTAATTTAAGTGACGTTGAATCAAATATATATCACGTGGATTTTTTTTGTGATGTGATAATGTGGGGGGATGTGGTCATTTGTTTATTATGTTTGCGGGGTTTGGGAAGATGGTTTATTTAATTCATGACACATATCCATGTTAATGTTTTTTGTGGTTTTTTATATGATATATTGAAGTTTCTTTGAGTTATGTGGTATTATAATGAGGATTTTTCTATTATGTGGTGATATGTTATATATTTATGTTTATATGGAATAGATTATAGTTCCTTGAAATATGATCTTCAGTAATAAGGGTGACATGTTTATTTTTAAATCATGTGTGGGGTTTATTTATGTTTATTTAATTTTTATTATTATATGACTTATATTAATAGGTAATTATGCGAGTGATAATTCTTGAGTTTGGTTCGTAGTTTTCAAGGAATTGGTGTAGAGTTTGTTTCACTATTTATTGAAAACTTAATTACTATGATTCTTTAATATTTTAACTATAGTGTAAATGGTGTAAAGATACCATTACAATTTTATTCTCACTGGTATATATTTAAATAGATCTTAATATATTTACATGACAGATTAGGGGATTTCTCTTGAAATTACTATCACAAGGAGATCATTTGAGTCAATATTATACCATATAAACAAATAAATTTATTTTTGTTTTATTATGAGTGATTTTTTATGAAATCACATGGATTGTGAAGCCATGATTTTTTTTATATATTTTAGTTAGTTTTTATAGATGGTTTCATTATTTATTTCCTTGTACTTGTAACTATAATTACTTCCATATGTTTTTTCTATACACAAGGTTATAATTACTACCATTTTTCCAATTGAAGTATTTGGGGGCCACACAAATATTCATTTCAATAATAGGGGAGGTTCTTATGGGTATTTTTCAGGAACATGCGACATATAGAGACACCATTTTCATCATCTTAACATAAGGAAATAATTATTTTTGTAAAAAATGAATCATATCTTCTATGTGATAATCATACCATAGTCCTCACAAAAAAGTTAATGTCAAATTTTATAGTGAATATAAATTTACAATATAATTATATTTGTTTCAATAAAAGAATCCAATTATATTAGAAGGAAGAGAGAATTGAAATATTTCTTGTGCATTAGGTAGGTGAATATATTCATATGATCCTTAAGACTAATTGAATGTGGTTGAAATTAGCATTAGTATTATACTTTGAGGATGATCTTGAAACTCATTTTTTGGTTCCTATTGCTAACTAAATATGAAGTTTATTTATTGGAGGTAGATAAATATATGATACTTTTGAGTCCACACTAATGAATACACATATATGATAGGGTGTGAGAGTGATTGGAGTAATAGTTTCCTTTATAATTATCGTCATTCATCAATTAATGGCATAGATGATATTGTAATACACTTGATATTTTGAGATTGTTTTTATTTAAATCAGGTAAAAAATTACTCAATTTAGGAATGGGAATGTTTTAATAATATATTATCTATTTTATGGGTTATATTGGTTGGTCATTGGTGATCCGTATTGTAGGAACATGTGCCTTCACAATGAAACATGTATTGTTTATAACATAAAAAAGAAAAGATATTTCCCCCACCCATTTATATAATTTGATGGGTATTAGTGGGATGTATAATCAGATCATGTTTTATTAATTTGAACTAGGGTTGATCTATTTAAGAATGATATAAAATGGGTTAGATTTACATTATGAAAAATTGAATTATATGGGTATAGGTATTCCATACCATGGGAAGATAAACTACAAATGTAAACCAATGTCAGTCCATTTTGAAAAGATAATGTTAGAGAATAGAGGTGGTTAAAATCATGATGTGGATTTGATAAGTATAAGTAATTTTTAATAGTATAAATTCCTCCATGATTTATATTAATGTTTTTATTATAGACTATAATATTCAATGTATATAACCAATAAAATGG